>VZRR01001879.1:208668-280171 GCA_013398015.1 Oreocharis arfaki
ATGGCTTCGCCGCCGGCGCCGGGACCCCGGTGCCACCTGCTGGGGGAAGGAAGGCGGCGGTTCCGCCGGCCGTGAGCCGCCGCCACCCCGGGGCCGGCCCGCCGCCACTCGGCCCCGCCGCGGGCTGAGGGCGAGGGGCTGAGGGGCAGCGCCATTTTGTGTCCCCCTCCCGCCGCCTGCCTCACACACGGGCGCCGGCGCTGCCCCTCAGCCCCGCGGTGCTGCCCGCGGCTCCGCTCAGGGGCTGAGCGGGGGGAACTCCTCGTGTTTAGCGGGACCGGGCCAGGTCCGGCCGGGAGGGGGGCTGAAGTTGGCGTGCGGAAGGGGGTAAACCTCAGGAACTGATGACAACACCTGTTTGTTGTCTTGTTTTACAGGGATTATCGCATCGATGTGTCCTCTGGTGTCATGGACCGAGGCCTGGAGGAGAGCGCCGAGCCGCCAGCTGGGCTGAAGGATGTTGAGCTCTGCCAAACCTGGATCGCCTTAGCAAGAGGAAGAGTCCCCTCAGCCAAAAACTGGATCGCCTTAGCAAGAGGAAGAGAGTCTCGACTCTCCAGAGGAGCGAGATTTAGGGCGTCTGGCAACCTTCCCGACGGTCACCGTGAGGTCACCGCAGCCATACGGCTGGCCCAAACACAGCTGAAATTAGTGCTTTGATTTATTCACCACTTGACGCCTTCAGCCACACTTCCAGTTCGCTCACTGTGCTAAATTCACTGCGGGTAGAGTGTTGTTATTTTTTTTTTTTACAGCCGAACGTGCTTTTGCCTGTTGCCTGTAGAGAAAGGACCCAGGCGTTTACAGTTATGACTACTGATAACTGCAAACACAGCTCCGATCATCATCTTGTGTTTTACATGTAGTCAGACTGTGTTGTGACAAGGAGAAGAGTATGTGATACTTGCATACGCCTACTTGAACAGATGCAAATGCAGATCTTGCCTTGGTCTCCTCAGAATACCCAGGAGAATCCAGTTAGCTCCAGTAATATTGACCGACCCTATCACTCGGAATAATGACATAAAATTAGCAGGAGGGAAGCAAATTGAATACTAACAATAGTGATTTGTATCCTAACTGTGTGCATAGACATAGTCAGACCTGAATTCTTTGGTGCAAGGTTCCATCCAGACACCACACAGGGTATACGTGGTTCTGAAAAGCCAAATTGGGAAATAGCCTTAATGGTGAAGCAATATCAGAAAATATGCCTAATGGTAAAATTTATTATATGATGGAAAATTAAATTCACGAGGGAGGTTGTGGAAACCTCACAGGTTGGGTAGGGGTGTAATTTTCTATTAAATTGCTAAGTGGAAAATCCCAGAGGCAATCAATATGCTACTTTTGGAATTTTCCTAAACTTCTCTGTAAGACTTTGTGAAAGGAAACTGGGCTAACGTACTATTTAAAATCCTGCATTATATATTTTTGGGAGGATGCTGAAGCAGCAAAGGTAGA
Organism: Oreocharis arfaki; assembly: GCA_013398015.1. Classification (NCBI taxonomy): domain Eukaryota; kingdom Metazoa; phylum Chordata; class Aves; order Passeriformes; family Paramythiidae; genus Oreocharis; species Oreocharis arfaki. The sequence continues at coordinate 210,133 of VZRR01001879.1, forward strand.
TGGATGTCATATGCTGTTTGCTGGATTGTGTGGGTCCAATTAATCTCTGGTACAGTGCAATGAAGTTGAGTCTGAAATGCAGCAGCAGTGTGCCTAAATTTTTCCTACAAAAAGTATTTTCTCTTTTTTTTTTCCCCCTTCCTAAAACTGTCTGTTGATTCCTGTCTGCTAACTAACTTTATTTACAAGACTTAGAGCATTGCTGAAACTGCTGTGTTTGACTCTCATCCTTCCTGGGACAATGGGAGAATTTTTATAAAGCATAAGGCCCTTATTTACAGTTCAGCTCACATGACGGGCTTTATCCTGCTACAAAAATAAAAACATCTCTTTTTCTCTGTTACTCAATTTTGTGAAACATTTTGGGGTTTAATTTATGAAAAAGTGATGTCAGTGTTTTCTCAGCTGCTCTCTTACTCCTTTTAGTTCTTCGTTCCCTCTGCTGATATTTTTGCTTAAAGGGACACTCATGGTTTGAAATGACATTTCAGTCTGGGTGATGCAGTTTCCAGTAATGTTTTACAAGAGTTAGCACATCCCCTTTTTCACCGGTATTTCTCATTTTCCTTTTGGTGAATTAGAGAGATCCATCCTTTTCATACAGAATAAGTCTGATCCTGCCAGCTAACCTAATTGTGGTCATTCAGATGAATAAATCTTGCCGTTTTCATTTCTGAAAGTATGAGCCAGCATGGATACCATGGCCCTGATGCTGCCATCTCATCTGCATAAAAGTGAATTAGAAACTAGGACAAGGTGACTTTGGGTCAAAGTCTTGTAGTTATCCACACAACACGTAGGAGGATCCAGTAGCTGGAAACAGCTTTCTGTCCTGCACTGCTGGTGTTTCTCAGATGCGACTTAGAGAAAACTACACAAACTGAAAGGCTCCCATGTACAGGGAGCTATGAGCCTGTTGTGGGTCATTTTGGGGTGAGCATCCTAAAACTGGGCTGGGATCATCTGCTCGTGTGTCACAGGCCACCACTGCATTATTCCAGCTGGAGAAATGCAGAGATGAAAGTCCTCTTTATCCCATTAGAATGACTGCCTTGTGTCACCCTCGATAGTCGCTGGCTGCATCACTGTGGCAGCCAAGTGACTTAGGATAAAGTGCACACTGCCACTGGGGGGCAGACAGCTTTTACCTTCACCTTTTATTTCAGTTTCTGCCTTGGTATCACGTTATTATTACATATTAAGAACCCATAGGTCCTTTTTTCCTGGTGAAAATATGAAAAATTCTGAGCACTTTGTATATATTCATGAATGGTTTCAAAGTATTTCCTCAAACTTTAACTGGGTAATGTGTTTTTCAAAATGCCATGAAATTAGCCAACTAAATAAGGGCTTTATCTCGCAAGATGTCCCAAGTCAGTATGATCATCGCTGATCATTTCTTAGTTAACATTTTAATATGCTTCAAGTTACCTTCAAAATATCCCCTCCCCATTCCAATTGATAGTAATTTTTCCAACAGTTTTCTGGTGTGTAAAAGGCTTTTGTTTTTCATTTCTGATTATGAGCTAACCAATTAAATATAATTAATCTAGTAATATTTCAGTATTAAGAGCAGCAGTGCTCTTCACACAGGATGTCCCAGACCTTTTCTTTGTTTCCAAGTGTGTCCAGTTCATTACAATATTTTATTATTCAGAAGTAGGATGGTGTGGGACAAAGATGACTAAAGAGTCCTAGAGTTGAGGAGAATTAAATGAGTATACTAAGAATTCCTTCAGCTTTTTGGTTGGAAAAATTATGCTGGAGAAAGTCTCATAAACTCAATGATTTGATCTGAGGCTTAAAGTCCAATGTCAAGGAATCCATGTGAGGCTGTGTGAAGTGGGAAGAGGCTGCTGCCTGTCATTAATAGCACCATGATTACCACTCATCTTGGAGCTTGACGAGGTTCTGTGTGGTATTAGGAAGCAGGAGAAGGGTGAAGAGGTAAATTGGAGACCAGGAGCTGCACAGGTGACAGGTTAATAGGTGAGCTATTTTGGTTAGTTATGTGTAATGAATGGCACTGAGGATTTTATAAACCGTAGTAGTGTTTCCAGTGGTGGTTTTGTGGTCATATGATACATGTGGGCAGTATTTAGCTCCCAAGCTGACAATAGGCCATGTTGTGCTGTGCTGTCTTACTACAAACCTTCTCTTTCAGCAGGCTCTTAGGTTGGCATATCCAAGGACTGGGTCATTAGAGAGGAAGGTGTCTGGATGTCCTGAAGAATTCTGAAGTCAGGAGTGCAGTTGAACTTGTTTTCCAGTCCTTAACTTTTTCCTGTACCAATTGAGTCATAGTCCTTGACATTGCATGTCTGTGTCCTTACTCTCTTTTTCCTTTGGAACAAAGTTTTGAAATGCCTTCTTGTCCATTCTGCTGCTTGTTAATCTTTCTCATATAAATTTTAAAGAAAAAAATTACAGGACAGACCAATGTTTTCATCTGTTTGCCAGCTCAGGGAGACCAAAACATTCCAGAACTGTTTCAACAATAAAGAATATAACAGAATCTATGTACAAAGTGTTCTTTGTGTGGCCAGTCACAAACCCTCTGTATATTTCCATATCAGAATGCAAACCCCCTTCTGACTGTAAGGTTGGACTTCCCTCCCCGCTGTGACTTTATGTGCAGCTTGGACTAAGGCTGCAAGGAAGGGCACTATAGTCTTAGGGTCAAAGTTTGATGGTCATCCACTCTGATCCAATACTTGTGGGATAATTGGATATTAAGGTATTAAGTCTTCCCTAAGACAAACTAGCGTTTGGATTTGAATTCTGGGAGGAGTGGAGAGGAGACCAAGCTGTCTAAGCAACAGATGTGGTTGAAGGATGAAGAAGAAAAGGTCTCAACAATGCTCTTTCTAATGAAAGAGAATGTGGAAGAGTAAAAGAAATCTGCCCATATACATGGACATCCTCTGCTTCTCTGCAACATGGAGAAACCATGAGCTGCACTAATTTTGCCCTTACAACCCAAGCCCTTCAAGGGAGCTGAGGACAATGAGTAGGGCTTGTTATTTTGCCTAGAAATGTGAATTTTTGTGCTATATAAAGAGTAATAGTGCTTAGAAATTTTAGTCTGCGTGTGTCTTTGCATCACTACCACCTCTGCCTAAGAGATGAAGTTTAAAGCCAGGCTGGTGTCCTGGGAAAGGGAATGTTTGAGCTTTGGGTCATCCCGGAGTCAATGTCAATCATGGCAGCCCAAGCGTTGCAGTCAGCAGTCCCAGTTCTGATGAATGCTGCAGGCACAAATTGCAGCAAGCTCAGCTCAGGGTCCAGCAGCCCAGTGACCCCCTGCTCGGGAGAGTTCCAAGAGGGTCATGCTGCTGATTGCACCTCCATTTTTGTGTCAGTTTGCTTCACTCACAGCAGCTGAAGGCAGACGTAAGAGTGCAGCGATGCAATCGCTGGAGCTACGGATGGAAATCAAATGCAGCATCAGCTGCAGGAACAAAAGCATTTAACACTGTTAGACAGCTCCTTGAGGCTGCGAGATGAAGCCCAGGCAGCAGCCATCCTCCTCTGACTGAGCCTGATGTGGGGATGTTATGCTGTGCTCTCCAGCCCAGCCTCTTGCTGTTTCCAGCTTGCCACAGGGACCTGCTCTCCGTGTCTCGATTCTGCCTTGATCCTCTTCCATTTCTCCTGCCACACATTAGTAAATGCACTTGCAGTAAAATCAATGGGAGTTTGAAAACTAAAAGTAATGTGTGCTTTGGTATGCTACTAATCCACTTATTTGGATCCTCTTACTGCTCCTCTGGGCTGCCCTGATCCTCTCTATCAGCCCACCCAGCTGCTCTGATCTGCTCTCTAAACTTCTGCCGTGGCTATATTAGCATCCCTGTCAACTCACAGGGCTGCTGCCTCGACACCATCAATCCCCTCTCCCAATGAGAGTTTCCCTACTAAATTATAATCCCTGTAGCTCAGAATACTGATGCAAGCTAAAATAAATTCATGAAAAGTTGCTGCAGCTCCTACTAAGATGTTCTATTTTCCTAAATGTTTTCCAACAGTACTTACATTTCAGGCTGGGGAAATAGCTTCAGACACATTCATAACCACCTGCCTGCTTTTCAGTTCTAAAAAATGAAATTTCATTGCAAGGTACAATGGAGCTCAAAATCTACTCACACAAGCACTTTTTAAAGAGAGATTATGTGAATTTTAAATCTCTGTCAGGCTGGAGACTGACAACATCTGAAAATGGTGCTTTTATTCAGCAGTAAGATACATACAGCCGCATTTTCATTAATGTGACCCCCCCTGGATTTACCTTCAGAGATGTGTAGATACTGAAGACTCCATCACCCATTCAATCCCTGACCTCTCTGCTGAGGCAGCCAGTGTACCTGCATGGGCATTTTCTCTGAGATGGACACATCCTGCAGGGATCAAACTGACAACACAGAACTATGATCATGTAGTAATAACTTTGAGAGATTTCTTGCCTGTGTCAAATAGAAGCTAATGAACTCAGAAGTACAATACTTTATGCTCAACCATTTATCTTCTATACACATTAAAGTGGAAGAAAAAGAGATGTTTTTATGTGCTTTTCTACCATCCAACAAGATCTATTTGGTGTTTTGGGTGGTGGTGTCTGTTAATACAGATAAAATGTCTCAAACCCAAGGGATGTTAAGTGCAGACCTTGCTTTGGGGAAGGTTGAAGAAAGAGACAATTGTATGGATCTAAAACTCAGTGCATGCAGTTTGACACCCCAGTATGCATTTGCAGGGCTTCGTCCTGTAACTGCACCTTTCCTGGAAAGACTTTGTTGTTTGGGTATGTGTAGTGCAGACTGATGCTGGCAGTAAGGATGTTCAGTGCTTCACATCATTTGCCCTGAACTGCTGGAGTGCTAGAAAGAGCAGCCACAAAAGTACCAATGACAGCAAAAAAACAAAAACGAAACAACAAAAAAAGGCAGCATGATTATTTTCCTGCAAGGTGTGTTGGATTCTTTAACAGCCACAAATGGCCACTGCTGTCAAAAAAGTGCAGTCTCCCTAGTGACATCTTGGGACCTATTCATTAGGGACTCTGATGACACAGTGCCATAAGCTGAGCTACGAATACTGTTCCTGAAACAACAGAATTTTCCTCAGATATCTCACATATCAGCCAATTTGGCAATAATTAGCTGTTCTTAAATACAAAGCTTTTTAGAAGCAACAATGAGCTTTTACACCACCTCAGTTTTACAGATAATAAAGCTGCTGGGATAGGAAAGATTCATGCATCCTATAGACAACCTAAACAATGCTCATAAATATTCCTTTGTCAAAACCAGAGGATAATTAGCAGTCAAACAGTTATTTCAAGCATGTTTCTAAAAGCCACACTAACCTTACTAACCAGTAACATCCATACGCATGTCACTACTTTCCTAACTATTTTAACAGTGCGTTACAGAGGTGTGTCCTGGCAGACAGGAGTTGCAGGGGTTGACTTGCCATGAGAACTAATCAAGTGATACTTCAAAAAGCAAAACAAACCGAATTCAAATGCCACCTTCACGATACATAGATGTCATATTCTTTGGAAGACTTACATTTGTTAGAAATGTGGGAACCTTTTTTCTGCTGTTTCCTCCCCCATGAACTTTGCTTATCTTCGCCAGTGGGATTTGGACACCTGCGGTGGAGCACTACCCCCAGTTTCTTCCTTAATCTTCCCTCTAGCTGAGTGTTTCTCCGACTGTGACCTCCTGGAGATCGTGTGCTGTTTGGAAAGGTGAATAAGAAAGGGAAAGCCCAGTACGAGTGGCTTAAATTGGCTAAATGGAGGGGATGGGCCCATCCCCAGTGTCAGAATCGGAGGGAAGTGCAGTTTGCAATCCTTAGCAGAAATATTAACATGCCTGATAGAATACCTGGAGGTGCCCTGCGGATGTGACAGGTTGGAGGTACCTGTAAGCAAAGTAAATGTGGGGGCAAAGAATGGGGATGGTGTGGGTCAATCCCCGCCCCCCCCCCGAAAGTTAAGAACTGCTTTAATAAAAAAAGAAAAGACTGAGATTGGGTGTGGAGCTCCGTTTGCCACAAGTGGACATAGTTAGTCATGGTGTAAAGGCAATTTTATCCACTGTCTTTTTTGGTATAGTGTTTTGAAGATGCATAAAAGGAACCATGTACTTATCTGAAAAGGGTTTTCAAAGTCATCTGTGCCCTTGTTACTTGAAATGAGTTCTGCAATCTTGGTCAGCTGCAAGGCATCAGTTCTGCCTCCCGTGTGTGAGTGAAAGCATATGCTGGCTGAACAGGGGGTTTCCCCTGTGTTAATATCAAATAGATAAGTGAAACTGGATGCCATAAAGATACGACCTGAAAACAACTAAATGTAAACTGAATACAACCATTGAGAGCAGTCAAAATTATTATGATCTGTTTTACCATTTTGGCAAATAGATGACATCTGGGTTATTTGAGTGAAACTGGGTTATTTGAGCTGCCTTCAATAATCTGTTTGTAGGTTGGCAGTTGGCTTGCAGCAGATAAAGCTGAGCAATCTCTTAACCAGCAAGAAATTGGAATGAAACACCTCATGTATGTTTTAAGCTTGTATTTCTATTGCTTACAAGGCTCTTATGAATGTTCCAAGATTTTGAATAACTTCTAGATTTCCTTTTCCAGTCTTGATTTCATATTTAATGTTGTGAAGGAAATTACTTCAAAGTAGCTTTGCGGTTAACTCTGTGGGGTTGTTCCAGAGGTCTGCGGAAACCTGGATCTAGGGAAAACATGGGTAACACTACTGCTTCCAGACCCAAGCTCAGTTGCTGGGAGCTCTCAAGACTGCAAGTGGTTTTGGGAGAGCTTAAAGGCCTGGCTACAGGCCTGACAGCAAATATATTTATTAATCACATGAGAGACAGAAATACACAACCATAGTGGTACCAAACCAGCAGGACTGCCCTGAAAATCAAAACAGGAGCAGTAGAAAACAAATAGTCAACTTTGGATTTATAGCAATGATCTAATTGACTCTAATGAGTAGAGTAATGCCATATATGATAAACTGATAACTTGAAATACAGCCTGGAAAAGCACATATTTCACCATGTTAAAAATATCTTATGCAGTGATGTTATCTAAGGGATCATTGCATGGATGAGGGAAGGAATTGTCTGCTTTCACAACATGGTTAAACAGTTTCTGCACTCTGAGGGCTGCTCAGAACAATGCTGACTTGGAGAAACCCTTTTGCAGTGTGGAGAAGCAGTTTCCATTACGTGGTCCAAGGATGAGAGCTCACACTGTGAGCTTCCATGTGCACCATGAGTTTGTTTGGCAAGCGGAGCTCCAGATATCCAGCCTAGAGCCAAGGAGCACATGTGAATGGAGACAGTCAGAGGATGAGAGATCCTTAATGAAGCAGGCAGGGACCATAAGGAATTGCCAGCTTAGACATAGCCTCGGGAACATGTTCTGAGGAACAGAAGAGCTTTGAACAGTGTCCAGCCGAGACCTGACCCAACCATCTCAACAGTCCATGTCCCTCAGAAAATGCTGCCCTGACCTTGAGGCAAAGAGGAGCCAAGCAGATTTGTCATCCTGGAGATCAGACAGAAAGCAAGACTGGATCTCTTCATGAGGTGTCAGTGAAAGAAAGAAGATACTACCTCATTTTGTACTTAAGAAGGTTTTGTAATCCCTTCAAAAAGAGAAATCTCAAATGGATGAATGACACCAAAGATTTTTTTCTTCCTTTCTGTCTTCAGGAAGATATTGGTGAATGTCCTCAGAAAAACAGAACCAACATAACTACACATTTGCATGCATACAGTAACTCTTTTGGGAGATGTATTACTCTGTAGATTGCCACTTCTTGTCCATAGGACAAGACAACTGTCTTGTTCACAGAGGGGATTTACATTACGGGATGCTTTGATTTTGAGGCAAGAGAGCACAGAATCAGGAGTACTGGAAAAAGAGCAATTGTGGAAAGCTGAGTCATCACTAGTGAACTTTTAGGAACCTTTCAGAGGTACAGCATTACTTTCCAACCTTGCCAAAGTTGTTTCACCAACATAAACTAATCAGCTGCTTCCTTGTCCCTTTTACCCCTCCCTGACACCTTATTTGTTTTGTGTTTTACAGACTTGGAGATCTTTGGTCTAAGAGTCACCTGACAGTAACTTCATCTTTCTCACGAATACTGTGTGTGAGTTGGCTTTCCTCCTTCCTTTTGTACTGTCTCTAATTGAGATATAATGTCTGTCACAGTTTAATCTCAGCCGGTGCACAGGCACTCTCTCTCTCCCCCAGCCACAGAGGGATGTGGGAGAGAATTGGAAGAGTGAAAGTGAGAAGACTTGTGAATTGAGAGAAAGACAGTTCAATGGGACAGCAAAGGAAGAAGATAATAATAATAATAGTAATAACAATAATAACAAAGAGGACAACAACCCCAACAGCAACAACATAATATAAAAAACAAGTGATGCACAATGTGATTGCTCACTACTTCCTGAGTGATGTCCAGCCAGTTCCCGAGCAGTGGCCCCCATCCAACTTTCTCCCCAGTTTATATACTGAGTGTGATGCCATACAGTATGGAATATCCTTCTGGTCATCTGGGGTCAGCTGTCCTGGCTGCCTTGTGTCCCCCAGTCTCATTGCTGGCAGGGTGTGAGAAGCTAAAAAGTCCTTGACTTAGTATAAACTCTGCTTAGCAACAGCTAAAACATCACTGTGTTATCAGTTATTCTCATGCTTGATCCAAACCACAGAACTGCACCAGGTACTAAGAAGAAAATTAACTGTATCTCTGCCAAAACCAGGCCAATATCAGACTGGAGCAGGAAATGAAGCGAGGTCTAAGGTTGTTTGTACTCTAGAGTAAATGGAGGGGGCAGCTGGCACTCTGACATAAGCATCTGGATTCATTTACTATAAAGTCCACTACAGAGCATTCCTACAGCCTCCTGACTTTTGCCTTTACCCAAACGTGGGCACATTCCCCCAGGACTCATACAGAGACATTCTTGGATTCTATCACCATCAGATGTGATATAATTTCCTTTTAGAGAACTATGAAAAGTGTAGGAGGACTGTTCCTGCTTCCTCATTGCAAAGTGATTGCATTCAAGCCTGAGGTAAAGCAGAGCATGACTTCTAAACCCAGAACCCTCCAGCCTGGGGCTAAACAACCCCTGTAAACCAATGTGCCTTTTTCTGCAAGGAAGAGCCATGGCACACAGCTCAGGTTATCTAAAGTGGGTGAAAAGCCAGATGTGGTTACAGCTCTCCCAAACAGCTACTGGAGCAATGGAGCTTACAACAGGGAAAGGCAAGGAAGAAATCTGTGAGGACCTAAAGGTGAAAAAAAATCTGGGAGGACCTCGGAAGGGAGAAGTTGCTGTGTGCCATGGCAAGTGGCAACAGGAGACAGAGGTGCTGCCACCAGCCAGGCTGCTCCTAAACAAAACAGAGGAGCTAAAGCTACAGTGGCTTCCACTCTTCAGTATTCAGTGGCCTTCGCTTCCAACAAGATATAAATAGCCCTGATCCACTCAAGCCTAGTGAGAACTGGCTGTTCTTACTCATTCTTCAAAGCATTTTCTGGACCCTCTGGACTTTACAAGCCACAGGGTGGAAATAGCTGGAGAAAATCAGGTAAATAAATAAAATGAGATTTTTTGATGTCACTACCTGTGTCACAAATGGTGAGTACCTGATGACAAAAACGTTTAGCCCTGGGATGTACACACTAAGGAGCTCAGTCCCTACCAGCTACCCCAGTCCTCTAGGCCTGAAGAGATACCAGACATCACAGGCATCCCACCCTCCTACGTGGCATTTACACCCTGTGTGGCTGGACGGTAACCAGCCTCATTGAATCATTTCGGCTGGAAAAGGCCTCTAAAATCATCAAATCCAATCATTAACCCTGCCAAGTCCACCAGTAACCACGTCCCCACGTCCCACATCTTCACATCTTTTAAATACCTCCCGGGATTGTGACTCCACCACTTCCCTGGGTAGCCTGTCCCAGTGCTTGACAATCCTTTCAGGGAAGAAATTTTTCCTAATACCTGAGGCCGTGATTTATCTGATATTAGCTGTCATCTGCAACCAAGGCCTATCACACGAAGCACTGTACAAACACACAGTCAGAGAGACTTTTCCCCAAAGACTTTTCAAGCTAAACAGAGAAGTCAGCTGAATAAATTGCACGCAGACTGTCTTTAAAGAACCTGTCAGTAACTCCCCTTTGTAAAACCAGCTGTACTAAAACAGGGAAAGACCCCTGTAAAAGTTATATTACACCTCTTTTGCTATATTCCTTGATAGAAAGCATCTCTATTTTGTCTCTGTCTCGTAATTACTGTCATTATACTGTCTGTATATCACTTTAAATAATCCGCTTCCAACAACAGTATGATATCACACGGATATTGAAGCAACTTTTCCTAAAATCCAATTTAAACGTCTCCTGGCACAACTTGAGGCCATCTCCTCTCGTCCTGTCCCTTGTCACTTGGGAGAAGGGACTGACACGGCCCCCCATCCCGCCGCTCCTCCCAGCCACCAGGGGGCGCCGTGAGGAAGGGCGGCCTCCCCGGAAGTGACGGTGTTGTTTTCCTGCGGCACTTCCCGAGGCCGCCATGGACATCCTGAAGCGGGAGATCAGCAGGAAGCGCCAGCAGCTGGAGGAGAAGGAGCTCCTGGGGGTGAGGGCGGCCGGCATGGAGACCAGGAGCCGCCCGGGGCGTGGGCCCGGTGGAGGGCGGCGGGGGTGAGGCGGGAGCGGCCCGGGAGGGGCCTGGGATGGGGGCCCGGAACGGCCCAAGGCCGGGTTTCCCAAAGCCGGTATGAGCCAGGATGGGATCGGTAGGGCCAAGAGGAGTTGGTGGGGCGCGGATGCAGCCTGGCTTCAGCCTCGCTGTGTCCCGTGGACTTTTGGGGCTGGTTTAGTTTATTTGGGGCACCGAGGGATGAGAAAAGTCAGTGCGATCTTTGGTGAACAGAGTGTGGTTTCTTTCGTCCCTACAGCCGCGTTCTGTCCATACCCGGGCAGGGTCTGAGCGGTGTGTGTATGCCTAAAAACGTGTTATCGTTTTTATTTGTGAGCCTATGTTTGTTAAAAATAAATGTATCCGGCTAGGGTCTGAGTGGTGTGTGTTTGCCTAAAACCCCATATCCGGGTAGGGTCTGAGTGGTGTGTTTATGCCTAAAACCCCCAGAGTAGAGCAGAGCCCCTTTCAGGGGTGCCTGATTTTGAGTTTTGGCATCACAGGCTGAAGTAGGGAGCTGCCATAGGAGGCTGTTGTACGTCAGGCAAAGTATGAAGGAAGAAGTCGTAGTTTGTACTAATCAAGGGAAATGCTGTTGGGTGACCACATTTTCCAGCTATTGTGTGTCAGGAATGTCTTTTCAGGCATGTTTCTACAAAGGTGCTCCAAGCAAGCTTATAAAATATACTGTACAAAGGTGATTTCTCCGACTTCCTTGGTTTAGTGTAAAATTATGTGTTTTGTGTGGTTTATCTAAACAACCTGGGCCTGGCTGTGCATGTCTGAAGTGAAACTTTACACCAGTGATCACCAAGGCCTTACATGACAAAAAACTCGTGTTTTCTAAAGTGCTCACAAGCACATTGTACTTTTAGTTCTGCTTATACAGATATCCTGCAAAGTAACTCTGTATTGCTGATTTCAGAGGTGTTTCCAACTAGTTCCCTTTCTGTGGCAGTGTAGCCATCTCTGGGAACGGATGTAGCTGAATTCACCAAGCCAAGTAAGAAAGTTTGAGCCATTTTTGCCCAACTGTGCAAAACTGTGAACTGGTAACAGCTCTCCTCTCTTTTAGGGAAATAAGAAGTACTTCAAACGCAGTGAGTTAGCTAAAAAGGAAGAGGAGGCCTACTTCCGAAGATGTGGCTACAAGGTATGGAAATTGTTCTTCCAGGACTTGGTGTGTTTATTTTGAAGTCTGCATTTTTTTATCAACAGTATCAATGTTCTTAATGATAATTGTTGTTCTTTGTTTAATCTGTTAATGTTATACATTAGCCTGTAAATGAGAAGCCACCTGGAGAGGTATGACTTTCCAAAACCATTTTCAATGCAGGAAAAGATATGCATGACATTCAGCTACTTAAGTTTGTGTTATGGTTTGGCTTTTCTTTTTTGTTTGTTTGTTTGTTTTTATTTGTGGAAAGCATGAATTAGCTTGGGATCAAAGCTTGTCTTCCTTTCTTTTTAAATTGTGCTGCTAGGCATGAACACTGGATCTGATATAGCTACCTTCCTCCCCTTATTGAGATAAATGGATACATTTGGATAATTTTATCCAGTCTTCATTGTCAGAATGTCCAAAAGAAATCAGTATGGTGTGGGTGTGCATCAAAAAGATCTGCCAGCTCTCCTAAGTGTGTGTTTGGGTTTTGACCATTAACCACCCAGCGCTGAAGCTGTCCAACAACAGCATTGATGTTCTTGCTGGCAAAATATTAGAAACAATTCGTAACCTCGGGTGCATTTTGCAACAAATGGGTGATTTGGAAGTCTTTATCTGCCTTATAATGGTGTCAGGGCAAGAGTTTACTGAAATGGAAAGAATGTTGTTGTCTTTTACAAGTGTGTGTGCCTGCCTGCCTGCCTGTCGGGGTGTCTGGGAGGGGGGATGCATTCCCTGGGGAAGACAGTTTCATAATCTTGTTTGCTGGTAGAGGGCACAAATAGGACTTTTGTTTTCAAGTGACCTTTACCCAGTTAGTGACTTATTCTGAAACCTTGATCTGTTTGTGAATATTTGAACATCAATGCCAAAATGATTCTCGGAATGCACAGCATAAAGTCACGGGAAAGTTCTGTGAATCCACTCGCTCTTCCAAGTGGAAATGGCTGCCTGATGCCTTTTGAGCATTAGCTTTAATTTTTCAGGACCTGATGTGTTTAAAGTGGTGTTACCTGTGCTGCTGCAGCCCCAGTTTTGGTGTGAAGTGTAACCCTGAAAATGGTTTTAAAATAAGTTACTTTGTTAAATATAGTATCTTTTTAGAGCCTCCCATTTTTCTGTATTTGTTCTTTGTTCTGTTAATGAGACATGGAACACAGACTGATTTCTTTTTAACTTCAGGTGCCTTTTTGGTTTGCTTAGACTTAACAAATTGGAATAATTTCACTTGCTTGAAGAAAGCACTGAAATAAAAATAACTGTGGTAAAGATAATGCTTATAACTTGGAGTCCAGCTGACAGAATGGATCAAATCTTTTCTCCCAGTGCTGCTGTCTCTTTATGATTTCAAGAATACTTGTAAGTTAAAATTTGTATGTACCTTCTGCCATGGGAGTATATTTAAAAAAAATTTTTACACAGTTCTTCCATATTTTCTGTCCCCTGTCAATTCCTCCTTCCCTGCATTGGTGGAAATTTTATTTTCTCCCTCCTTTAAGTGTTAAACATTGATTTAATTGTCTTTCCTTTGTTCATTCCAAACACCTGTGGTTGTAGGATTGATTTTTTTTTTCTATGTTTGTTAATACAGCATTGAATGTAGATTTGTGGCTGAATCCTGTAGCTGGAGCCCCAGGGGTGGATCTTCCCAGGCACATGGAGTCACACTGACACCTGAGTGCAAGGCTGGCACTGTGGCCTGGAAGAATAAAAAAGCCTCTTAAAAAAAAAAAGAAAATTCTGTCCAGTACCTTGCTCAAACTGATCAACCCCAAACGAGGCTGCCCATGCACAAGGAATGCTGCAGGGTGCTCTAGGATTAATTGGATTGTTTCCCTTTTAGCAAGTACAGAAATAAATTCTAATAAGAAATCTAAGAAAAAACAAGATATGAGTGAACACTGGAGATGTTTCCTTATTATAGGAATATTACCACCAGCAGTCTGCTCCTGCTGTCAGAAGTGTTGGATTTGAGCTTACACAGGGAACTGTAGTTATATGGCTGCTGTCTGAGGGTTACTTTGATCAAAGAGTTGTTTTGCATTATTAAAACATTGAATAATGAAGAAGGAATGCTGTTTTCGATTCAGGGACCTTCTTTTAGACTGAGAGGAGTTGTTAATGATATCCTGCTCCTATGAGGAGTTGTATCTTTTTTTTTTTTTAACCTGCAAGATACTGGCAAGGTTGTTAGAGAGGCGCATTACCTAAAACAAGGTTAGAGAGGTGCATTACCTCTCAAAACCCAGCAGAAGCTGCAGATCACTGCTAATTGTTCTCAGCTTGCTGAAGCTGTAGGTAACTGACACTGGAAGAAGCAGCTCCACTCTCACCCTGCCTTGGGGTTTTCCTTCCTGTCCTTCTGTCTGTGCATGTGCTGGTCCTCGGGAGCTGGATGAGGAAGTGAAGCAGGCTGGGAACAGTACCAGTATTTGTGTTTCTCAGATTATTTTCTCTTTGAATCGTTTCCCCCTTCTGGTCCATCACACAGTGATGCAAATGCTCTTGCATGGGAAGGGAGGATGGAACAGGGGCAGGAATCAACAGGCAGAGGGTGGATTTGCTATTTTTGGCACCAGTGCTGGCATCTGCCTGCTAAAGTGACAGCCAGACTTCAGCAATTGTCATTTCTGTTTGCTGGAGAGACTGCTTCCTGCAACCTGCAGAAGTGCTAGTTAATTACTGATACTATCAAGAACTTTTATTGTCCTGTGAGATTCAATTACGGACCATAAAACTGTGAAACTGAAGGTTTATATTAAAGTCTGTGTTCCAGAATTCTGTATCTTCCCATCATTTCTCATCAACACATGGGTTTGTTTCCTTTGCACGTGAGTAACTATGTGTGTTGAATGTAGGTGCAGCAGGAGGAAGAGGAGGAGAAACCATTGGCTACATCAAATCCAGTGCTGGAACTCGGACTGGCAGAGGAAAAGTTGCCAATGACTCTTTCCAGGCAGGAGGTAAAATCAGTCACCATAAACAGACCCCCTTGAATTTACAGCAAATGCACCTGAAATTTCTTGTTAGGGCTGTTTTCATCCAGTGAACTGTACTTTTTATGGCAGTTTTATTAAATAATAAGCTTCCATTTTTTCAGTCAGCAATTAATGATCATCTTTGCTTATCAGGGGTCTGCTGTCCAATTGAATGCATAGGGAGGTACTGATGGGTAGAGCCTCTCTGTTACAGGGATTTACACAGATGTTGTGTGACATTTTATAGCTCTTTCAGAGTGGTACCCTGAATATCAGCATTATCCTTGGATAGTACTGAAGATGGCATGTTGACTTTTTCCAAGATTTTTTTTTTCCCTGCACTTCTTTTCTTTGTATCTCTTTGGTCTGAACACAAATTCAGAAACTAAGTTTTGGAACTTCACCTTAGCCTTTAGAAGAAGCAGTCCTAAAGCCAGAGTAGCTGGGATATCCTTTGTCTTTTCTAAGGATAAAAATGCCTATGTGGGTTTAAGTTCACAAACAGATCCATACCCCAAAGCAGAAGCAGGAAGTTCAGAAGTGCAGAATACATTCTGATCTTGGAAATACTGAAATTCACAGCTGAGGTCATCCAAGCATATCACATGTCCCCTCAATTTGGCAGGATATTCAGTTTTTTACAGGACTTGTAATGGGGGATGTTGGTTTTGTGTTTGGTTTGAGGTTTGAATCAAGTTGAGGGAGGCCTTTTCACTTCTGTTGTTTCTACTTTAAAAGTAACTATCCCATTAGATTATGGGACTCCATGTTTCCAAATGCTTTATGGTGGGGGTTTTCAGCAGATCCTCTTGTAGCTGTGCTGGGACAACCTGCAGCCCAGTTAGTATTTTTATTGCCAAGACAAATAGGTGAGTGAGATAATTGTTAACTTCCTTTGTGATTTTGAAAATGGTTTTTAAGCTCTGCCAGAGGGATGATTTTTGTGTATTTGTTTAAACAAGTCAGAGCAGGAAGAAGTTTGGCTGTATCAAACAGCCTGGGATTTTATGCAAAATTTGGGTTGGTAATATTTGGAATGACCTTTCACTGAAATACCGTGGGAATTTTATATTTAGATTGTAAAGTGTCTGGAACATTTTTCTACTACTTAAAATATTGCCATTTCCTCTCCAGTCCAGCTCAGCTTGTTATTCTAAGCAAAGTAAATAAATCTGTCATTCTGGATTTTGCTTTGCTTCCTTTATGCATCAGGGAGTGCTTTGATTCTTTTCAGGTTATCAGGAGGTTACGAGAGAGGGGTGAGCCCATCAGGCTGTTTGGAGAAACAGATTATGATGCATTTCAACGTTTGAGGAAGATAGAAATTCTTGCACCTGAAGTGAACAAGGTAAGACTGGCTCTTAGTTACTTATTTGTGGTGGGATAATCAATGAGTAACCCTATAAAGTTTCTGAAAATCATTTTCAGTAACTGTTCATTTTCAGGAGGAAGCGGTAATAGACAGCAAAGAGAATGTGTGCTCTTGTCTCATTTATTTGCTGAGAAACTATGTTAAATATCAGAGTTTTGTGCACAATTACAATTATGTTAGCGAGCTCAGCCCTAGAAACCTTCCAGACCCTTGTCAGTTTGAAAAGGGACCTTCAGGTAGCATTAATACCCCAGCTTGTGCTGCCCCTGCTTTTTAATGAGCGGAGAACAGTCATTTACTGTTAAAATAATCCTGTGTTTGTGATTATGTGCATCCCTGAGAAGGCACAGGTAAGTAAAAGCAAGGCTGCATACTGTCTCTCTGGGATAGAAATGATTTTTCAAATTCCTGTATTCCGGAGCTATAACTTGTTATGGAAATGTCATTTCCCTCTCTTCCCTTTAAAGTAGCCATCAACTCAAAAATTGACTTGAAGATATAACTAATTTATTCCTTTTGTCTTAAGAAATGATCCGTTAAGTGAGGAGATGCAGTTGGGGTTTGTTTTGCATTTACTGTTAACCAAATATACAACCTTACAAACACAGTGACAATTTTCATTTTCTTCCCTAGTTTGTGGCAAACTGAATTGTTTTAAATGTCTTTCCTGGGGCTGCCCATAAAAGGAAAGCCTTTTCTGCTCCAAGTCTTCAAGATAAAGATAAACAGATCTAGAAATAAAAACTCTGCTAATGAAAGCTTTCCCTCCAGCAACATCGATCACAGGAGCAGGATTAGGAAATTGAGAGCCCATAAATAGGGTTGTACTGGATTTTTATTACATGTTTCAGTCACTCCTGTTGCTGTCTAGGAGAATTCTACATGTTGCTTAGTCAACCAGCCTTGTGGTTCAGACATTTTTAGAGTAACTAAATGATTAATGGAAACGTTCCAGACAGCCAAGTATGATGATGGAAGAGGGGAAGTAACTGTGCATATCCATTCCCTGTGGAGTGGCTGAATTTATCTGAGGGTAAGAAATGCCATACTCCTTTGTAGAGCTTTTTAATTTATGTATTGAGACAAGAAGGCAAATCCTTCAACTGTGACTAAGGCGAGTTTTGTGTTCTATTTCAAAGTACCTTTTAATTTTATATATATGGTTTTAAACTGATTCTGTTTTTTTTATCACCTCTTCTAAAGTTGAGGGTTTTAAACAGTGAATCTATATAAAACATTCTGCTATGTTTAAATAATATGTAATAAAGGCAAACAACATAATTGTTTTATGTCTAGCTCTGAAGGAGTGTTACCTTATTTACAGCTTTTTTCAGGGTAGATGTGAGGGTTTGTAGAGCTGATGATGTTTATGGTCTGGTTTTTGTTTGTTTTGGGGTGGTTCAGTGCATTGCTTGGAGAAAATTACTTGAAGAATGGCCTAGAGGCTGATTCTGTTCTCCAGGCTTTTTTGGTGAAAATACTGTAAAAAGTCTTTTGTGTAGATATGAACACTGGAGAAGTTCATGCACCTGCTTTTTGTTAAATGCTGAAGCAGAAACTGTTCTTGGAGTTCAGTTAAATTCAAACAACAAGGCTAAACCCTTATGCATGTTTTTAGAGAATTTGCACCTTAAACAGAAGTTGGATGCTCACAGTGACAGTACTGAACTGCTTTTATTTACTTGACTTTTTTTTGTAAATCAGTCTTTTTTTTTTGTTTGTTTTTCTGTTTTTTAGGGCCTGAGGAATGACCTGAAGGCTGCTTTGGATAAGATTGATCAGCAGTATCAGAATGAAATTGTAGGTGGCCAAGAAACAGGAGATGATGACTCCCAGAATGACCTCAAAGTCCATGAGGAGAATACTACTATTGAAGAACTAGAAGTATGGGATAGATCGTAACTAAGGGATGTTAGATGTAGTATGTTGCTGTGAGAAAGCTTCAGGATTGTTCAGACAAGGTTATCTTCTTTTCAACAGCTGACTTAGGCATTCTGAAGTATTCTTAAAGGGAAAATTTAGGTGTCTAAGCCTGGAGTTGCACTGTAGGTGCCTACAAAAGACAAGTGAAAACTTATGTGGTCTTTGTTTACAACACTTCATCCCAAAGGGGGCCGGTGTTGCCCGCAAAGACAGTGATACAGTTAAGATTCATTCTCCAGGGGTTTCATAAGTAGACAATTTAATTGCAATACATTACCTGGTCATAAATTCCAAAGCTTTTCCAGTGAATATTTGAGAGGGTAATAAGGTCAGTACCAATTAATTTTCCCTCTACAAGGAAAAAAGACTCTGAAAAACAGACACACAGAAAGACTGTTAGATAGGAAAACATCTAGGACGAAAAAAAAAGAGCATCAGAAGTAGGCAGACTGCAGGAAATATAAGGAGTGCAGAGATAATGTGTCCCAGAAACTTGAGTGCAAATGGCTACTCTGTTCTGAAAGATCCCGTGGTGTTTGTGTGAGTGGAGAGAGTGCCAGGAAATGCATTCAGCGCCTGGTGTTTCAGGGTAGTGTTTGGAAAAGCACATTAACTTGAGCTGAAGACTTTTACCCTTAATCTTCAAAACTCTTTGCAGGAGTTAATCTTCATAACTTCCAAAAGCGTGTTTAACAAATAATACGATTTATAACTGAAAGCTGAAGTGAATACATTATTATTAAGAAATAGTCTGGCTCTTTTGTTATAGTGCCAGGGGTTCTGGTTTAAAATAACTGCAGTACCAGAATGGATAGCAGTTGTAATGGAGCTGCGTTTTATTGATCTGTTAGTTCTCAAAATAACCCCTTTTTGTGGTAGTAGGGCAGGCTTGGTTTGAGCCATGCAAGGAATCTTTTTCTAAAAAGTTTGAAAACACTGTGTCTTAATTTTAAGCTACTTTAACTGCACTGCCTTTAGCATAAAGGCTTACATTGAATTTGGCTTCAAATCTTGGAGATTTTTTAAAATAAAACTCGCTTTGGAAACGTGAGGGCCATGGAAATAGATTATAAATCCAACTATACCTACTGGAAAATGTTTATAAAACTTGCTGCTAGTATTTACAGTTTTGAGGTTTTGGCAGGAAGGTGGAGTATTGGAGCATGAAGCTGGGGTTTTTTGTGGTTTGTTGCTTGCTTTTGGGGTGGTTTTTTTTAGATTTGTTCCCTCAAATTCACAGTTGCAATTAAATAGTAAAAGCCCCAGTACATCAGAGAATTGAAATAGCATAACAAAATAATTAGGTTAATTGATGGCTTTGGGGATCTCAAAAAGTTCCCCATGTTTAAATAATTTGTAATAAAGGCAAACAACACAATTGTGGGTGCAGTGTGCACCCACACTTCCCCTTAATACAGTGCTGTCAGACAGCTGCTAATTATGCCAATAATTTAGTAGTTAGTGACTGAAGAACTATGGTTGCATTGACTTTTCAGAAATAATCATAATGACATTGTGATGTAAATGTTTTTAATAGATTAATGAATTTCAGTAGCATTTGTAGCTGTTTCATGACCAGTGTTTGGGATTTCTGGTGGAATTTATTGCAGTTCATGGTGCAGTGAACCATGCTCTGCTCTAGTGGTGCTGGCAAACTAGACAAAGTAGAAATAATGGCCCTTTTTTCCCCTGTTCCAGGCTTTGGGAGAATCCTTAGGACGGGGTGATGATCACTATGATATGGACATCATAACAAAGTTCTTGAAGGTAACAGACTCTAATTATTCTGTAGCTGTGTCATGTTATTACTGCCATGCAGATATATTTCAGGAGTAAGAGGGTGGGTTTCAGCTGCTTGAGAGGAAAAACTCACATGTTATGTGTAAGATGTGGGTTTTTTGAAATGCTTGGCACTCCACAGCCTTTGTTAGTCACAGCAGTGACTTGTGCCAGATCTGGGAGGGAGCTCTTGGGAGAGCAGCGTTCTTCAAAATCTGGTCCTGCTTTTCCAGACAAAATAAATACGGTTTTGATTTTTGTGTGATATTTGAGGCAGTTGTCTGTAGTTGCCTCTGTGTAGTACTGTGGCACCAAAACCTTCAGAGGAGTTTCCTTGGAAAAGTGCAAGCTGAATTGGAATGTCACCTGACACTGTTAGTGAAATTAGAGAGTTTTAAAGGAAGTCCACAGGTTCAAGTGGGTGGCAGGAAATTGTTTCCTTGTTTCCTGGCGAGAAACCTGTGTTGCCTCTCAGCCGAATCAGCTGGTGCCTGCGTAACTGCTGTGTTGATCAAAGTCACAGCAAGAGTTGAAGCTTTAATTTGTGTGTGTACATTTAAGATAAGAGGGTTGTTCCTGTCCCTCCTTGCATATCCTTCTGAAAGAGGTTTTACCTTCTTCACTCAGATTTCGCCAAAAAACTCATTTTGCCTCGGTGGCTTGACCCTGTGTTCCGTCTCATGTGCCGGGGAAGTCACTAGATGGCACCATGACACAGATGTGCTTGTTCCCTGCAGTTCCTCCTGGGAGTTTGGGCCAAGGAGTTGAATGCCAGAGAGGACTACGTGAAACGGGGCGTGCAGGGGAAGCTGAACAGCGCCACTCAGAAACAGACAGAGTCCTACCTGAGGCCGCTCTTCAGAAAGCTCCGCAAAAGGGTAAATCACCTTTAAATGCCACTTCAGCTTTTGCTTTCCAAGTACCCGGCCTTACTGCCCTTCCTAGGGCAGTGTGAGCCTCACTGAAGGTGAGAGGATGATGAGTTGGTCACAGTTTCTGTATCTAGAGCTCCTGACTCCTAGTTCTGACTTTATCTCAGTCAGTGAAATCTGTCCACCCACTGGTTTTCCAGCTGTTGTTTAAAGCAGCACCTGCTCGCTGGGTTGAGAACACTACAGAGAATTGGGGTTGCATTTTGCACTTTGCCATCAGCTACCAGGTGTAACCACTTAACCTCTCCTGCTTCAGATCCTTCATCTGAATAATGAACATGTTTTCCTTTGTGTAAGTCCTCAAGCTAGAGTAGTTGTTAAACTTCGTATAAATCCTGAGTAAGATGGTTTTCCTGAGCTACTGTTCTGAAGTAAATATATCTTTTTTTTTTTTTCTCTCTCATGTAGACACTTCCTGCAGACATCAAAGAATCAATAACAGATATTATTAAATTCATGTTGCAAAGAGAATATGTGAAGGTATGTTTGCATTCTTCCATCATGTTCATGCTGTCTGGATGTAAAAGATTGAGTTTATTGCTTCAGCATTCCTATTTTTTTCTCATTTTGAAAATGCATAGCTGGAAATACATCATCTATCCCAATAAAATGAAAAATGGCTGTGCAATGTTAGGTTCCAAGTAGTGTTTGATGCACAGCCTGACAGAAGATCTTCTGAGGTGCGTGAAACTGCAGACCTTTGCAAACATGAAGAAAATTTTTCTCAGAGATGGGTATATTAAGTTACAGAGCATTCCTCTAGGGGAAACCTGATGTTCTAAGGTTAAATTAAGGTATTGAATAGACAGTAATAGGGTGTTGATGATTAATTAACTAGGGGCAAACTGAGTTATTGAATATGAGGCACTGTCCCTTTGTCTCCATTCACATTACATGGCCTGGTAAGGTTGAGGTAAATTAATGACAAGATTTTTTGGACAAAGTCTGCTCACTGGAGGAGGCAGAAGTACTTTGGGACGCAAGATCAAAGGCAGTGTTAGGTTTTATTTGTAGCTGCCTTCAGAAGTGGAACTCAAATACCAGTAGCATTTTCTTAAGCAGCTTGTGTGTGCAGAGGAAACTGAGCTGTCTTTTGCCTTTAAGTTTCTAGTATTTCTTACTATTCTTGTAAGGATTTGGCATAATTTGTCAAGTAAGCAAGGAAACTTGCTTTTGATACTGAAAAAAACCTTATATGGCCTAAGGCAAATTTAATCCAAATCATGTGGAAGCAGAACTGAACATGTGGGATGTGTGAGAGTGAGGTTTTATTTTGAAGCATTTTTTTTCTCTTGGTTGTCATCATCATGTGGAAATTCCCTTTCCAATACCTTCTCAAACTAATGAGCATGCAGGAATGTGGTGTATCTCTGGGTTAATCAGCAGTGCTTCTCTCTCCTGGAGGTGCTTGGCTTTAAGTAAACTTCACAGAGAGGTTTTGGATGACTTGAGTACACATTTGGATGTTTTGGTGTTTTTGTTTTTTTTACATTAGGCGAATGCTTTTACAGATACTCACATCCTTTTCAATTTTGATTCCTGAGAGACTTGTCTCTTTTTGCCTGCTGTTGTCTTCTGTCTCTTTTTGCCTGCTGCTTGCTTTGTGCAGCCTCATGAATACTGTCAGCCACAAACTCTTGCTGCTTTGTTAGCTGAAAAGCTTGAATGATTTTAATTTTGAAATCAGTGTGTTTAGAGCAGGCAAATGCCAGAATGCAAGGTGTCCACTCAGTCTTAATTAACCCTGTTGTGACAGTCGTGCAAGGGTCTTTAATTGCATGTGCACGTACTGTTTCATCACAAAAGTGTATTTAAGTCAGCAAGTAGGTATTTGAATAAGACTGTTCAGAATCTGCCTCATGCAGGTGATGACTAAGTCCTGTCCCCTCTTCAGATTTGCCTTTAGCTCTGTCTGCAACCCCCTGCCTCGTTCATTATTCATCTCCCAGTTTGCTCAGTGCCAGTTGGAAAGAATCTGCACCCACTGGTCATGATTGCTTACTTCTTATTGTCTAGTTTCTGAATAGGAGGTGATAAATGAACTCTTTATCAGTGAGTTTTGTAGCTGCTCTCTAATAGAGAAGGAATGTCCTGTGCCATGTCCTTCAGTTTTTTTCTGTAATTGTATCTATCACTTGCTGGTTCTCAGTTGTTGTGTTGTTTTTTTTTTTAAGCTCTGTACTCCTCTTCCTTTCTCCCTTTCATTCTATTCATTTTCCCTTTCTTATTTTATCCCTGTTTTTCCCCAGGAATTTTGTCTGTTACAGCTTTAAAACAGGCTCTGCGCTTTTGGTGGGGAAATTCCTGATTGATTTACTGCTGCTACTGCTCTGGCCACATAAACCTGGTTACAAATGTAGCCTAATTGTAACCTAATTTAACCAGAGTTGTCTGAGTTAAAAATAATCTGAGTAAACCTTAGTTTTAATCACGGTGACCAGACTGCCTTATCCAATGCTTTTTTTTTCATAAGGGAAAGTCCATAGTCCTTGCTTCCCTCGGAGTTCGGTGTGGGAAGGTGCGTTGTGCAGTTGGTGAATACCGTGCAGTGACACCAGATCAGAGAGACTGGGATGGGTGTTTTACTGCACCTGGCAGTGCAGAAATGCTCTGTGGTGCTGTTGCTGTGGTGCTCAGAGTGATGCCCTTGCCTCTCCAGGCGAACGATGCCTACCTGCAGATGGCCATTGGGAACGCCCCCTGGCCCATCGGTGTCACCATGGTCGGCATCCACGCGCGCACGGGCCGCGAGAAGATTTTCTCCAAGCACGTGGCCCACGTGCTCAACGATGAAACTCAAAGGAAATACATACAGGTAATGTCAGCTTTGGAAATCCAACAGGTCTGCTTTTCTTGGGGGCTCTTTGAGAAACATCGGTGTCAGGTGATGCGGTAAAAGGATCCTAGAAATGGACAGGTTTAGTTCGGGTCAAGCATGGCATCCATTTAATAGGTAGCTCATGCTGGGCCTGAAGGCTCTTCAGTGCTGGGCAAGGAGCAGTCTAATGGGTTTTTCTGAGCTGCTGTGATCCTTCATGAGCACCAAAGCAGCTGTGAAGATAGGCTTGGTTCTCTGGAGGTCCCTCACTCTTTAACTCGTGGTTTAAACATCATGCATGGAATTTAGTACTGTAAAATTCAGTCCTTCTGAGTATTTCTGAAACTAGAAAAATGCATTCATAAATAAGTTCAGCAATCTGGGCTCAAAATTCCAGGTTTAGTTCCTCTTGTGCATGTTCATACTTGTGGGCTTCTGGTTGTAGAATTAGTAGCCGTGCTTCTTTTTCTACTCTGACTTTCAGCATAGTGGGTGGACAGGTCTGAGGAAACAAGCCTTCTCTCTTTGTATTGTTAAATGTATTTGGCTCTTGCCAATTGTAAGTTTCATTGGGATAAAAACCTTTTGGTTACCTCTGAAGGCTCCAGAGCAGCATCATGGAAATCAGAGCTCCTGGCAGGGGAGGTTTACATGAATGTCTTCCTTCTGCAGCAGCAGGACTCCTGTTGCTTTTCAGCTTCTGCAGATGTCTGCAAGGAAATTGCTTGCAAAATGCAACTTCCCCTTCTGCTCTGAGTCTCTCTGTATTTGGGCTGCGAGTATAACCTTTGGTTTCTCTTCAACTCTAGTTTTTAGTAGCATAACCTGAAAAAATATCATTGTGAAGTCAGAGGGAGCTCCAGACACTTACAGGAACAATAAATTAAATTTGACCAATTCTTTTGTAAGGTGAAAATTGGCATGTGGATTATGCATCTTCAGAGACAGGCTCCAGTTACACTTGGAAGTATTTAATGTATGAAATAGTTTTAAACTAAATAATGTTGTTGTGGTCTGTGTTAATCAGCATGACCATAATGCTGCTTCTCCATTTTTGGTGAATAATTCATAGGATCACAGAATGGTTTCGATTGAAAGAGACCTTAAAAGACCATCAAGTTCCTACTCCCCTGAGAGGGGAACCTTCCAGTAGACCAGGCTGCTCAATAATTGGCCTTCTCTGCCATTTGCCACTCCTGGAGCAGAAAGGTCTCTCCTCTGGAGTGTTGTTTGGTCTCTCTTAACATGCCTTATGGAACATGTGTGTGAACTCCCCAGTTTGTCCCTTCTCTGCTTTTGGGGCTATGTCTGTTGGCCAAGGAAATCCTTGAGTTCATCTTCCCATTGTGAATTTCCTATCTCTGCTTCTGAATTACTCAACTCGCTGAAGCACCAAGACAAAGTTGGCTTTAAACATGTATGTTCTCCATGTTGGTTTTACATATTGGGTCTTGTTTAACAAGTCTGGTTCAAACTGGAGCATGGGATATTTTATTACCTGTGCTCCCAGCAGCTACACAAAGCTATCATGTTCCTGATTACAGCACCCTGGAGTGATAACATCCCAAACAAGGAGTCATTATGGTGCTGGGACAGACTTTCCATACTTGCCTGCATTGGAAATGCCAAAGCATCATCCTGTTGTATCATTTTTCCCTGAGTGAGGAGCTGCCTTCCATGGGGAGAGTCTCATGACAGGGACATGACTGGTGTCTTGGAGTACAGTGTCACTGCTAAATTACACTTCTACCACAGCAGTTGGCTTTCTTCATTGTTAGACTTTTCTGTGTGCCTTGAAAGAAAATAATCACAGGGTTCCTGTCATGTTGGTTTTTGGCAATTGATGCCTTGAAAGAACTGACAAGTCCACATTTTGCCTTTCTCCTTGACTGCTTCAGTTTGCCTCTGTGGTGTCCTGTGTGATACCACAGTTGTCTTCCTGAGAAGTGTTTGGTTCTTGCCTTGGCTGTGCAGCTTGTTTTGCTGTCAGAAATTGCTTTCTGCTCTTCAGAATTACTTTTAATATTCAGCTTACTTGTAAATATCTTTAATTATGACATCATTTGCTCCCTTGGTGATAAAGAGGGATTAAAGAATTCCTGTGATCCTTCACTGTGAATCTTATCAGGTGGGACTGAAGCTGTAGCCTTTTTGATTATGCCACAAATTCTAATATTGAAGAGAACCTGAAACTTTGAACAGAATAACAACCAAAATAAAAATCCCAATCCCAAAATAGCAGCCTTTTTAATTCTTCTTGTTAAGTTTAAGAATACTGTAGATTAATAAATTTGTTTAACAGCTGCAGCTTTATTACAGAATTGTCCTTGTTTTGTTAATTCCTAGGGGCTGAAGAGGCTCATGACCATTTGCCAGAAGCACTTCCCAACAGACCCATCCAAGTGTGTGGAGTACAACGCTCTGTGAGGCTCTGCGGGGGCCAGGGCAGGACTCACATTTTGGTCTCCAAGACCCAGAGAGGGTGGAAGGGGCAGAGCTTGAGCTTGAACACCAACAGGAACTTGGGGTGGGCTTTGCAAAAAAAGCAGAAAGCAGGAGACTTTTTACAGCTTCCTTTTTACAAGCATCATTTATTTAGGTTTATTTTTAAATCTGTTCTTTTTGCTGAACACATCCAATGTACAGCAGAGGGATGAGTTTTGCAGAGGTTAAGACCAAGACAATGACCAAGGGACAATGCAGATGACCACTGCTTTTATTTCAGTTTGTTATTCAGGGAACTGTGCAGACTGAACTGTTTCCCATATTTTAGAGCTTTAGGTGAGTCTCAGCCCTGCAAGGAGCATATGTGGAGCTTTTTTTGGCTGCTTTTGCCTTGGAGGCTGACGTGGGGAGATGATTAGAAGGAAGCAGTTGAATCTGAATCTTGGTTATTTCTGTAAATATAAAGACTTTATTGGCTGATCTTTCATGTGGTATTTATCAGGAATAAAAAAAAAGGTTTATGTATTTCTCAGCCTCAGTGCAAGAAGTTTTTGATCTTGAATGCATCTGATTTGGCTTTTTTTTTTTTTTTTTTTGTAATGACATTTTTAATATAAACCTTCTGGGCTTGGGGGAAGTAATCTTATGGCTCTTGAGGCTTTCAAATTCCATTTTTATACATCTGGAGAAAATTTTCAGTCTGCTGGGCATTGCAGAGAAAATAATTAGGACCTCCCATGACCATGAACAGTATTTCTAGCAGCCACAAATCTTTACCATTGTGCATCCTGCCTGGGAACGGTGAAGAAACTTACGGGAACGATGATGTCTAATTCTGCATAAACAGTGAAATATTGAAACTTGGTTAGTTTTGAGCAGAACCACTTCCTGCAGAAATGTGTCCTTACTCCAGAGAGTGGGTTTGTCTGGGTCCTCACCTCGACTGGCAGCGTGGAGCAGAAACTGGTGCCCTCTTCCCAAGGAGTGACCTGTCTCCCTTGGGTATTCCCAGTGTCCTGTGGCACAGGGAGACGATGCTGGGGGATGTGAGCTGGCACCAAGTTTGGAGGAGTATCCTGAGGAAATTCAGGTTCTTCTGGAGGCTCTTAGATTCTGAAGTACCTCTTTGGACCCAGAGGATTTTTGGTCTGGAGTGTTTGACCCCAGAGAAAATGTCAAGAGCTTAGAGTTTAGAAATAATAAAATGGGGCTGATGAGACCTCACCAGCTCTTGGGGAGGAGATGGGGATTTGTGGGGAGAAGCTGGGCAGATGTCAAGAGCGTGGAAGAGTTTCATTAGCAGTGGTTTCTGGTGATTTCCTTCGCAGTGCTCTGTGCAGATACTCTTTGGAGGCATTATTACAACAGGAAACATTTGTAACACCGCAACTTCATCCTTCTCCCCACCCAGACAGTTTCCTGAACCGTTGCTAAATCTTCAACTTGACCTTAGTTTTGAACTCTGTAAATAATTGAGGGACAGTATTGTCCCTTGTTCAGAAGAGCTGTAATTTCCCTGGAAACTGCAGCAAGTGAGTAGCCAGGGGATGGTTTAAGGAGCGTTGTATCGTCTGCTTTAGCGGGAAGCAGATTCCTTAGGGGATCTGTAATAGTGCTGGATGGATTTTTCCTTCCTGCCTTAGAGCTAATTATTGAGGAGAATTTTAATGGTACCCTGAGCGCCGGTTTGAGTGGGGATGCGCCTCCTGTAGGGATGTGAATTTGAGGTTGGAATGTCTTAGTCTGATCAGGTTTTAAAGAATGTAATTTAAGCAACGGGCCTCCTTGCTGACAGTCCCTGAAATACAGCCACCGTGCTTGAGTGAATCCCATGATGGAAGAACTTTATCCCCTTGCAATCCATGGAATAGTGCTGGGTGGGGAACCGAGGAGCTGGGAACTGCTTTCTCACGGCATATCCGTGTAAGAGTTTCCAGCTGTCCAGCATGTGAGAGCCAGCTCTGGTCCTCAGGGGATGGCGGGCTGAGGGGACACTGATACAGCAGCTGCTTTTCATCATCACTCAGAGGCTCTTTGCAGCTGGATGGCCCCAAGTTGCAGCTACCAGACCGTGATCAAATAGTTAATAATGCCTCTTAGCCAAAAAAATCCCAACCCTCAGTCTAGTTTAGGGAGGAGTGGGTGTGGTGCAGCTGTCACACTGCTTGACTGTTTGGGGGTTTTTTTTGTGGGGAGGGTATGTTTCAGTTTAGCAATTTACTTTTCCCTCTGGGCTTTTCCAGATGTTTATTTCTGATAACTCTTGCATTAGGCGGAAATAACTCTGCTGAATCCTAAGACTTCTAGCCTTAGGGTGAAGTCATGAGTTCGCCACAGCGGTGTGTGGAGTGGTTTTGGGACTTCAGTGCCCCATGTCATTTGCTGCAGTCCCTGACCCCTTCCCGAGCCTTGTATGAGGACCTGTATGAGGTGACCTCTCAAACTATGTGGTACCTGCCTGATATTGGTATTATTGTGCCTGGTGGTAGCTAAATCCCTTTAATTCCCTATTTGCTATCTGTGCTGCTGGAAAGGCTCTTAGGGTAGGCATATGTGGGATCAGTTTATTGTAATGGAGGACTTGGGTTCCTCTCCTGCTGGCTGCCATAACATCACCACTGTGGATCCAGTCTTGCCCAAAAAATGAACCTGATTGGGATGTAAGTGGCTTCACTTCTCAGGGGAAAGAGAGTGCTCTGACTCCTGGACCCAGGGATGAGAACATGTGGTGCCTTCCAAGAGGGCTGGCACAGGGAGGGCAGTGCTGGAATCAGATCTGGAGCAGGCTGCCCTGAAAGCTGCTCCTGAGGTGGTGTAGAGCTGGAAGAGGGGCCTGCAGCACTACTGGAGTCACTGGCAAGAAATCTGAGCTGAGGTCCCGGAGTTTGGGGGGTGTCTGAAAACCTTCACTGTGGCTGTTTGGTCCCGTCCCAAACCCTCCTGGGGATTTACTGCAGGCAATGGCTCCCCACTCGGTGTGGGCTGATGGTCACAGGGGTCACCTGGCTCTGGGCTGCTGCCACTGGGGGCTCCCTGTGGGGGGTGGGGGGGATTGGGTGGATGATACAGGAGGTGCTGGGGTGGGAAGAGGCTCCCTGGACAGTGGGAATAAATGGAAGGAGCAGGAAGCAATGGTGCTGGGAAGTGTGGGAAGGCCCCACGTGAGACTGTGTGGCTCTTGGAAGCTGCCTGTGGTTTTGGGGGGTGCTGGGTGGCCAAAGGGATCACTGCTGCCCACAGAGGGGACAACAGTGATGTTAAGTGACATCCCTAACCCTGTGCAGGGATCATTGCTGCCCTACTGAGCTAGAGCAGCCTCCTGGGGTGGGTTCCCTCAGGAATTCACCAAGCAGGCAGCTCCTTGGAGCACGGGGAATGTGCTGGTGCTCAAGCCTGTCTCCCAGCTGTTGACATTGCTGAAACGGCCTTGCAGCAACTTGGCATCCAATCCATGTAAGTGAGCCTTAATTTTAGTTATTTCAAGTTGTCTGTTGGAAGTAAATATTATTTCTGTGGCTTTGCTTCCCACAGTGGTGGGACATCAGTCACACTCTGTCCTCCTCAGCCCCTGGGACCAGTGCTTGGGAGAACATGGCATGGAGCGAGCATCATCTGCTGGGTGCTGAATCCCAAGGGATCTCTGAAGGATGGGATTTTTTGGGGGAATGCCCAGTGCTCCCAGCAATAAGGCCCCCTGGCAGCCAAGGAACAGGTCCCTCATGGACACCCTGGCCAGCTGTGCACACATCTGGACCCAGCATCTCTAGCAGTGGTGAGGACTGCCTGGGCTCTGCCCTCCCAAAGAGACCACGGCAAGGTTTCATTTTGAAAATGCTTTAATAAGGAAGTGTTGACAACACCATTTTGCAAAATGTAAAGGTAACTATACAAATTCTTAATACAAAAAGAATAAATTAAAAGCAGATCTTTTTTAATTCTGCAACTTTTTCTACAACATACATATTTTTTTTCCTTGATTACAGTTGAACAGAATCCAGTAAAATCATTTTCCATGCTCTAAAGTCAATTTCAGGAGAGACCTAATTTTTTTCTTTTTTTTTTTTTCTTTTTTTTTAACTAGAGAGTCCATTTTACACAACTTGTAATAAAACTATTGACATTAATATATATGTAAAACTTTACATCTAGTTAACTAAGCAGTAACTGGTCATCTGATAGCACCTGAATGGGGATCGGCTATGCCTGAAACTAAAACTAATACAGAGTGAAAACAAATTGGACTGTTTCAACATTTTCAACACTCGACTGCATATAATATCATTTAAAAATAAACCCTGCCTCCCAGCACGGCCCCTGCAGGGACCATCCCCCGGCTCCTGCCCACACAGAGGGAGTGTCAGACACGGAGACTGAACGTGGTTGTGGCTTTATGGCAGATGGAGCCTTGAAAAATAAAAAAGTAAAGGAGGGGTTAAGTTGGTAGTCAAGTGCTTGTCTATAATAGCTATGTATATACCCCTCCGTGTTATACTTAAATATGTTAATCTCATATGATTAACATTTTATGTACATTTGTGTTTAATTGAATTGAGCTAAACAGTAAAACCTGTTTTACTTAATCTGTCTTTACTACCAGACTGTCTGCTCACATGTGCCTTGATTGCAAACCAGAAAAGCAGAACACAAAGCAAAACTCAATCCGTTTCTACAAAGCTTTTTTGCCACTCCAGCCTGTTTGCAATTCAGGCTAAACATTTTTATTCCCCTCCCCCCCTAATTTCAGGGCTGCCACCTTTTAACCTTTGCTGCAAAACTGCAGAGCTGGTCTTGGAGGAATTAATGGTTCTTCCTGTACTGCCCAGAGGCCTCATAGTGCCACTGTTGTTGAATTCTTTTTAATTAAAAGAAGGTACACAGAAAAAAAAACCAAACCCAAACCACTTACCAGGGAAATTAAAAAGAAAACAGACAGTCGCTCAGAGTCCCTAAAAATCCTTGGGCTAAATTCTTCGCTGTAGCTTAATTTGGTCCTTATTTAATCCTTTCACTTTAGCTACCAAATCTCATCAGTAAATGTCATTAATCAGTACTATCTCTTATCCACCTAAAAATCCAATTAGGAACTTGAAATAATTCCCTTGTTAAAGACCCCAAAGCACAAAGAGATGGTGAAAACAGCATTTTGCATGTTCAGATAAAGGCTGCAATCTCACCACAGGCTGTTCTTCCAGAATTGAAAGTAAGGCTTCAATTACTGTCGCAGTGCGTTGCACTCCTGGGTGACGCTTCAGGGAGGCCCAGAAGCACAAGGTTTGTGGCCACCTTTGTAAACCCTTTGCCAGTGTTTTTGGTTTCTTTTCAGAGGGATCATTCATTTATGCTTCACGTGTGAACATGAAAGTTTCCTTATCATAGAATTATGGAGGGGTTTGTCTTGGAAGTGACATCACCTGGTTCCAACCCCTGCCATGGGCAGGGACACCTTCCAGGTTGCTGAGAGCCCCATCCAGCCTGGCCTCTTGCCCCATCCAATCCTGGCTCTGCCACAGACTTCCCTGACAGCCTTTCTGCCTGTTGCTGTCTCATCTCTGTAATGCCACCTTCCCACCTCACCAGTGATGTGAGGCAGCAGGGCAGGGAACCAAAGCCAACACTGCTGGTGAGAGCTGCAGAAAGGAACTGGCATGAGCCGCTTGCATTAATATTTAGAAACCCCATCATTTTTCAAAGCCTAATTACACAGAACCCATTCTCTTTTAAAGCCTGGAATGCAGTTTTCCAGCAATCTTAATACCAAAAGGTGTGGCAGCCCCCCAAGTCGCAGTGTTTAATTTGAAACGTTTCGCTCTACTTTGTCTGGTAGACGCTGTTGTTATTCTTGGAACACACACACACACGCACACACACACACTCACACTTTTTTTTTCCTTTTTCCTTAAACTAAAGCTAACTTCAGTTTCTGCTTTTCACAAAGTAACCCCCTCCAGCCGTTTATTTTAATGCCTTTCCCATAGGAAATCATCGTTTGCACGCACCAACAGGGGAAGGCCGGGCGCCCACCCCCATCGAGTGGCAATAAAAACAGCATAGCACCGCAGTGAAGACTAAGACGTGCCAGCTTCAACATCCACCTAGATTGTGCACTTGTTCGTTACAAAAGTGTCTTTGAGGCCTTTGAAAGTTCCATGGCTTGACATGTATAAAGCATTGCTCTAAAGTATGTGTAAACTTGCAGCTCCTTCCGTGCTCGTGCGACTCCGTTTGGTGTCCACAGGCAGCTCTCGCTCGTGTCCGACGCCTCGCTCGGTCGCTTCTCTTTCTCTCTCGCAAGGGGAAGATTTGCCTCTCTGCTGGCTGTCCAACCCCGCTCCAGGAGCCTTCCTGCTTCCCGACAGACCGGTTCTCCCACACGGCAGCGCACGGGTGACGAGCCCTTTGCTACACTGGTGCTAACGAAGGGAAGAGGAGTGGAACCGATATGTGAACGCAGCTTGGCCGTGTCAGGTCGATTGCGATGTGCTTTCCCTTGGATTTCATGTTAACGCCTTGTGCAGAAATAGATTCAAATTTATTGGCTGTATCTGTTTGTGGAAAGGTTTTTTTGGCAATTTTTATCTGTATCAGAACAACCAATACAATCCCAACCTCTCCATGTATTGGTGGGCACTCTGTGCCAGCCACAGAGATGCTGTGAGTGCAGTACTTGCCTCTGCTGTAGGTCATGCCTTTGTAAACCTTGTCTGTCCAGTTCAATAGTGGCTTGCAGACAGCGATGCTGTGATACCAGCCCAGACCTCGGGTGTGTCTGCAGCACAGGGGGTTGGTTTGCTTGCGTGTAGGTGGACTCCAAGCGAAGAAGGAAATGCCATTTTGCAGGGGGTGGTCATGTCTGCCACTGAGTTAAAGAAGGGAGATGTTCTTGTAGCTAGACCTTGCTGAGCAAACTCATCCTGCCAACAGTGGTGTGGTGATCTTTGGCAGTGCTGACCTGATTGTGAGACTGACACAACTCTGAAGTGGTGGGATTTTGCTGTTTCAGAATAGATGCACTTTCAGGATGATGCTTTCCATTTCTCAGCCTCTGTCCTATTCCCACCCCCTTTAAAACGAATGCTGTTGGCTTCAGTTCGCAGGTCATGGAACTCTTAACTGCTGTTACGTGCTGTGGAACACTAATCTTTGATATAAGCCTTGAAAGGCTTCATTGTTTCAAAGGAAAACCAATTTTGAAACTGACTCTTCAGATGGCTGCTCCTCTCCAGCCGCTGCCCCGTGGCCGTGGGAGGGACGGGCACCCGTGTGGCAATGGGATGTGCCGCGCTCCGTCGCTGCCGCGGTGGATGTCTCAGGGCCAGTGTTCCATAAATGTTGTCTTGAATTGCATCGTGAAAAAAGTGCTTAGAGTTGAAGCTGGTGCTGGGTGACAGTGCATCTGGGTAAGGCAAATGAGAGGCAGTGAGGTGATCTCAGAATGGCATTGATGTGATTAACTTGAGGTCAGGGGTTCACACTAGAGTCCCAGGCTTGGCTTTTTCCTGCCCATACCACTGGACATCTGCTAATTCTGGATAGAGGGGAGAATCCAGGAAACAGCTATCATTGTAGTTCCTGCAGGAGAAAGGAAACTTTGTTAGGACAGTGAGTGCTCCTGGGAAGTTCAACCATGAGCATAAAACATTGTGTTACGGGTGGAGAGGAATGCAGGATATTCACAGACCCCACTGCACTCTGCCCGTGTCTTCTTCCCCCCCGCCCTGGGTACAGCAGCAGTGCTGTGCCTCTGCCCTGCCTGAGGGCACTGCAGAGTCTGAGGGCTCTGCCTGCTGTCCTGCTTGGTAGTAAGTTGGGACAGAGATTTTTCCATAGGATGACCTCTGAGGAGCAAGTCCTTAGAGCAGCTCTCTCAGCCATGGGCTGTATCTCCCAGTGAGAATGTGGAAAGAGGAGGGTGGTGGCACTTTCCTGTAGCACTTATGCTCTGGGCAGAAGCTTGTACATTGCTGAGCAATCCCAGAGTTACGTGGCTTTCCAGGGATGAACCAGGAAGGGCCTAGTGAGAGCATGCCAGGTCTGATGTGGAAAGGACCATGTTCTGTTGCAGTAGCCTAGTCCTCATCTCGGGGTAGCTCTGACAAGCTACTGCTTCTTTTGCTGCCTGGCTTTTTCTTTGTCTGTGCTGAGCAGATGAGACCATTCATGAGAATTTTCTTTGCTATTTATGTTAAGAGCTCCAACCAGGGTCAGCTCCTAGCTTAGGCTATGGAGCTCCTTGCCAGAGGAAAACACTCATGTCAAAATCTGGATCTTTTGAAGCGACTGCTCTATCTGTGCAGTCGCAGCCAGAATTGATGTCTCTCCCTTACATTTTGATTTGAACCGACTTCCAAACTAGAGATTGTTTTGAGGCCAGAAGTGGGAGATTGGTGAGGGTTCTGTTTACTGAGGGATTCTCACTCCTTCCTGCGCTCCCTCCCCACCTCACAGGACTGATCTCACATCTGATGCAATTCCTGCTTCCTCTGCCCCGTTTTCCACCTGGCTTCCCTGGGATTGGTGTCTGAGAGGAACCTGAGCAAGGGCATCACCATTTGCATGTTAAAGAGCCTTTTGTTTCCCAGCTCTGTGCTGGAGTACAGAGGTTTATGGGGTATCTCTAGAAAGCTGGGCTTGAAATACTTGACAGATGCCAGCTGTGAATGGTTGTAGATTCAAATGAGAGTGTCAGACAGCGACGGCAGTTTAATTAAAATAGAAATACTCTGAGGGGTTTTTTGTTCCCTCCACTCTTCCCCCTCTGTTTTCCCACAGGAACAGTTCCAGGGTTGCCCCTCGTTCCATAAAACCTCTCTGCTGGTGCTGCTGCTGCAAACAGCCTCAGTCCTGCGGCAGGGAGGGAGGAGGAAGCGAGGCAGAGAGCTCTGGCCAGGTCCTCCAAGCTTACCCAAACTCGTGTCCCCACCAGGCTGCTCCCAGACTGTTCCCACAGCACTCTGCCCACGCTGCTGTCAGCTGTCCCAAGGCACAGATTTGTTGCCCCCCCTCCCTGCTCTCTGTGCCCATTCAGCCGATGCAGGGACACCGAGCGGGCTGGCCCCAAGTCCCTCTCACAGGGGCAAGGGTCACAGGCGCAGACTCACTGAAAAGGCACAGAGAGGGCTTTGGACGCTCCCAAGCACTGAGGGAAGCCTTGCTGGCAGCCAAACGGGCTCACAGCTAAAGGGCTGCTCCGGTGGGACAGCGGGAGGCTGGGCACTCGCACTGTGCTCACGGACTGTGGGGCAGAAGGAGGAAAGAACAAAACGTTCCCTTACTATACCTCTATTCATCAGTACTTTGGTGGGTTGGAGACTGAGACTCATCCATAGTGGGTGAGTTGTCTGTTGCTTCTCTGAACAAGGGAGAGCAAAAAAGGAGGAAAGAGGAGAGAGGAAATGTTAAAGAAAAGAAGTGACACAGACATTGTTACGAGCTTATTAATCCAGTGGGGAAACAAGTTGATGAATCATCTTTAGAAAAAGTTAGTGACACAAAAACATGTTGGGGAGAACTGTCAATCTGTTGAGTCGTGCTGGGTGGGCACAGCTGCTCCTGCAGGGGGGGAATCTGTGTTGTCTGCCATCTGATCTGCCATCATCCAATGGCAGACTGTATCCACTCCTGTATTTATATACATACACCTTGGGTGCTATGCTCAGGCACAAAACAAGTGCTGATTTGTCTCCAATTCTTTTTGCACTGGTTGTTGGTGCAGGGCCTGAACTATAAATCCAGCTAACTTCACTTCCACCAGCTGAGAATTTGGCTTGACGTATTTTTGCTGTGAGAGACAAAGTGCAGGACTTATCTTGTATGGAAAAATAAGAAAAGCTGGGATTATCCAAACAGATGTCTCAGCTGGCTGCTCACCAGTTTTGATTCTGATCATCGAGATATTTAGAAGAATTAGGATTGGATGGAGACTGAGACTAAAAATTTGAGTTTAGACTCAAACCCTTAATAGTGGAAATTTCAGTGTATGGTAAAGGGAGGTACCATTTTGCCTATCTTGCTATCCCTTGACTTTTGATGAAATGGGACCAAGACCATTCTCCTGTTCTAAAGCTGGAAGCACATGCAAAGACCATGTGAGGCTGGATGTCAAATGTGTGAATTTAAAATCCAGGTAAGCCTAAGGGGTTGTGGTTATGGTTCTCCTCATCTCCTATTTAAAGTGCAGTCACAAGTAGGGCTGGAGTAAAACCAGAGGTCAAACCTGGGCATAGGTGACCAGGGTAATTAAAGGGCAGGAGGTTTTCCAGTGGCTGCACAGTGAAATGTTTTCAAAGTTAGTCACAATTCATGACTCAGGGTATCAGATCTGTTTTCCAATTCAAAGGACTAGGGTATTTCGAGGACTGTAGTGTCAGATCTAGCTGATTTCGCCAAAATCTCATCCCATAATCTGGGATGTGCTGAGTTGTGAAGTGACCTTTATTTCACGTCGCAGGACAGAATTGCTGGACACAGATTGCTAGAGAATACCCATGGGAGCTTACAAAAGGTTGTTTGTTCACTCATGGAACTCCCTGCCTTGTAAAGAGGTGCCAAAGAACCCAATTACTGCATTTATGTGAGTAATGGCTACCTGTGTGTAACGCCTCTCTTCACACCCTGGTGAAGCACCTTCATGTTAGTGGTAGCTGAAAAAAGATGCACTTAATAGTCATGCAGACACATTGTTGGGGAAAACTGAGCAGAAAAATGAGGTTGCTGCACACACAGGTATGGCAGGCACTGAACCTTGTCTTTGCAACAAAGTCTTGGTGTGTGTGTGTCAGTCAGTCAGTGTGATGGCTGCTAAAAAAGAAACATCAGCTATTTCAACATATGAAGATTGGAGCAAGGAGACTGTCCAAGCAGGAGGAACCTGCAAAGCTTCTTTCCCTGTGGATCTGACACTGTGTGGAGCAGTACTGCTGGGTGTGGATGGCTCAGCCATGTCTCGGTCGGCCTAAACCAGAGCTCCACCACCATGAGAGCACAGGTGGGAGACTGGAAATGCTCCATGCAGATAAAGGCCATGGAGCACCTGGGAAACATTCTCCATAGCTGTGCTTGTGTGTGGGGAGCTTTTTCTCACCAGCACTGAATGAGGTGGATTCTCTAAGCTGACCCCATGGACACTCACCCAGTCTGCCACGTGAGAATGTGGTGGGGACTGCCTGGCGGCGTGGCTGCGAGCTCGCTCGACGGCGTGGAACTCCTCTGGCTGTGAGGTAAGGCAGCTGGAAAACAAGCAAGGGTGGAGAGAAACGCCTGGTGAGGTGAGAACACAAAAGTCAGGGTGGTTCAGAAGCATCAGCTGGTCACACCAGCAGAAACATGTCTGGCTGTGAGTAAACACAGCCTGGGACAGGCCTCGCCCCGCTGCTGGGTGATGGTGCCTGAATGCGGCACAGGAGCACAGCCTCTGCTGACACTGCTGCACATCACGGGCTGGATCCGGCCTCAGCTCTGCAGGAACACTCAGCCTCCAGCTGAATGCAGCCATCCAGACTCTCCTGATCCTGCCTGGGACACACTACGCTTCTCCCAGCACAGAAGCTTGGTTGCTGCTGCCTGGACTCCGTGGGTCCTGAACTGGAGGAGCTCAGCCTGCCAGGCTCAGCCTCCTGCTTCCAGGGGTGGTGGGAGATGCTTTGTGTCCCTAGGAACCAGGGCTGGCAGTGGTGGGAGCCTGGACAAGTACACTGGTCGTGTGCTAAGGAGGAAGACAGCTCTGAAGATTTCAAAAGCTACAACTTCCTTTCACTGTGCATTTGTAAAAAATGTTTGGCTTTGTTGACAGTCCTATTAGGGACCAAAGAAAGGCTGAGCTTACTTGAACAAAGACAGAAGCAATCTGGACTAAAAACGGGCAGTGGTTCTTGGGGAAATTTCCCTGGTGAGGGTCCAGCAAAAAAATCCACCTGACCAATCTTTCCTCCTCCTCAAGTCCATACAGTGTTGACCCTCTGAATTTAACACATGCCTAGAAGTCTGATCCTCTTTGAAGGACAGTGGGCAGCCCAATCGACCTATCAGATAGGACTGATCAGCTGAAATTACGGAGGCTTCTACCTGGCACCGCCCTCTGCTGTTCAATTCTTCAGCAGCTGCCAAATGACAGTTAAAGGAAAAACAAATTTTAATCTGCTTCTTGGAACTGACAGCTCCTGAGGTCAGTATCCTCCCACAGCTGTGGCTGGGAACAGACTCTGAACACAAAACCAATCTATGCTGCCAACTGGTCAGGCCATGCTGTGATTACTGAGCACACTTGTGCTGCACAGGTATCACATTTAGATTCAACGACCCAGCTGAGTGGGGGAATGGACTGACTGACAGTGATTTTTATGTGCTCTCACCCCAACTCCACAATTTTCCTGAACTTGTACCATTTCCAAGGCTAACCAAAAGCTTTCCAGTGTTCAAGCATTTTCTCTTGCTGCATGGAACAGAAATTAACCAAAGAGAGGAAGACAGATTTTCACAGTGAGACATGGGATGGTTCTAGCAGCTACTCAGTTGTGTCTTGGTCCACACCTGATTCTCCTGTGAGTGTTGGCATCACACATAATCAGCCTCTTCTTGGGCAGCTGTTGGTGGCCCACAAGGAACCTGTGTCAAACTGCTTCTGACTCCATGCTGGAGTTGGCAGCAAGTGCAGAGCCCCACTGGTGCCAGTGTGGTGGTCACCATGGACTGGACACCATGCTGGGATGGCACAAGGCCAGCAGCCAGCATAGTTGGACAGTGCACTGGTCTGCCTGGGAGGCAGTGGCAAGTGAGGCCAGAGCAATGGTGTTTCCCATGCTGAGGCATGTGGCTCAGGTTTTTAGCAAGTCCTTCATCTGTCCACACCGGCTGGACAAGCAGTGACTGATGGCCAGTAAATATTTAACCTTGGACTGTTTCACAGCACATTGTGGCCTTCTCAGTGTAATGAATTTGACTGTTTTCTTACCATTTAATATTAACAGCACAGAGCAGTGCAAAGCTCTGTACATGACACAGATGCATAATGCTGCACAAACTTCAGCACTCTGAATTTCAGGGTATTATCAGCAGAGTTATGGAGCTGCATGGGAAAACCAAGTCTCAGCAGTGCACAAAGATGTCATCACTCAAACATTTTCGTGGGGGGTGGAGGGGCCGGGATGCTCCACTTAACCTTTCTCATGCTTTTGGTGTTTCACTGAGGACATACATTCTCCTAATCTGTGCTGAACCCCTGCTTGCTTCATCGCCCCCCTCGCTGTGATTACGAATACGGATGCGCCCTGTGGAGACCTCCAGCCTCCACTGCCATAGTCAGGAACCCAACTGCACTCTGAGGAAAGACCTGCCAATAACCGGGCTTTGGTCCCTCTCTGTCTTTTGAGCCCATCATTGAGAAGCAATGATTTCCATGGAAAAACATTCCCACTTGATGAATGTCTTGGACAAGGCTTGCCCCATAGTGTTACACCTCCAGGCTTGGTGAGCAGTGTCTGAAGGCCAGATAACATGCTGTGGTCTGGCACTGCTCTCCAGCTGGGGTGTAATGCCTGGTACAAATCCAGGCTGAATGAGGCTCCCATCCCTCCCTCCCCCCTGCCTGGGCCTGGCTCTTACCTGATGTTGCTTTACACATCTGAGGCATTCTCGTGACCCGGCTGTGTGCCACAAAGGTGCTTTGAGAAGATGTGCTGTACTGGGAGCTGCTGTCCGAGGAGGTGGAGCTCGTGTGCGAGAGGCGGCTGTGCTCCTTGTGGGAGGCCGTGGACCGCTGGTACCAGAGCCGCAGCTCGTCCGACACCGCAGTCCTACCCGAGCCTTTCTCATGGCCCTCCCTGCCCAGAGATGGAGTCCTTATGATCTGGGAGCGGGATGGGGTGAGCCTGACTGAGTCCACTTCATCCCCGTGCCAATTCTCCTTAAACATCCCCCCTGCTGTGTAGGAGTTTGAGGTTTTGAATTGTGCTTTCACGCTGTAGTGTCCCTCCTGGTCGTTCTCCAGGCTCCGCACCACCACGGGTGTGGAGCTGCCCTCGATGTACAGGGGATATTCTTTGATCCTGTACTGGGAGGAGGGTTGGCTCTGGCTGTGCAGGTAGACACGGTGGTGTCCCGTCCCGTTCCTCGCAGCCAGGTTGGGCATACTCCCTGAATTGGACGAGACCAGGTTGCCTGCTGATTTGTGCCTTTGCCTCTGCCGTTCTCTGGCTTTTGACGGGGAATCCTCTGCCAGGGTGGAGTAGTTGGGGTTCATCTGAGCAGGGTAGTAGTGCTCTGAGCTGGAATGGCTGGTACAGGAAGAGCAGTCGTCCATGGGGTCAGAGCCGTTACTGCTACGAGTCCTTGGGGTGTAGAAATCAGGGCTCCCTGTCTCATTTTCTGAGCCGAGGAGCTTTCCCTGTGACTCCAAACTGGAGCTCCGGTGTCTAAAGTGCTGAGCTAAGCTGTGCAGTCTGGTTGGGCTGATATCTACTGACCTGTGGATACCAGAAAACAAAACAGGCTGTAAGTCAACAGGTCGAATCATTCCCCATCCCTGTCTGTACACACAGCCAGCAAAGGAATCTGAGGGCATTGAAAACCTGAACCCTTCCAGCACTGCTTGAGGCTGCTGCCTACAATGCAATCTGCTTCCCTGCTGCAGGGCTTGAGGTGATTAGGACCTGTTCCTGTTCCTCTCCAGTTCCTCGGTGGTGACATTCAGTCTGCAGCACCATGAAGGACACAAACCCCGGCCCAACCCAGTTCCTCTGTGGCTTGTCACCCTGGGAAAAGCCCAGTCTGAAGGGTAAAGCCTGGGAACCTCAAGCCCTGGCTTTGCTGGTTCATCTCTCTCATGGCAGAGATGTTTGGATCAGCATCATCCCATTGCTACCAGGTTCACCTCATGCCACCCTGCAAATCCCAGAACCTCACAGGCCACAAAGGTGGTGAGATTCCCTTGCAAGTGGCTCATGAAAGTCCTGCATGGCTACAATCCACCTGATGAGAGACAGACAGACAGACAGACTGCCCATACTTAGCCCTGATCACTGTGATTTCTCCAATGGCCATTGAAGAAATCACCCCTTGTCAAGCAGCTTGGTGTTACTGGGGCCCAGCCATGGGTAGTGCGTGCAGGACTCTCACTGGGGACAACCCTTTAGGCAACCATCCCAAATCACAGTTTACAAGGCTTGATTCATGGCCAGGTCTGGGAGGTCTCTATTCACCCCCACTGTTTGAAGAGTTCCACCCATCCATTCAAGCAGCAGAAACACATCTACATGATGGATGGCTAAGGCCAGGGCATGCAGCTCATGAATGAGCTACAGACGAAGCAATGGTTGTTTCAAACACCCAAATGGCCCCTACCCAGTCAAGGCCACTTCTCAAGCCCTGTGCCAGGCTCATTTCTCATACAGCTGGGCTCCAGCATTAACAGATATTGCACCATTGAAAGGTACCCTCAGCCAAAAGCTGGTAACAAACTTAACCCAGGGCTTTAATGCCTTGTATTGTCTCTGCCTGAGGCTGATGTGTTGGCATGACTCTTGATTTATTCTGAGCTAAATGATGGTAGCACTTCCCCTTAGGGCAGGATACCAACCAGCACTCAGCTCCGGCTCAGCTCTGCTCCCTGCAGTGTCCATGGAGTTTGCCACAAAAGCAAAAGAGCAATGAAGCTGAACAGTTTGTAAAAATCCTGCTGAAAATTGCAGTCAAGTTCGGCCCCACATATCAAGTCACCTCCCTTACACACTTCAGCTCTTTCCTCTGTCAACCCTGGGCTAAATTCCACTGCCACCTGGGTCCCTGGCTGGATTGCTTTATACAGGCCCTTGATTTCCATGTAACATCACACACGTGCAAATGTTTTATCCATGAGGGAAATTTACCACTATTCAACATTTTGTATCAGACAGGAAGCAACATGTTCTCTCCAGCTGGATCCACGGAGGAATTTACTGCAGAATTTAGCAGTAGCACCACATGCATTTTAAAAGTGGCTTGTAGAGCCTATAAACAGTCCAAGATGAAAGGTCCCAGCAGAAGAAAAGCTTGATCACTTCAGGGGAGGGATGAGGGGCAGAATCGCATTTATCTGAAGGGATTTCATGATGTCACTTCAGGAGAGGTTCTCTACTGGCATGAGCACATGAGCCTCTTACGTGAACAGGACTGGTTTGTGTCCTTTCCTGAACTGGAAATTAATTCATAGCCTGAGGGAAGGATAAAGCAAGGAAAATTTATTTCAGGGTAATCAAGGTGAAACTGGAGCCGGGAAGACTTACCGCGTGGAGTGGACGTAGTGCGGACTGCGTACCCGTAGATCCGGCGTCGACGGCATGCTGGACTGGGAATTCCAGTGGGGAAGGCTCCGGATGGGGCTGTTCTGCAGTGAGCTGCTCCCTCCTGCCTCGGCACAGCTCCCGGTGCTGGGGAACCGCTTGTGACTGCTGAAGAGGAAACACCCTGCTTCAGCTCTCCCACAGGAATTTGGGGAAGTGGCTCCCACGCATCTTTCCAGATCTCAGGCACGTGCCTGGGATCTTGTGGGGATGAGTGGGTGTTGGGTCAGCTGCTGCTCTGAGCTTGTGTCCCAGCGCTTATGCTTCTACAGTGACAGAGGTCAAAGCCAAGCCCTGTCAAAGACCTCAGATGTTCCACCATCCTTCCCTTCTACATGTTTTGTAGAATAACACTGAGATACCAAACAGCAATCATGTGGCTATAGCCTATTTTTATGACTTGCCTATCGGCCAAAACACTTAAAAGTCTCCTTTCAGTAAGGGACAGCTTTGTAAATTTGTCCCTCCTGAAAGCAGAGAATATCTCTGTGATGGAGCTTCAAGAGAGCTGGCTCACCTGGAATGGCTGTGTGAGGAGCGTTTCTTGACCTTCTCATAGGGCTCATCCAGGGATGACTCGCTCCACATCTTGGGTTTGATGGGGGACTTGTCGTAGTCGTTGCGGTGGAAATGCATCTGGCGGAGGCCTTCCAGCGACTGCGGCGGGGGCGGCCGGTTGTGCAGCGGCGGCCGGGGCGGGAGGCCTTTGTGT
Organism: Oreocharis arfaki; assembly: GCA_013398015.1. NCBI lineage: Eukaryota > Metazoa > Chordata > Aves > Passeriformes > Paramythiidae > Oreocharis > Oreocharis arfaki. The sequence goes on from VZRR01001879.1 coordinate 253,324, forward strand.
GGGGACTGCAGAGGGGAGATTGTGCTGGTGACCTGAGAGTCCTCTGTGAAGAGAAGGGAGAGAGGTGATGGCTGTGACACCTCCAATGGCAGCACAACCCCAAGAGACACCACCACACCTCCAGAGCCTGCTTCCTTACCCCGTTTCCCCTGGCTGGGTTCAGGGGCAACCTGAAGAGCCAACTTTCAGAGACGCACTGGCTGACATTCCCATTTTGGGAGAGAACGGCCAGCAAGAGTGTGTGATGCATTAAAAAACCTGAAACTTAAGGGAAAATAAGGGGGCATTCTAGGACTGTCCTTTGACATAATTCAGAGCAGTAACCACAGCAATACTCACTGCTCCAGGCCTGATGCCTGACTACAAGATAGAGTCAGGGGAAACCAAGCATTTTTGGTCCTGGGATCTATCAGTGGACTATTACACAGAACAGTAATTCCATTTTGAGTGTCAATCAGGAGTTCACACATCCCTCCCTGCTCTCTAGAACACACAGCAGCCAACATACCATCCTCAAGAACAAGGGCATCGGAGAGGGAGCTGTCTTCACTGGCAATGTTTCCTTCTGAAGAGAAGAAAATACAAAGATGGTCAGATGGTCCCAAGAATTGCAGTGACTGAGTGCTGAACTGCACCATGATCTTTGTCCACTGAATCTTAGCCTTAAGCAGTCACCCACACCTTCCTCCTCACAGAGCAAGAGGCAAAATTCCTATGAACAACTGACTCAGCCCACTCTCAGTCTGGGAGGGCAGAGCTGCAGGTCGGGTCCCTCAGTAGCAGGCTGCCTTTCAAGGAGCTGCTAACTCTTTTCAATAACTGGGGATTAAGACTGAGTCACAACAGAGAGCCAAGATCCCCAGAGGATTCAAACTGGCACAGTGCCACTAACGAGATTTACATCTCGGCCCTTAAGGACGCTGGGTTTGATCCACCTTCTTAAAATGATCATCCTGTTGCTAACTAAAGGCTCACTCTAAGTACCAGTTCTATGGAATTCAAAGAAATGTTTTCTGAGCATCCTCTGTGTTGCGGATCGACACTAATAATCAGGCATGGACGCAGGTTTCATACACACGCCAAGGTCTCGGGCCAACGGGCAAAAAGCCTGGCTCCTCGTTTATTTTCACACTTATATACATATGTACAGACAATCAACAATTGGATGAAGAGGTTAAGCCTCCCCAAATTGATAGGATATAAATTCAGTCCATCACCTTCCTCCGCCTCCAGAGAAGGAATGTAAAACTATTCTAAAAGTACAGCCTAGAGAAGATTCGTTACAAAAACATGGGCATTGTTTATCTTACAACTTATGAGAAAGTCTTTCACTGCTAATGCAAACAAAGCATGCAGTGAAAAACCAAAGCAACACCTCTGCAGCAGCAGGAAAAGCTCTCAGGGATGCAGATGTTTGAGCTGCCTCCCCCAACCTGTGTCCTCATGGCTGTCTGTTATCCCTGACTGAGGTGCAATTTGGTACCCAGATCACAAATACAGCAGCTCTAATCTCAGTTCCTGCTACAAAGGCACAGAGAAAATCTCTGCAAGTCAAAGGGAAAGGGAAAAATCCGCAAGGGAGAAAGAACCTCAGCAGAAAGTTAATGGATTTCACGAAAAACCAATCAACGGTCCAGTAAACCATAAAGTGCCCTGAGAATTACATTGTGGAAAAAAAGAAAAAGCAAAAGAAAAGAAATACTTGAACACAGCAATGACACTGCTCCCACTTTGATTTTACAGATGCCTTTGAGCTAGAGAGCTCACCTCAATCTGCTAACATTAATTACATCTGTACAGCACTGCTCTGGAGGAGACGCCAAGAGAGCGATTTCTTAGGTGAACAAAGGAGTCACAGCCTGCTCTGCTGACACCCTGATCCTCCATGGCTTTGCTGCTGTGACTCAGCACATCCCTAACACACAGCACCCTCTGACAGCACCCCTGCGGTCCTCCAGGCAGGACAGGGAAGAGGAGGGAGGGGAAATTCGTTAAGAATTTTGCTCCCTGCCCTCCACAGACCCCCCATGATGCTGTGGGCACCAAGTCCCACTTACCATCTATGATCAGAGAGGCTCTCTGGGTTGGCTTCTTCCCAGATTTGATGCGATACTCGTTGATGGCATTCTCGATCTCCTGCAGTTTCTTCAGGGCATTCAGGTAGGATGTCTTCCTCTGCTTCTTCAGCTTTTTGCTGACATTCGGGTCGCTCGCCAGGCGCCGCGCGGCCTCCGTGATCTGGGACTGAATGGCAAATTCCCTCTCCAGGCGCTCCAGCTCTGCCTCCTGGCGGAAGGCAAGTGGATTCTGGTTACCACCAAACTCCCCAAGCCCAGCTGTGCGGAAGCTCTCCTGAACCTGACTGGTGGCCTCCAACTAAGGCTCTCCATCAGCAAAGCATCCACAACCATGCTGCTGCCCTCAGGGCCTCCCTGAGCATACCCATCTCACCTTCATCTGCTCACACGAGTGCCTGGAAGGCATGACCCATAGAAGGGGTCATGGTGGAAGGGATGACCAGGACCCTTAGGACATGTGTGCTGCAGCCCTAAGCCTGATGTGCTGTTTGACTTTTCATGAAGTTCAGTATGGCCAGCTTCAATGGTGCTCTACTGCACATTCATCCTTTTACATCCATCTGTGGGTCACACCTGCCTCCCACCTGCTCCTTCTCCCTGCTTCCTATCTCCACATTTGAGCCCCATTTGATTTCACTGCTACATATTGATGCAAAGCCACAGCTTTAACCTTCTTGACCATGTTTTGCTTGGGACCCACCAAACACTTTGGGGTAAAACAGGGCAAGGATGGGCTAACTCCTCCCCAGTGTATGGCTGCCAAAATCCAGGGGGGAGTATGAGCTGAAGTAATTATGGGCTGCTGCAACTGATGGCACTAGAAGATTGTCTCCTCGAGTTACCAGCCAGGAGGGCGATCTCAGAGCCAGCAGGGTGTAACAACAAGCTCTCTGTACACCAGAAAGAACCAGTGGTGCCAGCGTTAGCCCTTGTAGGGGCTCAGCTGAGCTTTTAAATGCAACCAAGTGTACCCTGGAAGCTACCTATCCATTTGTGGTTATCCTCAAAAGTCAAGGGATTTAGGACAATTTATGCCAAAGTATAAGCTGATATAGAGCTTCCCAGTCTGCAGCAGGACCCCAAGCTGTGAATTTCAAAGGGCCTTGCGAATCTGCAACGGATGTGGCTACCTCCCCCAGCTCAATGGCATTACTCTGCTAGAAAGAGGAACCCAGTACATTGCAAACTAAAAAAAATGACAAGTTTTTCTACTTTTAGTGAATGGTGAGACAGCCATATATCCATGGAGATCCCTGTTACGCAAATTCAAATCCTTTCTTTGTTCAGTAGCAGTGTAAGAGCTGATGCTGTGGGATTTAATCAGACTGAAGTAATTCTCTGAAGTTCTTATTCTGGGCTTCTGGCTTAAAAAATATACCTTTGCTATCAGTGGTGAGTCAGCACTGCCTTAAAACTATAATTATAATTTCCCTCACTTCACTGAAGACTGAACCCACCTTCTGTCTTTTTAACAGATCCCTTTTTGCTTTGAAGACTTTATAAGCTGTATTAGTACCAGACCTATTAAAAGTGAACTTAACACCATGGGGTTTTAAGGCCTGGAACCTGATTCATTATCTAGTAAAATCCTTCCCAGAGTCAGGAATTACAGGCCAGGTAAAGGTGATTACCAAGGAAAAAACACCAGGACCCTTCCCTGCAAGTCCTGCTCTGACAAAGGTCTTGCTAAAGGAATGATGAGTTTGATGGGAGCTGTAATTTCAGACCTTCACAGATTCAGCTCTAAATCATTCAGTATATCCTAGGACAAATATATTAATTTTCCTCCTGTCCATAATTGTCTACTTTTCTCCAGTGAGGCCCCTATAAATAAAGCTCTAGGAAATGAGAGCTATCATCTGCCTTCAGACGGAAGTGCTTTGCTTCAGGTCCTTGTCATAGTTGGTAATTTCAGTCCTGGATTTACGTGGTTCAGGGAGTATTTCACCTTTTGTTTTAAATTGATTTTCCAGTGTTTGCACTTGCTGAAAAGTGCATGAAAACCATCACTAACCTCCCTAAATGCTTTCAAACTGGCAGCCAAACACAGCTCAACATCATTCTTCGAGAACAGAAATTTGTGGTTTTCAACACAGCCTTGAAAACTGACAGATGGAGAGGTAGAGAGAAGCTGAGTCAGCGTGTTTGGATTGCTGGTGCCAAAGGCAGAGTGCCTGCACTGGGGAGGAGCTGCTTCACCTTCCTGCTCTCCCCACCTAACCTTGCCACTGGAGTAAGGAGATTCCTCACCCGCTGGCCCCAAAAGCTGCCCTGTAGCAACAGGAGCTGGGGAAGCTGGAGATCAGGTTATAACTGAGCAGCCAACAGACTGCAGGGGTTTTAGGAGTAATTCAGCTAAGACATGCTTCCCTTTGAAAAGCTTAATTAAATGTGCTAGTTCATGAATATTTGACTGTGGTGGAATTCCTCTCCCAGGCTCCATTGAGAACAAAACTAAAGAGCTCCAGCTGTTTATTTTTTCAGCAGAAGGAAAATGCCAACAAAACGACAAACAGTTAATTCGCTGGCTGAACTGAGCCTCAAACCACAGTCACACCAACTTCAGTCTCTCCTCCTACAAAAATAAAAAGGAAACTCAAGACTGGAATATACACAAGTGTCTTGAGACAAATGTGCCTCCACAGACAATAGCTGTTCTGTGAATCCGGTCCCGCCTTACAGCTGCTGCAGGCCTGTTTTCACAGCCACGGTTCAGGGCACTGACCCAGCACATTGTGGGAGCAAGGAAGGGAACAAACACTCCCTGGCAAACTCAGAAAAATGTAACTCCAGCTCCCCACAGGTAGGGAAGAAGGCTCTTTTGTTTAAGGACTGGGGAGCAAAATGCTTTTATCTTGCTATGGCAGGGCTGAGATGGATAATGGTGATGCTTTTCTCCCTGGTCAGAGGGGGCCTGAATTTGGATTGCTACTGGAGTGGAAAAGCAAGCGGCTGTTTGCAAAAACAAGACAGGGAGAATCAGGGCTCAGATGGCTTGGGGGGCTCCTGAAATGCTCCCTGCTCACACAAATCACTGCACTTTGTCACCAGAGCACTTGCACTGCCATGGTTCAGTTGATCACCCAGGCTACTTCTATTACCTCTAGCAAAGCCAGGGCTGAACCTCAAGCATTTCACCTTTACTACGAGTCTGAAGTCAAGTCCCCAACTCTCTCACTGCTTCCCCATTCTGACAAAAACCCCCAAACGGGTACTGTGACCAATTACAGCAATTCAAAGCAAAAGCGACTGCAGGACTGAAGGCTCTCGTGTGATGCTCAGCGGACATCTTAAGAGACCTGACGTGGGGACACGGGTCTGGAAGGAAAGGGCACAGCCTCACCTCTCCCTTCGGCAGGATTTTCTGCTCATCCAGTTTAAAGGCAGTTCCTATTCTTCTCCTTACAATAGGTGGCTCCTCCCCAGGATCCAGGGGGTATTCTCGTGGCAGCTTTCCTGTGAGCTCCTGTAAGCAGAAAATGCTGTTAGTGCTCTGGGAAATCCTGCAGCAGAGCAAAGCACACCACCACTCTTGTGTGACCCTAAAATGACAGGTGTTCATTAACAACATATCCAGTTCAGCCTGCTGATAAACACACAGGAGAGCACCCAGCCCTGCAAACTCAGAACCTGACACCGAGGGTGGGGACCTTTTCTCCAACCTTTGCATGAATACAGATCTTTGTGGCCTGCCCTGGGCAGGTCTGTAAGTGGTGCCCATCCCTAGGGCGTCAGGGCCTGAGGCTGAGCAGGCTGCAGCACACAAGCTTTTATCTCCATTGCAGGGTGAGCAGGTGCCAAGAGCTCCTATCTGCTGAGCTACTTCTAAGAGGGGTGAGCAGATCCGAGAGCCTTCCTGCAGGATGCAGGTCTGCTGAGTCAGAAAGCTGCAATGGTAACAGCCGTGCAGGTTATGACCTGCACAGAAAAACATTCCCATCTGATTCATGGTGTGTCTGAGAGGAATGCAGTGGAAATGGCCACTAAAAGCAGTGCCTGGTACCTCATTACCTGTCTGATAACACCTCATGTATTAGAGTGCCTTCCAAACCCCAGTGATGTCATGGGCAGCTTCGGAGCAATAATTAGCTGATATTCTGTCAGACTGATGGGGTTATTTGCAAAGATTTGTTCAAAATCTGAAGCAAACCCCACAGAATTTCTGAATATGTGGAACACAGGAAGCAGCAAGCACCACTACTGATGTGAATGCTGTGAGGTTTTCCCCCTGGACTACACAATACAGGCACACATATCTGAACTGAAGGCATTGAACTGCCTACAGAAAAAGGCAGGGGCCTGACTACCAGCACAGCTCTGACTCCTTGTACTCAAAAGTCTCCCCATGCAGGACAAAAGGCTTTTGTGTTCCTTAGCATCAGCCTTGAGAGGATCCAGCTGGCAGAGTAACCTAAATCATCTGAATCCCAAAGAACAGCAGCTGACCTTAATGCGAGTGTGGGTGCACAGCCCAGTCCCTGCTTGCCCTGGCCTCTCCCCCACTCTCTAATGGGGTTTTTTCTTTCTACTCTTTTCAGGTCACTAGGAAACAAGGATCTGGCCTTTTCAAATCTTCCATTTAAGCAATTCCCAGCAAAATGGGTTTGCAGAAGAGCTCTGTGACATGCACAGTCTCCTTTTGCGAGAGGCATGGCTGCAATGTCTCAGAGTACCATTCTACATCACCCCTCCAGCCCTGTGGGGTTATTCCAGTTTTTCTTTCAAAATGTGTTCCTTCTACTGAGATGTGGCTTTAAGCACTGCACTGAGACACATATTCCTGTGTTCTATCCTGAGGGTAACAGGGATATTTTCTTTATAACTCCTAGATTAATATGAAGCAGGGCAGTGGTGAAAGAATTAATCTGCTGTGAAATCTGTAAAGATCACAGCAGGACAAAATTAATGTGGGCTACCATGCTGCCTCCACAAGCTAAAAAGTATTCAGAGGCACGATCATGAAACGTAATCTAAATTAATAAGTAACTGGAGTAGTGATGGCCCAAAGTAACCTGATGCCAGCATTACGAATGGTTCTGGCTATGCTTTCTTAATTATGCCCCCACTTTTAACTCTTTTTTATCTCTTGGTCTGCCACCTTCTTCCTCTGTTTTGGCCCTTCCCATGCTGAAGCAGAAAGGATGAAGGGCAGCCTGAGAGGAAGCTTTCAACTACCAGCTGCTGATGGATGAGCTGTAGGGTTGCAAGACGGGGTCAGATTCCAAGTGCCCATTAACTGCCTCTCTCAAATCACCTACAGAAAGCACCAACACTTTCTACCAGCTCTTAACGTGCTGACAGATGGGCTCTGGCCAGCCTTGCCACAGCACATTAAAGAGCTATTGCTCCTCATCCTCAGCTCCATGCCCCAGCGGCAGCTTTTCCCTGCATCCTGGTTGCTCCTGAAGTGCCTGAGGCTGCACCAAAAACAGGGCTGGAGTTAAAGGGAAGGCAATGGGCTGTGAGCTCCTGCAGCTGTGGCACAGGCACATCTTCCCCTGCATCCGGTGCTGCTGCAAGGATTAGTCATCGGCAGTCAGGCAGGGTCAGATTAGGGTAGTAAATTCCTCCGGGCCACGTAGGACCTCCAGACCTTGACTAGCAGCCCCTGAAGAGCTGTGATTTTTTCCTGTGGATGATCTCAGCTCAATGGACTTACGAGATTGGATCTGGTCCTGTGACCTTTTTCACAGCACAAGTTGTTTGCTGAAATCCACCAGGACTTCTCAGGTGGGAAGGGATTGCTCCCGTGGAGTAAAGAATGGGAACAGGGGCAGCAGAGATTTCTGCTGACGTTCTTTGTTGAGAGTATTTCCCCCAACTTGCTCTTTTTGGCATTAAAACTATACAATAATTGAAACAAAGTGTGATGAGACCTGAATCAGTGACCCATTTCTCTCCTTTCTGTCAAAAGGTAGATACACATCAAATATTAAGCAAGAACTGGAAGACCTCTGTGCCACTGTCTGCAGCCAGCTTCCTGTTGTGTTACACATCACAATCTGCTGTTAAAATGAGATACTCAGGCCTAGTAAACATGGGAGGATTGCTGAATGGCCTGAGTACGCTGCTGCTAATCTCCACATACAGCTGCAGCAGGGTTGTGATTTCCCCAAACATTAAATTAATCACCAAATGGCCTCCTACGTACTCCAAAATGAACTGGCAGGTGAGTGCTAAAGTTATGAGTTCCTGAGCTGTCCTGCATGTCCTGAGATGGCCACAGTGTTTGCAAGGTCTGCCACCACACTGGCATTCGTTCCAGCAGTGCCAGAGCTGACTGGATAAAGTCTATCTATGTGGCGCAGATGAGACCTTGTGTGCTGTATGGAAGACCATGCTCAGAGATGGAAAACATGTAAAATCGGGCCTGCTCCATGAAGAAAGTGTGCCAGCCTCGGGGTTTTTTTTGCTAATGGAGTCACAAGTATCTGAGAAGTGATGACCAGCACATAGGTCAGCCTTCCTATGCCATTTAGGTAGCATAATACTCTCATCAAAGTTAGTAAGAAGCCTGGTGAATGCAACTTATTCACAATTTCAAACAGCAGACATGGATGCTGAGCACCCTCCTAGCCCCAAGCCACCCGGGTACCCAGCTGACTGGGGTCCCTTTCTCCGGGGGAAAAAAGTCCTGGGCACTGCAATCTGGAGTTGTAGCAGCTGGATTTTTCTGAGGCTGTACAGTGGGTTTTATAAAAGGTGATTGTGGAGGGAATCTCATCTCCTGACCCCGCCCCACCTCTGAACAACAAGCACGCTATAACAAAGCCAGAAACAAAGTGCTACAGGTTATAAAATGTCCACTGCCTACCGCTTCCCGCAGGCACAGTTTCTTCAGCTCTTCCAAGCGCTGGCGCAGTGTCTCTTCCAAAGCTTCTTGCCTGGACTTCAGTGCAGCCAGCATGTCTTTCTTGGCAGACTGAGAACTGTCTGACTCTTGGGAACCTGTCAATAAACAATGATTTCACTAGGCCAGCTGACAGCAGAATACACATCTGGAGCACTTGTAATTTTACCAAAGCCTGGACACAGTCCTTCCAAAAAGAAATCGGACTGTGACATGAAGCAGGTGTTACCCAGTCATGTTTGTTTACAACAAGTCCTTAATGTTTAAGCTAACAGTCAGAAATTGGACAATGGAGCACATAAAGACATTTGTAACCACGATCTGGAAAAATAAAAGCAGCAAAATTCATCTAAAGATCTTAGAGGAAACCCACACACAGCTCCCATGACAGTTCCCAATGGCAAATAACAGTACAGTTTACAAAGCCCTGGAGATGCATTTTTTGGAAATTAAGCCTAGGAGAAACCATTTGACAATACAGCCTACTTCTTAAGAACTGCAATTATCCTAGTAGCAAACATGTAATTCAATCCACTTATGGGGCCTGTTCTATGAAAAACCGTAATGGAACAAAATTACCTAGCAAGATTCCTGTAAAATACACCAAAAAACCCCAATCATAGCTCCTTCTGGGGTAGTAGCTGTTTCTTGTGAAGATGGAGGTCCAGATATTTATCTGCACGTCCAAATGGCTTGGCTTTTCAAGTGGCAATTACCAGCAACTCCCACTGAAGTACCTCTGTGCTTTAAATCAGACTCTGTTGCTCAGATGTCATGACAACTTTTGTAATTTCAGCTCTTCAGGGGAACTTCTTGATGAAGTAACCTCATCCTTTGTCACTATGTTTTCCCCACATGCAATAAAAGATGGATATTCTCCTTATCCCTCCTTTTGCTGCTGGTGTATCAATAGAAACATTTTTTTTACAGCAGTGACCTGTTCCCTGCCCCTTTCAAGCAATGGCACAGAGAAAGGAGACCTTCATTATCTGCAGCAGTCAGATACAACAGGATGCTACATGGAATTTTCTGTGCACCTGTAATCAGATGGGGGTTAGAGGGGGCTCCTAGATATGTTTGCAGCCTGGTATCCAAGTGTTCAGCGAAAACACTCAGCTCAAGGATGTTGAAAAAGCTGTTATTTCACAGAGCTTTGGAAGGAACCTGGGAACAATTCTTTATTTTGGCAGCAAAACAGTGAAATCTGTGCTTTCAGCTTCATCTTTCATTGCTACTACTCCAGCAGACCATTAAAGCTAAACTGAAAGAGGACTGAGGCTAAAATTGCCACAAAACAGTTCTGCATTGGCCCGGGGGGAGCAGAGAATCTCACAGAACTTTTCCACCAGTATTTTCTGCAGTTTTCATGGAGGAAGATAGCTGGCATTTATTCAAACACCACTCTGCTTCCTTACACCTTTTACTGGGCTGTCCTGAAGTGGGGGTGGTGGAAGAGATCTCTCTAAAGGTCAGCCAGGTTGAGCACTACCAGACAAAGGAGGAGAACCTCACGGTAAGATGCTTGTTTAATTGCTGTAGTCATCCTCTTTTCAATTGTGTCTGCCCTCGTAAAGCAACAAACTCAACTCCGCAGACACGTCTGTGCTGGAAGAACCTGATGGGACCTTCTAGAGGAGACCTGTATTTGCACTGGCAGGGAAACTCCTCTCCAGTACTTAGTGATTCTTAATAGTAACCCTGGTGAGCAGTTACTAGCAAAACTGAACTGCTGAATTTCTTCATGGACTTGTCAACAAACTGCCGAGTCCCGGAAAAAAGTTGCTCGTGATTCCAGCAGATGTTTTGAACCTTTTTTCTTTTATGACAACTTTAATGACCTGTGTTTTCCTTTCAACTGCTCTTCACCTTTCCTTCCTCTGTCTGCTCCTACCTCCACGCCAGCCTCGGATTTATTTTTAAAAGCTCTTCCCTTTTGCTGTGTGGGTTGCCACAGCAGCTACACAGAAACATTTAAAAGCATATGAACAGCCTGGCCAGACACCTGTGCTGGTTCGGGGTATGCCCACAAAAGGCTTCTGGCTGAGCTGGTACGGACTCAAATCAAGCACAGACAGTTCACAGCACCTGCTCCAGCTGTGCTCTCCCTGTGTGAGAACCACGCTGGTCTCAACTCTGATGCCATTGGTGCACATTTGCTCCACTGAGTGCACATTTTGCCATCTTTTTCCCAATAAGCAAAGGAACTGGAGGGGACCTGGAAGTGCGCTGTCAGGTTCTGAGTGAAGCCATGGGATTACTGCTGAAACTAAAGTTATCCACTCACTGGCACTACTGTTTGTTTTTACATTTTTATTTAAAAGCTGAATTATTTTGGAATGTATTATTAGATTTTTATTGGCTGGATTCTCTGCTTGTTCTCACGGGTGAAAAGCAAATGGAAACTTGATCAGTCAAGAGAACCATACCTGTATGAGATGACTGTAAATGAGCAGAGAACAGAGCTTTGTACTGCAGGGTGCCTACGGCTTCCATTAGAGGCTTTTTATTTAAAAATATGTATCAATCCCGCTTTGAATAAGGCTGTGATCACAGATCCACTTCTAAACCCAGTGGCAATTGACCCAAAAATGTCAGGACAAATCAAAATACCATAAAAACAACCAAGAAATAATCAAAGACCAGCACAAACCAAACCAATCAAGCAGATACTACCTTAAATCAGCCTTATTAGATATGGTCACTGAGTCATGGCTGCCCAGTGCCTTCCAAAGGGGATCATCAACAGAGAAAAATCAGTCCTGAGAGATCAGTCCTAACATAAGAGGCTCCTGCTGCAACAGAAGTGGGAGGCTTTCTCAGGTGTTTATGGGTTAATTCCAAATGCAGTAAATGGGAGAAATGATGCTGAAATATACAATTTTTCTGCACAGCATTGGAACCTTTCTGTGAAAATGATTTTTCAGCCTCCTTCCCATTTGCAGTGCAAGGATTTACCAAACTCTGCATTTTAACACACACTTCTGCAGAACAATCTGATGTTCCTGAAAGAAAAAGGGTTGTGAAAATACAGCAGGTAGCAGGCACAGGGCCTTCTCTCTGGTGGGCATCAGGAACCTCCTGAACTGGGGGCTGGTTTTATGTGTATGTGCTCTTTCTTCCTTAGCATACAGGATGGGACATGGGTCTTGGAGACCTAAATGTCTGCTTAATACCCTACTAATTTGTGGAAACAATACTCATCTTCTGACACCCACATGGCCTCTGGGTGATTTCTTCATCCACTAACATTCAGGAGAACGTGAGCTGAGAAACATAGGGAGAACATGGTCCTCCCTGTCCAACTCACTTCTCCAGCAGAATTCATGGCTGAACTTCACCAACGCTAACAGGCTGGGTTCTGCTCACTTCTATACTGGTGAGGTCAGGACAACCATGGTGATGTTGATGGGGACATGTAGCACATGGGCACACCCCTGAAGGATCTGGTCAAGTGTTATGCAGGTACAGGTCTGCTGGGGTCCAAGACAAGCTTTGCTTTAAAGCCTGCCAAAGAGATGAGACCAGACACCGCTTTGGAGAGAAAAGCCCAACCAAGGACTCATTGTTTGTCCCTATTTCCTCCATCTATTGTAGTAGAGTGGAGTCAGCTTGGAAAATCAGGATGAAAACAAGCAGAGAGGACAGATGGGATGCTGAAGAGCACAGAGAGCCAGGTCTTGGTGACACAGCTGTGAGGGGAGAGAAGATGCAACAAGGTGGCTGAACAGCAGTAGCAAGGCAAAAGCATCCAGGCATCTCTCCTCTTTCTCATTCCCCAAGTCTCCTGCTCCAGGAAAAACACATCTAAATATGGCAAACCCTTCACACTACATCCGGCTGCTGGCTCCAGCTCGCTGGCATTTGGCTGAGGTCCCCGTGGAAGGCTGTCCCCCAAGCGGGGAGGGAAGTTTCCCCCACGCTCGCTCCGTGCCAGAGCCCGGGCTGACTCACCGCGCCAGGATGTCAGCGCACAACAAGCACAAACCCCAGAGAGCCCCTATCTCTGGTCTCTGCCCGACACATAGGATTTCCTCCGCGGCGCGCGGGAGCTCGGCTGGAGCTGCTCCACACAGGATGCGCTCAGATATCCTGTGGGCGACTCGTCTTCGCCAGCCCCCGCGCTCGCGGGCCACGCGGGCGCTGTTTATCCGCTCCAGCGCCCGCCGGGGCGGTCCAGCTGGGACACGGCCCCGCCGGATGCAGCGGCGGGCCCTGGGAACTGCCTGGCTGGACTCTCTTGTGGCGTTTGCAAACGTAAACAGGCCCCTGCACAGGAAACCTCCACCACTGCAGAGGGAATGGGGCTCAGGGGCTGTAGGCTCCTTGAATGCGCCTGCGGAGCTAGAGCAGAGATGCTCCTCTGGGGTGTCTCCTCAGCCCACAGAGATGAAGAAGGTGGTCTGGGGTTCAGTCCAACAATAACCCAGCAACTACAGGGCTCCTCACTAGCTCGGAGACTTGCAAAGCTCTTACAGCACAGACTCCAAAGGAAAAATCCACCTTAGACCTAACTTGGTTTTGTTCTGCTGGCTTTGATTTGGTTCCCGCCCGTGTGAAAGCACAGCTTCAGTCATGGGCAACTTCTACCCCATATGTCCAGGGATGGCCCATATGTCCTGAGCAGAAGATACCTGAGATAAATCACAGCAGCCCACTGTCTTAGAGAGGCCCCTTTAGATCCAAAATGAGGACAAAATTAAGAGTCAAGCTTATCAGAAATGGAGTTGGGCATTAAAATTACAAATCTGCAGTGGACAGACTGAGATCAAGACTGTGGGAAAAACTGAGGAGCTGAAGCTTTGGTCTTAAATTGCTGTGATCATGAGGAAGCCACTTCCCAGTGTAAGACTCCATCTCTCTTCTGCTGTCTCTTGAGACTGTAAGTGATGTGGAGCAGTGACTGCCTCATACTGCCCAACAGGATCTTCTCCAGACAGTGTGACAGCTGGAAGCAACAACAAACTTTTCCTTGCAGACTTGCTGCAAGCCCAGGGGAGACGCGCCAGTTTTGGCATGCTCCTCATGGTGCTGACAGCCCTTCCAGAGAGGAGGAGTGAGATGGAGAGAGGAAATGACTACAGATAATTTTCAGGAAAAAAAGGACTGAGAATAGTAGGGAAGTGTGGGCAAACAGAGATTCAGTCCTGACCTTGTGATTTCGAGTCACTTAAGGTATTTATAGCCTGGAAGTCTACTGTGGCCACTTAATCATTTGCACTTATTCTCTCCAGTGTGCAGGGTGTACTGCGATAACCCATCATTGTTGTGGTTGTGTGCCGATAATCTTTGGCACAATGGGAGGAAACACAAAGCCTGGGACAGAGCCAGTGACTGTGCCCAGTAGGACAGGCAATGAATGCCCCCTCCTATCCAGTGGGACAGAGATGGGCCACCTCCACCAGCCAGGCTGGAGGGAAGGGGCTCTTGGAGCAGAGGGGTCTGAGTGACTGTGTGGAAGTAATCCAGGGTTTCCAATTCCCTTGTACCTGACCTCTGCCAGACATCTTCTCTCAGTACTTTCCTGTAGCTGCTTGTAGCTGCTGGAAGGCACATAGCAGCAGCAAACCCTTCAGCTCTCCTCAACATTTTGGGGAGAGTCCTGTCCTCAGAGCTGGCAGGATGTAACAGGCAGCTCTGAAGAAAGGAACACAGAGGGAGCCGTGCTCGCCTGGCCCACCAGCAGCACCTTGATAGAAACAGAGGTTCACACAGTCCTATGAAGGCACCCAGGTAGGCAGATCCACTACCCAGGACTGAAGAAATTACTCACCTGGGCAATGAACCCTGGGTGGGTCTAGTCACTAGTGCAATTCTGATAAGTGTACAAATCCTGTGCTCTGCCAGAAAGGCACACGGAGCACAAACATACAGAAATAAAAGCATGGGCAGTTCCCAGTTTGGAATTTCCATCCACTTAACCCTGACAGATGCTGGCCTCACCGAGGCTTTTCTGGGCCTGATTTTCTGCTGGCTTTCACCTGGCTACTGCTCTCTCCAGGTGTAAGAGCAGAAGCAGACCACAGTGGTTTTTTTCCAGGAACACAAAAGTCCATGTGTTAACATGGAAACAGGATTACTACCAAGTAGCTCTCACAAACTTGGGAATGGTGCCCAGAAGGCTGAGATCTTGGAAAGACCTTAAACTTTCTTGGGGTACTTAACGTTATTTACTTTCCAGCAGGAGTGCTGGAAAAAATGCCAAACAAACAAAGAGTTCCAACAACCTGACACCAATCTGGGAGCTGCTGAGCTACTGCAACTCCCTAAGCGATGGGAGGCACAGACAGTGGATTGTATACTTTGTCAGGAAGACCTGGGGAGCAGAAAGGCAACTCTGTTTGCAGGCAAGGCAAGGAATCGTACAGCAAGCAGCTCTGGAAACACTGCACATTTTAACCCCTTGCTGGACATTTACCAAGCAGGAAAGTGTGGCTTTTAAGAGACAGGAAGGATACAGTGATGCAAAGCTAATCTACTACATCAGTGTGCGTTCAGTTTGAAAGCATTTGCATTCTTAGATGGGCTCTTCCCTTGTCAAAACATAAGAAGGTTATTTTGTGCTGTTACACATCTCAACGCATTTGGTTTTGATAACTTGATATGATGCTTAACAGAAGGTATTTAATTGTCTGAAACGGTTAATTACAGTGATACCAGCAACCTGAAGAGCTCACCTAAGCAGCTTCAAGCTCTTTGCTAAATATCAACCCCTGCTTTATGCCTGCAGTGATGTTTATCACTGTTTTACACACAGCTTGCCTGGTTCAGACTGACAGAAGAGTATCAAAGAGTCACAGACAACCTCCTGACCCCCCCTTCTCAGTCCTTCTCTCCTCATGCTCTAGCTCTCCTCTGCATCACCTGCCCTTGGGTGATGTAATCTCATCATAAGAGATTACATCTTCTTCACACAGGAAAGTGCTCTAAGCCACAAGAAACCTCCAGGACCCTGGCACTATCTTGGTAGAGTGCTAGGGAATAGTTCCGTTGAGCCTGGGACAGCAGCCAAATTCCAGCAACAGAGAGGCAAAGCAGATGTGCACTCTGTGAAGAAGACACCCTATCTCAACAATGCTGAGGAACGTCACCAGTTTCCAGCCTCAGTTTCCCTTGTGAGCTGCACTGGCTGACTGCTTCCCCACTGCTGGCTGGGCACTCCTTCACAAACCCATCTGCCCCAGGATGAGCTGGATACCAAGGGATGGTTAAGGTAGAAATCGTGAAGAGAGACCAGGTTTCAGCTGGAAATTGAGAGGTTGGAGATGACATCCTGGAGTCAAGGAGGAAACGAGTGGTAGTAAAGAGAGAGGGGAGGCTGCTGCCTGGGCTGTTTGTGGAGCAACGTGCTGAGAGATGGACAGTCACCTGGATAGACAGAAAGGCTAAAGGGAAGTGACTTTCATTTCTGCAGTGCAGCTTCTGGCTGCTCCCCATTACATCACGGCCATGGCCCTTCCCACCGTATTCTTTCCAGCTACAGGACAAAGGACTTACCTGATGACAGAAGACTCCCGCTGCTTCCACTGATAATTTTGCCTTTACTCCCCATGTTGGCCAGCTTTGAGGTCTTGAGGGTTCCAGTTTCGGTCAGATCAATCGCAATCTCACTCAGGCTTCTTGCAGCATGAATCTTGGACTGGAGGTGGACACAGGAGTTAGTAATGATCTAACGCCTCTTGAAAGCTCACAGAAGAAAAAAGACCTTTCGCTGTGGCAGGAAACAGGCCTCCACAGCAAACTTGGATTATTTTACAAGAATAGAAGCAATCTGGCACAGTATTCACTGCTGTACTTTTCACATTAAGCGGGTACAATTCTGGCATCGCTTCCTGTTGTTTGGGTTTTTCTCTGCTTTATCATGCACATTTTTCTCTCTTAAACAAAGGATGTACGGAGTCACTGTTTTACCATATACAATAAGAAGCCTTCAGAAATGCCATCACGATAACCTGTTGAAAAGCTCAAAGGCTAAAGACCATCTCTAGCATCTAAAGGAAGCCAGAAGGGGCCTTCACAAATCAGCAATAAGCTTTGGAACAAGACATAGTGAGGACATGGCTTAAATGGGCTGTCATGAGAAGCTGGAAGAAAATACCGACAGGAAAACATGTGCAGGTTATTGTCCAGACTAACAAGCTGCATGCAGTGCCCCTAGTGTGAGGGACCTCTTCAAAGCATTAACATTACTCCAGTAAGAAACAACAGCCAGCCCAGCTCAGTAACTGGCCACACTAGGGCATGGCCACTGTTCAGCAACAAATGTCAACAAGATTGTTGCAATTTGTAATTACAAGAAAGTAAACAATGCATAGTATGGAAGAGAAGAGAAGAGAAGAGAAGAGAAGAGAAGAGAAGAGAAGAGAAGAGAAGAGAAGAGAAGAGAAGAGAAGAGAAGAGAAGAGAAGAGAAGAGAAGGAGAAGAGAAGAGAAGAGAAGAGAAGGAGAAGAGAAGAGATTTCAGCTGGAATGGACCTCCAACAGTCATCTCAGCTGATTGCTCAAATCTTACAAGCCCTGTGCTTCTGAGCTTCAATTCATCTGTCCCTGCAGGGCCACTGACCTGCAGTTTTGATTTCCCAGAACACAGAAAGCTGTTGGCACTTTTTGCCAAGGCTCTCCAACTGCATGCAAGCATTTTATCCAAAAAGGGGGTGAAGCCGCAGCTCAAGATCACCTAAGCATTCACGTCTGCACCTTCTCAAGGCCATGAGAGACTCAGCCCTGGCCACACAGCTCAGGGGATGGGCACGTCATTACTCTGCTAATAAATCAGAGCTGACTGATGTCCACGTACCAGGGTGTGATCTGCTCCAACTGGAAATAAAAAGTAACAGGACAACAGAGAATGCTTGTCATGATGGGATTTTCAGTGTTACTTCATATCCTCAGGAAGAAGAAACCATTCCAACAAGAACTAAAGCTGAATTGATGGTCAAGTGCTCACCACCGAGCTTCTTAGCTCTGTTACTGATGTGCTGTGGGGCTTTGGGTAAGACACTTAAGGTTAGGTTCTTAGTGATCCCCACCTCTGTTTGCATATCAGTGAAATAATAAGGGAAGGAAAATGTCTCCCTGTAGCACACTGTATTTTTAAGATTAATTTAAGACTTCAAATGAAGACAGTACTGGGAAAGCCTTACACTGAAAACACTCTCAGAAGAATTATCATAATTTAATATTCTTGGGTATTTATAGGCTCCATCATTACCATTCCAAGGTACCCAAATGCCTCACAAGCTTATTTCCACAACAACCCCAATAACAGGGCGTGTGTTCTCACTTGTTTGAGTGCAGAAGCTGAACTACCTCACATAATATCAGAGCAGATCAGTCAACCAGTACTGGCCCTCTTCAACTAATATTGAAACCAGTTAGACACTTCTCATTTCTAGCATTTCCTCCCTAAAATCAGCCCCAGGAGAAGGACAGCACTCTTTAGCTTCTTGGACCAGATGTTTCTGGTCAGAAACAAGGTCTGTGGAACATCTTTCTCAAATAGCTCTGGAAGGTTAGTTCCAGGTGAAGAGGAAAATCACTGCTTTTATCTAATGAGATTTCCTTCTACTGAAGTCTTGATTAGCCTAAGCATGAACTGCTGTCTTGCTGCAATGCCAGATCTCTGGAGGTAACAAGCTTTCCAACTGCCTTGTCCTGCTGATAAATTCCCTGCAGGTGTACATGCTGTATAACCCTACATATATGTAGGGTTATGTGTACCTCGTACAACCCCAGGAACAGCTATATTCATCAAACCCAGCGTCTGCCTGACCCAACACACTGAGTCCTGGCAGTGGACGTCTCAGAAAGCCACAAACCCCAAGTCTGCACAGACAGATCCATCCCTCCTGCTCCATGAGATTCTCCGGTTTTTGTAGGATAGTTACAGCGAGAAGCCCTGTAGTTTACTTCCACTCATATTCAGAATGCAAATTAGGGCATACTCTGGCCCTACCTGTCTGACTGGGCACCAACCAAAGTGCTGAGTGAAGGCAATGTGGCTGCTGGGTGCTGTTGTGGTCCTGGCCAAGCCAGCAGTGGCTGGAAGTGTGCCCTACATAGGGCAAATAAAAGGTGATATAAGACCAAGGCCTGGCATCCCTGGAGCCAGGAGAGAAGAAAAACAAACCAGCAGACAGGATTTGGAGGGCAGAGCGAGCTTCCTCCACAGAGGGTACAATTCAAACCTGCTGAAGCCATAGGAGAAGGTTTTAGATCCGATCATAGTTGTGCTAATGGTGCCCTGGCATGAAACAGTGGGGATGAAACATCTCCTAAAAGGAATGGGGTTAATTTTTCTTGCTGCTCAGTCCCTGCTGCCTCTGCTGCCTCCAGCAACACCAGTCAGCGTTGGGTGGTCTCGTGCACTGGACAGGCTCTCAGCAGCAGCAGGAATCAGACCAACAGCTCATTTCACACAGGCCAACGAGCAGCAGGCTCGAAGGAAAGCATGAGGCCTGTGCAGGCTGTGTGCTGCAGCACAGCACTGCAAAGCTGGGTTACACCTCACTAGAGCTCCCCCAAGCCCTGCAGTCCCTCCAGGCTCAGGAATTTTAAAGCACTTAGCGCAGACCTGCCAAGTCTCATTTCCATGGAGGAAGACTTACTCATTCACAAGTCATTTCAAAGCATGGGGCCAAACTGATCCCCAGTTCTATTCTGACAGGGTCAGAGGGTGAAGAAAAATCCGTAAGTGAAATGAGGAAGAAGATGGACACTAGGGATGAATTTATCCCTCATGCTGCAGTGACGGGGCTTTGCTGGAGGCGATTTTTTGAAACCCTTGGCCTATTTTCTACCAGTTCATTCAGCCAAAAAGCCTTGCACTTGGAGGAACGTGCTGTCGAAAATTCCCACAAAATGGGAGTTCTCAAGGTTTCTAGGCCAAATGTTTGATTGACTCAGTGCAGTCAACAGAGCAAAGACACGCCTTGAAGTCCTGCTGCATCTGTCTCCCGAAAAAAAGGGAAGCTGACAGGAGTTCTGCACGCTGACAAGCTCACTTGGGAAGCTGGGGATCTTTTCAGCCTCCATGCTATGCTTTGATTGCTGGAAGAGAGAGACAGATCAGCGGGGAGCGAGATGCTGGGAACCCAGCAAGCTGGCAGGCGTTCAACATGGAGTGAGGCTGCAGAAACAGCGGGGACCTCACTTGCAAAAGGGTCAGAATCCAGGCAAAGCAGATTTTATTTCTTTTTAAAATCAAGTGAAAGGTTTTCTTTCCAGTGGAGCTGTTGGTCCAGATCCAACTGGTGCCCAGTTATGCGAGGAGCACAGAGTTCAAACTTTCTTTATCACTATGTCACATCTCCTGCCATCTAATCTACATCACTGGAGCAAAGGCTCAGCTGCAATGGGCTCCAGCAGGCTTTTTCCTCTAAGTTTGTTTTTATTTTTCTTTCTTTTGTCAAAATGATATGAAATGCCAAGTTTGGACATGAAAGGAAGGAATATCTAAGTCTTGCTTTGAAGTTGAGGATTCAATTGAAGTGGGGCCTGAGATTTAAGGGGCTGCAAACCCATGCGACCTGAAACTCAATAAATGTTTGTCTAAGCCCCTGAGAGCTGAACTAAAGACATTTCACATCACCCCACTCTGGGACATGATTTACTAGTTTTCCAAAGCAAAACTCATATGAGCACAGTGTCCTTGAAGTGACCAGCAGGATGAACTGAACAGATCAATTAAAATTGATGGATCTATCAATACTGACAGTGTCAATACGTCAAAGATGAGGACAACAGACAAAAATACTGGTTCCCTTAAGAGAAAGGGACAAAAATATTTGTATGTCTTAACTTCAAAGCCTCAGCATGACCACTGAGATTATTGTGACAAAGCACGCTGACATGGTCACAGATGTGACAGGTTGACAAACGAGGGCTGGTGGGTGGTGCTGCCTGTAGGAGTGTGAGAGAGGGGAGATCAGATTGAAACACAATCTGCCAACAACAAAAGCACTCACTCAAGGGTAGTCCTGGGTGTTTCAGAGACCTAGTTTCTTACCAAAGAAATGGGAGGAGGAGGGAATCTCCTTTTGTTTGTGGGTTGCTTGTGACCTAAATACCTTGCAGCTAGATCAGCAAATCCTTCTGGCTAAAAGTAAAGAAAAATAAACTTCTATTTGCTTGAGATCTATCTCCGAGTTGACAGAGAGGACTGTGCACTGCCCTGATGGTCCTGAGCGGAGAAGGGGGACAGGAAAGCATCCCTTGGTATCAGTGAGTATGCAATTTTGTCCATATTTATAACTGGCACTTAGGCAGGGTTGGGAAGTTGGCTACATCTCTAAATTCAATACAGCTTACAGCAACCAAGGCAAAACCTGGATTTTTGCATTAGATGAGACATAGCCAAAGTGAGTGCAACCATGCCCAAGGCATCCAAAAGTCCTACCCACTCTACAACAAAGTCACAGAGCTCATGATGGGGAAAGCAATGTCAGAAGGGCTTAGAACAAGTGGGACTAACAGCACACTCATGGCCCTCCACATAATTCCAGAAAGCCAATTCAATTCATTTAACTAGCAGAAAAAATAATGCAGTAAAGAAAAGCAGGAAAAAGAAATATTCTTCTGCCAGTTTAGTGGCCTGAACTGACTCATGAAGGCATCAGATAGGGCCAGGGCCTGAGCAAGGAAGGGAGCAGCCCCGGCCTGAAAATGCACGCAGTGCTTCCAACAATAGCAAGATATTGTTTCAGGCATTTGGAAGATCATCACCTGCACATTCTCCCATTTCACCAGAGATGAGGACCAATGCAGGTACCCACTCAATATAGGCTCTGTCTTCTCTGAGAAGCTTTACACCAGCATGGTCATATGGAGAGGGAAGTCTGCGTGAGAAGCCTTTTCTCTGCATCAGAGTAATCTTAAAGTGATCAAAGAGATCTCCTGCTGCTCTAGGTATGCCTAAAATTACTGATGAAAGGAATTAAGAGGGATAATACACAATTCTCTGGTTTCAAGGTGGTTTCTTTTGTGTATTGCGCGGCCCTTTGTGAAGCACCAGATTGCGATAGTTCCTTGTACAGCCAGGCTGTCAAGCCTCCTGCCCTCCTCCTAAAATAATATCCCTACCCCTCATTCCTAGGAAAATACAACAGTAAAAAGCAAGGGACAGAAAGAAGAACCCAGAAACAGTTGTAGATTGGGAAGCAACTTTGCACTCAGTTATTGGAAGCTGCCCTAACTTTATGACAGAGTTCAAGATGTGGAAACCATCCTGACAAGGATGTGACCCTGTCTGCTTGCTAACTTTGGCTCCTTCAATTTGGCCACAGCTCAATACAACCTTCTCCTCAATCCTTACTCCCATAGGCATGAATTCAATGCAAATTTTCTCAATCTGGTCAAGACTAGCAAATATCTCGAATTGATTTGCCCTTTTTTTGACCTGGAGTAGAAAGTGAGGGCAGGAAAGAAGCCACCATCTTGACTTGCCCTGGCTGGGACTGTGAAGGACTCACCCACAACATGCACTTCCCATGCTTACCTTGCTTTGCTTCCTGTCCAGGTAGAACTGATGTTGACTAATGGCCATAGCCCAGATAGACTTTATTAGTGCTGGACAGGCGTACCACGTATGCACAGCAATGCCACTATGCCCAAAAGTCCTCCTGGTCACAGATGCCCTGCAGAGGAGAAAAGAATGAATTGGGGTTGCACAAAGGTTTCACCAGATTGCTTTCTGTGGCAGAACCTGTCACAGATTTCATAGTAAAAGCTGCTGTCTTTACTGTGTAAACCCTTGTGCTAATGGGAAAAAATGCTTAGAAACCAGCAATAAATTTATAATCAAGCCAGGAGAGCATTTACTTTAAATATCTCCTCAAGACAGCAAGCTCCAGAGGACTAACAGTAAAGATCATCCAGTTTGTCCAGCTCAGACTGTATCCCTGGGTTTGGCTGAGCTGATGCTGACTTGCTGCATATCCCAGGGGAGTCACCAAGGTCAAAGCCTGCGTGAATCCTCTGGGTCTCATCACATGCGGAAATATCTGAGGTCAAGTCCTTGCATCCTCCACTATCTCTGGCTTTGGACAGTGGCTCTCAAATACTAGGACCCAGGTAACAACCGAAAATCCACAGGGTCAACGGCTACTTTAGGGAATGTGAGAGAAACTCTTCAGAAACCTTTATTTCCCCACTTGTAAACAGATGTAGCAGGATTTGCCACATGGTATGGGGGCAGGGAGTTGTGAGGCTCAGAGGGGGCTGCCTAGCACCCTGGAGAGAAGAATGGGACTCAGTGATTAGCTGAGTGAATTTAAAAACAGGAAAAATAAGAGCTAAATATTTCCTCTCTGGGACTCCCAATTGTTCTCAAACATTAGCAAAAAAACACAGGTTAGGTTTCCCCATGCTTTCACAGCTGTACAAACCTGCTTGATTACTCCTCCCCATGCCTCAAAAGCAGCCCCACCAGCAGAGCCCTTGACACCAGCACAGCACACATCCAGGCTCACAGCATCCCAATCTGCAGAACTCCTCCCACTGCAGGGACAGAGCTCTGGCTGGAATAAACCACACCACTGACCTACAGAGCCCCATATAAATGTGGACCTTCTCTCCAGTCTGTTGAGTCTTTTGGTGGAGTTGGATCATGAAATGATGTGACATGGGTACAGAGGCTCACTCACAAAAGTGACACTTTTAGGCACAAGGATGCTGAAGAGGGACCAGTGCAACAGACAGCTTGGGGAGCAGGTGTGCTAGAGGTGCTGCCACAGCCCACAGTCAGCAGGGACTCTGAGCCATGCACGTGTGGAGGTGACATTGCAGGACAGCTCAGGAGCTCTATTCTGCCATGCAAGGGAGAGTCAAATCTTTTACCAGCATTCACTCAAGTCCTCAAGCCTGCTATGGTTCCCCTCCTGCACCTGTACCTGCACTGGCCATGTCTCTTCTAGTGCTTATGGGCTACTGCCTTATCCAAAGCTGGAGGTGAACATGGATGGGTGAACAGTTGAAGAAAGTTGTGACAGAGCCAAAAATGACAGAAAACCAAAACTCTGCAGCAAAATGAGAACTGCTGGCAATGTTCAGTCTGGGACAGGGCTCACAGCCATTGTGTCAGGGCCTTTTCAGTGCTTCAAAATGTGTTAAAGTCAAATTATGGAGCTACAAATCAGAGTGAAATTTCTGAGAAAACAGCTGTGGCCAATGCAAACAAGGTCTGAGACAACTGGGATCTCATGTTTCAGTGTCACCCTGTGCTGAGTCCCTTCCTTGTGAATGGTGCTAGAGACCTTGTCCCATTAGTATGGTTCTTCTGAGAAAAGTCTCCACGGATGCAACAGGAGAGCAGCTGATGGTGCTGGGCTGCCTCATTCCTGTCACTGGGCAGGGAATGAAGGCTGTGCTGGGAGATGTTCTTGAAGCTGAGACTGGAAAGTGGATCCAACTCTGGATGCTTTATATTGGTGTAAGGACACAAATCACTGCAGCACACTGGCACGTAAGGCTCTAAGGCGTCAAGGCACTTAAACATGGGCTGAAGCCTTAATTCTGGTGTCATTCTATTCAGTTCAAGCACATTTACTCCTGAATTCTTAGAAACATACTCTGCAAATCATTCATCTTCTCACTGTAAAAGCAGTGATTTCTAATTTTTTTCCTTTTTGGAATCTGTACATGTTTCCCATCAAAACAGCAGACTCCATAAAAACATCTGCAGACTGTTGGTCAGAGCTGTGGACTTGCTTTTTACAGTTGTGTTTGAAGACCTCAGAGAGATGGCCCATGGGTGTTTTTTCCATGACTTCCCTCCATTCATACTACATGCTCTATGGAATTAACCCTGTTGATAGCCCCTAAAATGTATCATTTTCCTCCTTTATGGGGTATGTAACTGCAGTGAAAGGAGGTTAAATGGCTTGTTGGGGACAGGAAGCCATGGGCAGAGGCAGGGCTTAAAAACATACATTGTGCTGCCCAGCCCCGGCCACAAGCATGGAGCTGTGCTCACTCTCCTGACTGTGGCTTCGCTGACTCAGGCTCTGGTTTGGCTACGAGGGGAAGAATGTGGAGAGAGCACTGCGTTGGCTACTCCTCCGCCTCCACACACTGAACAACTCCTTGCAGGAGTCCATCCCACTTGGCTGGGAGACTACAACCCGAGCTGTCTTCCCACCACGCCACTGCAACGTGCTGTGCTGCATTACAGCCTGAGTACCAGTTCCACCTGGACGGTGGCACTCTGGACACAAAAACCAATCAAAATAAAACAAAACCCGACCAAACTAATTCCCTTGTAGCAAGAAAGTACCAGGCTGACAACCTGGGGCACGGCTTTGTCCTCCTGGCATTGAGTCAGAGAAACAATGCAAGGGAATGAAAAACGGAAGCTCTTCTGTGTCACTAATTCCTATAATCTAAATACAAATGAAAGAGAAGAGGTTGCTCTGTGTCGTCACATTTCATGCACGACATCGTGTTGCAAATGTCACCATGATTTTAAGGTCCCAGAGCTATTTCCTTTCTTTTTCTTGCAACTGCTCCTTCCAGGAAACAGCCAGAACTTAGGACATTTAGGGGCTCCTGGTCGCTCACAGCACACGTTTCTGATGCCTCGCCGGCTGCCGGAGCTTTGGTGCGGGAAGGAGTGCATTACACCCAGATCCTGCTGCTGGAAGATCTCCCAGGGTATTCCTGACTTTGGGAATTCACTCAGCTAGATTTCATGCGACTGTTTACATGCTTAATATTAAGCAGATGCTTTGAGGTTCTGCTGACCTGGAGCTGCACAGTGACATGAGCAGCTTTACTTGGGGTTTGTTTTAACAAAATCCACCTATGTAGACAGGCACTGTTGTACTGTTGTGACTGTGCTCATATCAGGGTAAATAAGGATGGAAAGTGCATGCAAAATTCCCCTAATAAAAGTACATCTATTAGTACACTGATAGGCACGGGAAACAGGTGAAACAGGATCACAGCTGAGTGATCAGCAAAACACACTACTACCAGCAGCACATCAAATCAGTCTGGGCAGAGAGATGGTTTCCATCAGTGGTATCATACTTACAGTGCAAGTGAAACATGGCTTTTAGTCAGAATAACTTTCAGAGCCATGCACGCACTGTGTGCTGTAACCATCCAGTAACACAAACACATGCAGGGATGTGCAGAGATGCAGCACAGTCCCTTGAACTCTCAGATTACGATTCTGAAGTAAGAAAAAAAGACTCCTGTGCCAAAACGACTGATGGGCTTTCATCCAGGCTGCCGGTAAACCTCTGGTTCCGTGCCATTCCTTTCAGTTGCACTACTGAATATTTATTTACAAAATACCATGTGAGTACAAAATCTGGCGCTCATCTCCGGGCTCTGAGTGAAACACGGGGACAAAACCCTCCTTTCACACACGGGGGCTCCCGGCACTGCAGCTGGGGCACCGGAGCTGTACAGTCCCGGGGGTCACAAGGTGCCAGAACAGAGGGAAGGGGAAAAAAAATACCGCTAGGAGCCGAGGGGAAACACATCCTCAAAAACGCTCACGAGAACTTGAAATGTCCCGCTGGAAGGAAGCAGCAGCCCCCGGCTTGGTACCCGCTGCCTCTCTCTTACGTGTTCCCAGCTACCAAGCGCAGCGAGCCCCGCACAGCGGCCGGGGCAGCGCGGCTCGGCAGGACCCGACTCAGCCCGGCTCGGCACTGCACAGCCCGACTCGGCCCGGCCCGCCTCGTGGCTCACCTGCGCGGATCGTGCACCTCCACCGAGAACTTCTTCTCGCGGAAATAGAGGTTCTCCAGCTGCCTCCATTGGAAGATCTGCGGGGAGAAGAAGGGGATGAGGCGCCTCCGCGCGCTCCCTCGCCCAGCCCTGCCCGCCGCTTCCTCCCGGCGCTGCGGCGGGAATGCCCCGCTGCGCTGCGCTCCGCCCCGGCCCCGCGGCCCGCCCGCGCCCCCCGCCCCGCACC
>VZRR01001879.1:280201-618824 GCA_013398015.1 Oreocharis arfaki
CCCGCTGCCCGCCGAGGGCTCGGTGCCGGGGGCAGGCGGGGAAGGGCGCCGGTTTCACTCTGCGAGGCCAAATGCGTTGAAACACATGCAAACTCCGGGCAAACCGGGATTCGACTACATTTTCCTTGGAGGGCTGGCAGCTGGGGTGGGTGCATCGGCCCCTGGCACAGCAGACTTTCCCCGGGGGTGAAGGAGGTGAGACCCACATGAGGGCGTCTCGCCCCGCTCCACCCAAGTGCGGCACCCAGCTCTGCTTTTCTCCCGCAATTCACGTAAAATTGGCACAAGCATTGTGGAGCTGAGTGGAGTCAGTTTATCTGTCCCAGGCGCTGTCAGACTCGTGGTGGCCATGCCCAAGGCTCCAGGCGGTACAAAACAGGGCAATGAGCAGGTCATATCCCAGCCTCTGTTTTAGAGGTTGCCCTGCCGGGGCATCTCAGAGCAGCACGGAACAAAGCCAACACTACCACCAAGGGGGAAACTGAGGCACGAAGCTTTTCATGGGAGCAAAATGCGGCGTGCCCTCGCCCCTGAGTCAGCAAGGGCCAGCCCTGGAGAGCTCTGCGTGCTCCTGGGCAGTGGGATGCGCTCACACGGTCCCTGTGCCCACACTTCTGCCGTGAAATAACCCCCATCTCCCTGGCAGGAGGGCGGACCGACCTCAGGAGCAGCGCGAAGGACGCGGTGACAACGAAAACAGTGCCAGCTCCGCAAACCACCACACCGTCACCACCGCGGGCAGCTCCACCACTCCCTCCTCCTTACAAACGAGTAAGCCGAAATCCAAACTCTGGCTTCCAGGCTTCTAACCCACAGGGAGGAGGCAGCCTCCACCCCCCTGGGCATCTCGGACTTCGGCTTCCCTGCACTGCCCCTAGCAAGCAGCAGAGCTGGGGACCGTAGCCCCGCTGCCGGGGAGCACAGCCAGCAGAGCTTTCCCTGATTTACACTCCTTCTCCCACTCCAAGTAGCTTCTGTGGAGTTCCTGTCCTACCCCCGAGGAAGGCGCTGGCTCCTGACACGCCGAGATAAGCCTCGGCTGCCAGTGTCAGTGCTCTGGAGATAAGTAAACAGGAGGCATAATTTGATCTGCACTGATATAGCTGCTGATAGAGCTGAAATCTAGAGAATAAAACAAACCACAGAGAGGTTCCAAAAATTTTCTCCTTGCTGGTATTTCAGGAGCAGCAGAATTGAAAATACTTGTTTGTTGAAGTTTCCAAGTAAGGTTGTTTTTTTTCTCTATTTTTTTTCCCCTTTCTGTCACAGGGTGCTTGGAAGGAAGGGTGGGGGGTAAGAAGGGCACTGAGCTGCCCCACATTCCAGGGCTGTCCACACTGCAGGGGGTAGGGGAAGAAGGGGGCTAGAAGAGATGAGAAGTCTGAAAGGCTGTGTTACATTGTCCTTAGGGGGTTATTTTTTTCCTCCACTGGAAATATTAATTGCTGCATAAAAGCTGTAAACACCAAATGAAGCACAGAAACACCCACTATTTTACCCACTGAGGGAGGACAGACACGGGGTGAAAGGGTTAAGCTGGGAGCTGAAGTCTGACTCCTCTTTAAGCGCCTGGCTTCAAAGGCATGAAAAGGAAGTTTGGGGCCTAAACTCCCACAGACAACAACTGGGGTCAAGCTGAAAACATCCCTCCATGCTTCCAGATGCCTGTCCGCAAGGCGGGGAGGACAACGCGGCTGTGCTGCACGACATGTGCAGAGGACGTGTTTGGGAGGCGCTCAGACATGTGGAACACATAAGAGTCTAAAAAGCCAGCAGATCACACCCTTCAGAAATATCCCTCTGTCCCCAGGTCCCCCGTTGTCATTTATGACTAAACTTCGGCGTGGCGCTTGAGGAATTTTAAACTTTTCCGAGCTGCTAGCAGCTGCTCTGTTTGGATGCTCTCCTGCCCATCCTCCCCCTCTGACTTTTCCGGACAGTCCCCTGTGCTCGGATCCTTTTCTATTTTACCCTCTCTGCTACGAAATCCCACAGTGCTGTTTGCTAACGGAAGCTCTGTTTCTCGTTTCTCTTCGATGATTAACTCCAACTGTCCAAACACACAGGGCTCTGGGGAAGCTGTTCAGATGCCCAAATGTAGGCATGGAGTGCCCTTTTCCATGCCCCAGGGTTCCCTGCCTGGCCCCTGGCTGCTGCCCCAGGTGGGAGGCAGCCTGACATAGGTCCGGTGCTCTATCTACCAGCCCCACGCAGATGTCTTGGATCACCAGCAGTGCCTAAAACAGCATTAGACACCTACGTTTTGGGCACCGGAGCAGCTCCCCAGATTGCTGAATTTTTATATTTAGTTTTGTTATTTTCCTTGGCAGGGCACGGAAGGAGGCAAATCCAGACTCTTGGGAGGGAGTGGGTGAAAGTGACCCCTCAACCGGAGTCTATGTCTTTTATTCCATAGCTCTGCTCTCCAGAACATACACCTGTGTTTTACCACTGCTGTAATTGTGCTCCATTTGCTCCCCAAGTATTATTCTACAGTCTCCCCCTCCTTTTTCCCACATTGACCTGAGAGCTCTCCCCCTTCCTATACAAAAGGAATCCAATCTGCAAAAATGTGAATACCCACAAGAAAGTATCCACTTTCCTGTTAGCCGATCACAATCCCTCCAGAGAAACAAAGCCCAAGGTCCCCCTTCAGCCAGACCTCCTAATATAAGCAAGCTGTTCCCTTCACCAGTTGCCCACCTTATGCACAGTCTCAAATTGATGTTCTTAATGCAGTGACAGATGTACAAGGTGCCATTAGTGGATGTTCCTAAATGGAAGTGTAATTTTTACCCATCAAGATCCTTTTACCACGCTGATGCTTGCAACCTTCACTGGGGAATAGAGCCACAGCAGGGAGCTAGTCATAATTTCAACAGGGTCTTGTGGAAATGCAGTGACAACAGATACATGGTGGTTTTTGGGGCTGGTTTGAGCCAAAGCATCCAGGTTCATGGCAGGTTTGCCTCTCCCTGCACCAAAGTTTGGTCTGATTTTGGGTTATTTGGCTTATGATTGTCTTTGGTTAATTTGCTGGGTTGAATTCAATGCCTGCACTTGCAGGTGGGACAATTTGTATTGGTTTTACTGGGATTGTAGCAGAGGTGCAGTGACCCTTTGACAAAGAGTACCTCAGCAAGGACTGGGACAGCATCTCCCCAAACACGCTGGAAATGGGGCTTAGGAGAAAGTCAATCATTAACACAAGCTTAGAGCACAGTTCCCTTGCCCTTGAGTAGCTGCCTTCACTTGGTGCCCACAGACAAGGGGACAATTAGCGGTGCTGCAGAGGGCCAAATCTCTGTGATGTGGTGGTTTGCCCGCTGGGTTCTCTTCTGAGGTCAGCAGCTCATTTTGGATCATGCAGCACTGGGCAGCTTTCAGATGGGAACAATTTTTCGTAGTGGCCATCATTACAGGCTGCACATGATATGATTTAATCTTCAACAGATACTTAAGGAAGTATCCCCGAGACTGGCTTTTGAGCACAGCTGCACACTCACACATGCATGTGAAAGGTGCTAGTAAAACAGGAGAAAAGAATTACCCTTATTCCCTTCTCCTCCTCGGGCCCTGTCCCCACCGTGATCTCTGTTTCATCATGCCAATAAAACTGGAAGTGACACTATCACTTGAATTTGAAAAACTGCTTATCAACCCGTGAACATTCAAGGGAATAACTGTTCCCTGTCAGACCACTTGCACTGTTTAAAATGTGTTGGGGTGGGTGAGGAGGCCATGATGGGGAAACCAGTGCCAGAAATGGCTTCTACAAAGCTGGCAGCTTAGAAGAGGAGCCAGGAGAGAGATCCGAGAGCTGCATGGTGTGCTGTGGAGAATTCAGGTGCAAGCTACAGGAATTTTCTCATTGGAAACCCCTTCCAAGAGGCAGGCAAGCTTGCCAGGCACCAGATGTTTGTGACTAGTTACAAAGAGCTGCAGTTAAAGCCCTTCAGACGCAAGCTTTTTTCGTGAGCACATTTGTGGTTTGCTGGCTGGTCCTTAATTAAGCTGAGCCTGGAGGAGAGGAGGCCCAGGGATCTGCATCCATTTCAGCCATGTGAGTCTGAAGGATTTTTTACCATTTTTATTGACCATGAGGCTGGTGCTGTGGAGTTTTCTCACGCCAGGAGGTAGGGTCAGGGTCAGAGTGTTTGAAAAATGCTGGAGGTTCCTGATAAAGAAGGGAATGTGTTTTGTGAATGAAATATTAGGGATTGCTTCTGGCTTGGTCACTCATAGCCTGGGTGACCTGGACATTGCAGAAGTATGGGGACCTGAGTTAGTGCACTGGGCTGTGCTCTGTCCCTTTGTGCTCAGGGAGCCTTGCCTGTGTATTCAGTGGAAGCACCACGCCATATATTTGGGAACCCCTGGCAGTAATGAGGCTATTGCTTGCTCCTGTGTTGCCCTTCAGCTCAGGACAGAAGGGGTTGCTGAAGGCCAGCACTGGAGGTTGGTGCACAGTGCTGTCTGGACTATGGTACCCAGAGAAACACGCCCAAACAGTACCTTTTGGAATAATTCCAAATCCTGAGGTTGGGGTATGGGGTCCCTGATCCTCTTTTCTGCCTGCTGTGCCTAGAACAGCCAGACTCAGCACTGAACTGGGGAGCGTGTGCTATGTCTGGGCACAACTCTGGGGACACAGTGTGAACCATTTTGCATTTGATCTCTTAAGACCAGGAGTCTCATTTTCTTTCTCTTTTCAGTGTGTTGAATCACCTGAGATGGGGCACAGGCTGAATGCACACAGTCTCAAGGGTTCCAGATACCATGCTTGGTGGCTGTTCAGAGTCAAACCATCTGCAGAAATCAACAGAGTTTCTACCTGCTGTTAGCTCTGTTTAATGACCCACAGGGGATTTACAAAGAAGATGGAGACAGACTTTGCTCAGAGGTTCCAAGCAAAAGTATAAGAGGAGATAGACACAGGCTGCAAGGTTGCAGCTGGGGAAATTATTAGAAGATACCTAAGTTAAAACTCCAAACCCCAAAACAATCAGTGCAGGTGGTCAAACACTAGGGCCATGAGTAACCTTATCAAACTCTGAAGGTGGCCCAACTTTTAGCAGGAGCTTGGACTAGAGACCTCCAGAAGCCTTTCTGACCCAAATTTTTCTTTGATTCTGAACATCTAATAAACGACCAGCTGTAATTGCTGTTGGACTTGCTGACCTATATGGCGTCTCCCAGTCCTTCAAGTCTTGCCGCTTCCTAGATGATTAATGCCTTGTTAAATCACACTATGCTGAAGGAACAATCATCCCTCCAAATGCATGGACTACTACCCGGACTGGATGCTCTGAATGGCTTCTAGGAAAAGCAGAGAAAAAATGCGGCACATTTCGAACAGTCCAGATGCAAACCCTTCCCTCGCCTACGCTATGGGCAAAAGCCAGCACTGGATGACATCCTGACACTAAAACCAGTATTAAACAATGCAACTAAAACAACGACAGTATTTTCACACAGCTTGCATGAATGCAGCTAAAAACTCCCAAGTCTTTTGCCCTGCAGTTTAAAGACAAAACAAACATAACAAAAATAATTCTTCCTTAGAAATGTAATTTCCTCCACTGAACAAACCAGCAAGCAAAATTCTAGGAGCTGAGTTATGCAGGAGGTCAGGGTGGAGGTTGTGAACGGTCCCTTTTTGGCCTTAAACTCTATGGAAATCACAGCTCCAGCGAAGTCAATGGCAGTTTTGTCCCAGTGATTTCAGTGGGGCCATGGTTTCCGGGCATGGATTTGTGTTCTGCCTCAAGCCAACCCTGCTCCCATCAATCATACCTCTGTCAAACTAGTTAGAGTGAAGGAGGAAGGATTTGGTCCAGGCAGAACAGCACCATCTTAGCTCAAACAAATGGGCTCTTGTTTCAGGGGCAGATTTACCAAGAGGTTTCCCTGGGCTGTCACCTGTGAATTAGTGTGACCCACTGCTGAGGGTGCCCCTGGGTCATGAGATGGGGATGCCACTGCACTGTAACTTCGTCCTCCATTCTGCCACACTTCCATTCATTCCTTTATTTTTATTAGTTTGGGGTAATTTTTTTTTCTTTCACTTCTCAAAACAAATAAAAAAGAAAAGATTTCCTGTGTGATTTGATGTGGGAAAAGCCCTACCAATGATCTTCCCAGAGGCTTGCCGTCCTCCCTTCCCTCATGGAATGAGAGAATAACTTGGCTAAGTGGGATTTTCAGTGGTCTGTCAGCAATTCCAGCTCACTATCTAATTACTTCTTTGCCTCAGGCTTCAGGCCTCTTTTTTTGCCAAACAGACAAACAATTTCTAGTCCAATTTAAGATCCCTTTTGCTGTGTGCTGTTCTTGTGGGACCACACCACCCCAGCAAACATTTCCGGCTTGACCAAACACAAATTGCGTCTAGGTCTCTATAATAACCACTCTGCATTCATTTCCATTATGGAAACACAATTGCCTATTAAATTTCAAAGTGGCTTATTGGCTCAGAGAGACAGCAGAGCATCAGATCAGAGAGGGAAGAGCTGCTATTTGGACAAAGCATTATTTGTCTACATAATGCAACTTGATATTTGTGTCTGTAACTCTACACAGACTGGGAGATCAGACTTTGACTTTATATACAACCAAATCCACTTTCATTGCACATATACATCTGGTAGCTGCTGTTAGATTGTGCCTTGCTGTCACCATGCTGTATTTGTCTACATCAATAGGTCTACAAAGAACCTTTTTTTCCTGATTGGTTTAAGTTAAAGTTTCTCCCTTTTATTCTCTGCAAGCATATCAAAGTGACTGGATCTTTCTGCATTGAAGAACTCTCCTTTCTGGCAAAATATACTATGCATTAGACAAAGGATGCCCAGTCTGTAGCCTATGAATCAGCTATGGCACCCTAGAAGGATTTATGCTGCCCACAAACCATTACTGCTACTCTCTCTCCTAAGGATCCTTATGTCTTCTCCAGTGGCTTGTCTAAAGTACCTCTGTCTTGGAACCAAAATACAGGAATCACGATTCCCATCCCACCCTGCTGTGGCAATGCATATTGTGAATCAGGCTGTGTGACTGAAAACACTCCTGTGGTGCTGGGTGACTGCACAGGGGTGCCATGGCAGCAGCAATCCCACTCTCACGGTGATGGCTGCAGTGCTCGACCTTCTGAACCTCCTGCCCAGGCCACTGACTAAAGGTGCCTCATAGCCACAGCCACCGAGCAATGGGACCCTTGCCTGACTTCATCCGATGATAAAAGTGCCCAGGCCTTCAGAGCAGCCCTGGTGAGCTAAGAGACAGCATCTGAGCAGGGTGGGGTTATGGAGGAGCCTGCTACCACTTCAGAGCCAAGCATAAGTGCCGAAGGAGGTTTCAATCTCATTCCAGATCTCCACCCTAACTCCAGGGCTCTGAGGTCCAATTTGTTTCACTTTGTGCTGTCGGAGTGATTTGTCTTTGCATCTTGCTGAAGTTCCTGCTGTGTGCTGCAGAATCATTTAAGACTTGGCTGCTGCTTTTACAGAGAATTACTCTTTAAGACCTGAATACGACAAAGCACTTAGAGAAGGGAGTTTTATTTTGATAGGACTACTCCTATATTTAATGGTAGCCACGGGCTTGACTTGGCTGGATCATGGGCTGGTACGTCATGCTCTAGCCCTTCTGAATGTAAATTCTCACAGAAAACCCTGGGAACTGTATGTCTAATGGTATCACCACAGCACACTAAACCACCAAAACAGTGCTAGTTTCCTTATAAAACAGCCTTAGACTATGCATTAATGTTTGCAAGCATTGTAGTTGATCAAATGACTTAT
This sequence comes from Oreocharis arfaki, assembly GCA_013398015.1. Lineage (NCBI taxonomy): Eukaryota > Metazoa > Chordata > Aves > Passeriformes > Paramythiidae > Oreocharis > Oreocharis arfaki. Next base: position 288,004 of record VZRR01001879.1, read on the forward strand.
TTACGTACATAATGGAAATTGAGCATGACCACTGTATGATTTTAAAAAGCTGGTTTACCTAGACAATCTACTCAACTGTCTGAAATCAGCCCTGTTTGGAAGAGACACTGAAGCAAATTTTTACCAGCTTTTATGAGAAGGAAAAAGTGGTGCTGATAACCTTATAGCTGTCAATTCATCCTGGTTCAACTATGAAAAATTCCATGCAGCTGAACTCCTTCCAACTTGTTCTGAGCTGTGAAGCTCTTGTCTCTCTGCATAAAGTTACGAAGTAGGTTAATGGCTGTTTCTTTCTCTGCCTGCAGTGATTTATGCAGCCTTTATCCATGTCCAGCTCATACAGCTTTGCTGTATGATACTGATTGTGGGTCAGATGGTGAATGGGATTGGGAACTGATTGAGCTTAAGAGTGACCACTTTTTATTGCTGGGTTGTGCTGAGCCAGCCTGATCCCTTCTCTGGAGCAGTTTCCTTCCCAACTGCACAGTTATACCAGGATGGCTGAGGAAGGGGCCCAGGGGAGGAAGTGAGCAGTGGTGGCAGGACTGCCGTGAGGGAGGAGGGTGCTGAAGGCCACTTCAGCTGATACTGCTGCCAAAAGAAATGCTCACTGAATCACAGTCCAGTGGCATGTCCAGCCAAATCCTGTGGAAGTTCTCAGTGTCAGGGACAAAAGTCTGCTTTCCAGCCCAATGTGCTTTGATGTCATTTATTCAGCTCCCAGTGTGTTTGGCAGCTCTTTGGCACAGTGGTAAGGCACGGAGTAGTGGCTGCTGAAATGGCAAGTGCCTGGTGCTGGATGTTAGAAACCCCAAACTGAGAGCAAGCAGCAGTAAAAAAGGTGCTGGTGAGAACACAGTCTCCTGTCTAATGGGGATGGAATAAGACATTTTAGCAGGGAAAGGTTTTAAACTGTGTCTGCTCTTCAGCAGTCATGGGTCTGGGTCTTATGTTTTGATAAGGAAGGAAATTGGGTGAGCAAGCTCTCTCTATGAGAAGAAACAGCGTGGTAAGGAACCTTGCTTTCTAAATGTCTCCCTCCTCCATGCTCCGCATTTCCAAATACTAAACCAAGACTGAATTACGGCACTATAAAATGAGTTGAACCCGCTGTGACCTGAAGACTGGTTCAGTTTACAGCCAAGTCCATAACCCAAGAAGCATGAAGGAGCAGCAACGGGATGAGAAATAAAAGCGCAGAGCAGAAGGAATCAGCAGGTAGTCCTTAACAGCCTGCTAATCACAGTGAATAATTTATTACAGCAATGCCACTGAGACTCCACGAGCTTTTAAACCAGTATTTCCTGGAAATGGTTTCTGCTCCTTTTTTATAATTTGTAAATTTGAAATCTTTTATCCCTGTCTGCAATGCAAAGGTGTTTGAAAAGGTCCTACGAAATGATGAGAAGCACAATGAAATGTGAGTCGAATACATTTTCTGACCTCACTTGATTCTGGATGCCCTAGACAAAGTCCAGGCTGTTCTGAATACACCCTGTGGCTCAGCAGCATGCCACTGAGAGGAGTGAGACACATCCTCCATACCTCTGACAACAGAAACCAACTTGGTGTCAAATCAAACACCCTTCTTGAACATGAGGATTTATGACCCCTCCCAAAATCCTCTTTGAAAATAACCAACTCAATGTTAAAACCCTGGATGGAGGATCACACTTTTAGTGCTATCTTCAATCCTTCTGAACTTGTGGCCTCTATTGTATCATGTGGTAAGGAGCTGTGCAAATGAATTGGGCGCCCTGTAACTAATCTGAATTTCATGTTTCTTTTGCCTTTTTGACTGTCCCAGTATTCTACGATCAGTTAGGACAGCTGACAATTTGTCAGCTTCCTCCTTCCCATTATTCACTAGTTTCTGTACATTTCACATCAATCCTTACTTCATGTTTTTCTAAGTTACTGGTCTGTCATTCCCTCACCACAGGAAGCACAAGTTTAACCACTCCATCAATGCAATTACTGACTTGACAATGCTTCATTATGCCCTAAAGCAGAGAGGATCTATTTGTTCTGCAATAAAGCAGCTCTTAATTAGGCTATTGCTCCTCCTGTGTAAATATCTCATTTTGCCTCTGGAATTGGGAAAGTTCACTCTATCTCTTGTTGTTTGGAAAAGGCCAAGTGGCACCAGACAGCAATCTTTCACCTTCTGGACACAATTAATGCGCTGATTACTTTGCTCATGCTTTCGACATGCAGGTGATTTTTCTCTGATCAGGCACTTAAAACTACTGACTTTACTTGTGCTCTGCATTGCTTGGTAGGATGGGTCCAACTCGCTTCTTGTTTTTGCATGTTTAAATGGGAAGTCAACCTGTTATCTTTGCTTTGGATTCATAATGACACTACAAAATACAAATTTAATTCTTTGTCATGAGAAACCACAGACTGTTGTGGAGACTTTATGGCAAGGGACAGAGCATTTTCACAGCATGCTTCATTTAATCTCAGAGAAAGGCCCACGCTGAGAAGAAATGGCAGAAACTGCTGTCACAAGGAAATTTTTTGTCAAGTTGTGTTCATGGCTGAATTTTGTGATTCCTCACATTTAATCTTATTTCTAAAAGCCTTTATTCCCTTTGGGGTCTCTTCGGTAACCAGATAATGTGAGCAGTGATAATGTTTATGAGTCTGAGAAAAAAGGCTAACTTTAGGTTTCATTGCCACTAGCTTTCTATAGAAGAAAATGACGTAACACTATATAGGCATATTTCTTACAAAGCAACTAAATATTACCAGGCTGTCCTTTAAGGTAATTTTTTTTTTGGTGATAAGTTAAACATTTTCTCAGTGTTTTTATCTGCCATATGGAAGTCCTTTGGCTGACTTTGTTAATCATTCACTCTTCGGCTTGGAGTTAATTGTTTACTAACTGTTAAGCTGTGTGCACTAGAAAAATGCCTTTGGGCTCTTAAATCAGTGGGAATATCTCACTAGAACAACAGAGATATGCCTAGTGCTACTACTTGGGTGTGCAGACCTCACAGCTCCAGGCTACACTGCAGCTCTTCGTGCACTGGACTCTGGGGATGGAGTGGAGTCACATCCCTGTGTGCTGGTTAAAATGGACACATACCACTCACAGACAAATGCTCACACAGGGTGGCTGCAGGGCCTTTGCTTTCTTTCCCATTGCTCTGAAATTCAAGCAAAAAACCCTCTACTGACCCTTCTCTGAAAACGATGGGTTTGGTCTTTTGCCTTCACAAGAAAGCATTTCTAAAAGCTAAGTTTAACATAGAGGGAAATGGATTGCGTCCATCCTGGAAGCTGTGAGCTGCTTCTACACAAATGACACTGGTTCTGCAAGCCCAACTTCCAGAATGCTTCAATATATGGTTGGCAGGACAGCAGCCATCTTTCCACACTTGACACTTCCTTTCTTCTTGTTCAGCTGGAGTGCTGGATTATGTGAAGTATACCAAAACTTTTGCAATTATTTAATACCCAAGACTGAACAGCTAGCAGATTATAGCCCATATGGACCAAATTTGCACTAGAACAGGCAACATTCAAAAGGAAGCTTTCAGCAGGGCTTGCTGAATCTGCGAGCTAGCCCTCAACAGACAGAAGAGAAAGGATGAACCTCAAAGTGATGGCTTTGGGTAGATTCAGGGCTTCCACAGACTACAAGCATAGGCAGGAAGGCACATAAAAATAGAAGCACAGAGACACCTTAGTCTCTGCAGTCTAGGTACAACTGCATTCCAGTTTAATAGCCCTGCATTCCCATCCGAACCACCCAGGAATAGGTGCCAGATACTCATCTCAGCTGCATCCCCAGTAATGCTGGAGGACTTGATGCCTGAGTGAGAATAGTGCAAGCAGGATGAGGTTCTGGCCCTGCATCAGCTTCCATTCCCCTCTCCAGTCTCATCTAACATGCTGACAAACCTGGTTAGTTTTCCAGAGACACATGGCTGATTTACTCCAGCAATTTAATAAAACCATGGTTTTGAGTGACTGCTAATGGGATCACCCGAAATAGGTTCAGCTGCTTAGTGTGGGTTACAGTTCTACTTGCAAACACAAGAAACATGGAAATCTATCTAAGATGACATACAGGAAAACATTACAATCTCCCTCATAAGACAAGCAAGGTTTTTATATGCACTTAATATAAATGTCTTGATTTCAGGTGCTTTCTTGCTACAATTTTCTGCTTGTGTTTTTTGCAGGGAGACTTATTTTTCCATTGTAAGTTTTCAATTTGTTTCTGGCATCGGCAGTGTGCAGGATCAAAATATTAAAGATCAGAAAAGCCATAATCTCTTCCCCCTCCCCCGCTAATTTTACCTTGCAGAAAGTTCAGTAAGGTTTACCCCTCCCGTTTGCACAGCAAAGACCTGAACCAGCCCATGCTGGTGCAGTGAAATGAATCAGATACTGTGGCAGGCTGCTCCCAGATACCAGGGTTATCGAGTGCAATTTTACAATCTAATTAGCAGAGGATTAAACACTGCGCCTCGCTGAGGCAGTTGATCTGCTCTCGCCAGAGGGGTTTTACCACCTGTGTAGGGTAAGAAGTCTTTTTACTTGCTCCACAGAAGGTAAAATCACTCCATGGAAAAATAACAAAGCCTCAGTCACTCTGTCCAAGTCCCATCCCTGATTTAGGCTGTTCATTTTGGAATGGCTCTGCCAACAGATGGGGTTTGCAAGCATCATGTAGCAGACAAATGCTCATCTAGGCTCATTTTCACTGCTGTGGTCTCTGGATTGCGGCAATGGACAGATTCTAGCCCGGAAATTCCTGCTCTCCCTTCCCATCCAACCTTCCCTCACAGATATATGACCACTTCTGCCACAGTTCTCTGTGGTTTATACATAAGGCAGCACCATTGTTTTGCGTCTGCTGGATTTCACACATGATTTGCTGAGACCAAAAAAAACTAATTCCCAACAAAGAGAAAATCAGCACCCTATTTTTTTAGGCTTACACTTGCAGAAAAAGGATCAGAGGTGCCTAAAGCCCCAGATTTTATTAAGTTCCAAAACCAATGCTACAGACTAGATTACTCTGAACAGCTGCGAAGAGAAAGTAGAGAAACTGAGAAAAGAGGCTTGACTCTTCTGGTGGAAATGTGTCTCCTCTCATGCAGTCAGAGCGCCTGATCTCTCGTCTCCTTCCTTCTCATGCTTTCCACCAACCCTCTCATCCCAAGAAGGCTGACAGTAATTGCTATAGCTTGTGAAAGGCTGAGTCCTGCCACGACAGGGCACTAATTTCTTCCAAAGAAATGTTTGTATTCCTAAGACTGACTTCTGAAGGCATCTTTTAAGTACATGTCTTCCCTGGGGTGTTGGCACTACTGGAGATATGCTGGTGCAAACACCTAGCCTAGGCATGTTTTAAACTATCGTGTGTGAGGATGGCTTGCCCTGCAGGTAATGATTGATCCCAAACAGATGTGTCTTTTAGTCTTTGTGAAGACCTCCTTACCGTCCTTGTCCTTTCCTTCAATGAATAAGAGTCCCATTAATAGCCTTCAGTGAATAAAAGGCTAATTGATGCACCTATTGCCTCTTGCTGCCTCCTTAGCAGTTCAGTTTTCTACCAAAACCTTGATTCTAGTTTGTTTTAATAGAAGATGGTCTCTCTGAGCACCAGGCAGTGTCCAACTTGAATGTGACCAGAGGAGGTGAAAGAAGAATTGGCACAGAGACAATGCAAAGAGAAATACAGTACATGAATTCACTGTGGAAGCTTTTCCATCCACAGAAGAGCTGCCTAGTTGCTCCAAATCATCCAGTTCTGCAGCCTGCAAGCAAGCCTGAAGCCTTGCCTCCTGATGTCTCCACAGGTTTGCAGTGCAACAAACACTGTTGTACATTCTCACCTACAGGGCATGTGCTCAGGGATGAGGTTTTTTAGATTAGATGACATCCCAGGTAGGAAAATCAGAACACACAGCTCATAGGCTGAGCTCAGGGAATGAAAACTTTTTATGCCTTTTTTTTTAGGCATGTGTTGAAAGTCATCTTTCCCTGCCACCTTGACATTAACTTTTCAGTTAGGAAAATCATTGCTTATCAAATGTAATGCTGGTCCTGAGAAAATAATGCAATTTTCTTTTTGTAATACATGGAAGCAGCTTTCCTGTCTCTTCGTCCCCCTCTCTCTCAGATCATTTATGGCTTTTACAGTACAATATCAAGGGTTGGCTAAGCACCCCCAATCCACCATAGCCAGTAGATGAAGGCCTCCAGCACCTGAGAGGATCAGTCCTTGAGTTCCCATCTATGTCTTATGAACCACACAATAAGGAAATGTAAATTGCAAGATTAACTGATGCTTATGTCCTCCAAACCCCACAACTTTTAATAAATTATGAGCTACTTTTGTCCAACAATCCTTTATAGACATTCAGATGAGTTTGGGAGAAAATGAACATCCTTCAATAATCATATGAATCAATGCCAGCATTTGGTGTACATCACACCTTTGACTCAAGCTATGACATGAGTGGCAAGCTCAGACCTTGACAGAAAAATAAACACCTACCTTTCTTGGTTTCACTTTGTCATGGTAGTCATATTGGAAAATCCCCTTGTAGCTAAGTCCTAACCACCACGGAATTCCCTGCTTGTCCTGAAAGAGAAAACAGAGGGAGTCATATTGAATAGGATGGTGAAATGCTGGAGATTTCCTGTGTTGTTCAAGCTGAAGATTTGTTTCTAAGCAGTATCTTTGAATGGGTGTTGCTAAATTTCCCCCTGCCAAGCTCCCGCAAGTCACAAAGCTCCACAGTGTTTAGAAGAGATCTGTTTCACTTTTGGCCATGACACACAAAACAATTTAAAATACATCACATACAATCAAGTTACTCAAAATGCTGTCAGGGGAGGTGAGGAGGTTTGACATGGGTCCCTTGTGCAGTGGTGCATCCTCTTTCTCTCCCCTGTAAATTATTCAGTCCGAACACTCAAAGACTGGAGAGGAAGGAAAGCCAATCACCCAGCTGACTTGAATTATGTGGAGGGATTTTAGCATTAGTCTTGAAAATGCAGCAGTAATGGGATCTGAGAGCTACCAAGTGATAAGGTCTGACAGGCTCGGACCCAACTGCTTTGTGTCTGACTGTGCAATAAAATGGTCTTATGGAGTAATGGCTGATATCTGATCCCAGTCTCTGCAATTTACTGAGCTGAAGTCCTCAATGAAATTACATCTGTTCTGTTAATGTGATAGAGAATGGCAGGGTAAAGCACAGCAAAACCAAAACCCCCACATCAGGCAGAAGCAAACCCTATTATGTGCAATATTTGCTGCCCCACTGCTGCTCACTGCTGCTTATTGACCTTCGGGAGCTCACTGCAGTAGCTCTCAACTGTTTGCAGGATTGAACATCCAGCCCAATCCACTAGATTTTTCTTGATCTAGAGTAGTCCAAGAGATCTGGATGCAAACAGTGCTGGGGAGATCCTCTTCTCTGAGAAGAGATGAGGCTAATGCTTTTTGCAAAATAGTAATAACCTTACTATTACATCCCATTAGCAGGAATAGACTAGAAACACATCTCTTGAGACAGGTACAGTCAGATATTTGTGTTTTTATGGTACCCCATGTGTGCAAGACATTAGAGATGTATGAAAAACCATATGATCTGTGCACAGAGATAATGATAAAACACATCAAAACTTCAGGGGTGATAAATGAGGGAATATGCTCTGGGGAATATGGATCTAGCTTTCTTTATATGTTTATTGACTTCTTTACTTAAAAAAAACAAACAAACAAACCTACACAGCTGGTCACGCAGGGAAGTAACAATAATAATATGAGGCTGGAAATTTTGTCATTAGACTAAAGAAATGAGGGATTTCACGAATACCTGCATGAAGTCCACACAAGTGGAGAGCTGTTTGGGGATGAGAATGTGTTATCTATATCTAGAGTACAGGACAATGTTCTGGCATTAAAAAGACGTACAATCTCTGTATCCATCTACATTATCTCACGTGAGGGGAGCTGCAGTATGTAGGTCACAGCTGGCCCTAGATAGGTGTTCATGGATCTGCCATCTGGGAAAGGTCCGACCTCCTGGAGCTACAAAAAGGAGTGTCTGCCAGAGATGTCAGAGTGTCTGGCTTGTCCCTTTGGTGGTGGTTCACTGGCATTGCCATGCTGCTGACTGTGAGCTGAGCACTCCAGCACAATAGGACTGCAAGAGTTTTATCTCCAAGAACAGGATTTTCCTCTTTGGAACTGTATTTACTAAACATGCACACAGAATTGAAATAAGTTTATCCTACCTCAGGAAGTGAAATGAGACTTTAGTAGCAGTGTATTGTATTCTGAGAGCAGGATGGCTGTTTGTGCCTCTCTCCCTCCCTCTCCAACCACAGTTTAATTCAGTGAAGGACCCTTCTTGTAGCACGTACCTTTACTGCATAATAATGCACTCCATATGTTGGGAGGGATTCTACAATGCTCATGTAACTGCAAAACAACACAGAAGAGAATAACACATCTGAGAAGCTGAGAGGATGATCTGAAAAAACCCTTGATAAATAAATAATTATGCTAAGAAATACTTAAAAATGAAGCATTGCATGAGATGGGAGGCATAGTAACATATTGTATTTACGGTCCTGCAGAAATATTTCCTATTAAAACAAAGGTCACAAAGAAATCACTCTTATTTCACTTACTTCACAATTGCTTGACCTCTTGTCTGACCATTTAGTTTCTTGTAATGTTCAATGACTCGATCCTCACTGGAAAGGAAAAAAATTGGATGTTTTATATGATGGCATTATCATGACTAAGAATCTTGTCAAACGTTGAAGAGATACTTCTGTTAACACAGCTACTGCCTGACAGCATCAAAAAATGCCAAGCAAAACCATTAGATGAGGGGATTTGGTGCAGACCAGGCTAAACAAAGGGGAAGTCACAGACTGAGAATAAAAAGGGTTTTCTAAGAGTTGGGTTTCTGGAAGAACCCTTTTTCCTCACAAGCATGGTACCTGCTTGTACAGACTTTTCCCTCTCTGCATTCCTTTCCTTATCTACAACTGATGCCCACAATATTACACTGTGGGCAAACAAGATTTGCATTGGAGCTGCTGAAGATCTGCTCTGCCCTAACAGGAATACCTTCTTTTCAAGCCCATCATGTCCTCTGGAAGATGGGCAAAACTGTCAGAAATTGGTGGCCAGCCATAGCCCTAAGACTGACAGATTCCTCCTCACTGCAACTGCATAACTGCAGGTGCACTATGGAAGTACTCTGGAGCAACCTCTCTCAGCAGGGACCTGAATTCCGAGTGTACACAGAGGCAACAATAACAGCAGGCTAAACAGTGACAGGGGATATTTCCAGGGCACTCAAACTTGAGTTTCTCTACTCTTAAAGTACTCATGTGCCTTTGCCTGCTTTTGGGTTACACTAACTTGCATTCCCCCAGGCAACTCCTGGCTACACACTGGTTGCCAGCATGAGCCAGGGCCCATTCCCAACAGCTCTTTGGAGACTAAGATCATTTCATGTCTTAGGAAGACATGAACCATGTCATCATGTGTTCCAAGGTGAACCACAGAGGCTGTTCCACACCAGTGGACCTCTGTGTCAGAGAACAATTCTGAGTGTGTGCCCATAAGCAGTAGAGATGGAGCATCCAAAAGAAATCAGCATGACTCAAATGACAGATTGAGAGACACCTGTAAGTTCACTTTTAAAGAATTTAATTCATTATTCTCCAGTGAACGGGCAGCAGAGCTACTTGATGCATACAACCAGCTGTGCTAGCAAGGTCACAGCATGGCAAAGTATAAGCCCAGTATCCAGTGTAATGCACACAGGACCTGCTCTGTTACACTGGCAGGACAGAACACCTAAGTCCTCAGGTTTAAAACCAATTGCTTGCTCTTTATTTTGTAATACCAAGGACAGAGAATCTGTTGAGTCCCCTGGAGATACTGTACAGAACTTGCCAGAGCAAGAGGAAGGAAACCTAATCTACCTTTATGCTACCTTAGTGCCCTCCCCACCTGGCCCCGCATAAGCTTCCAGCAGTGCCGCGTGTCCGTCCCATGCTATCACACTGCATGTGGTTTAGGGCAATGTGAACAGCCATTCCTCCCTCCCTGCATTTCTTGGATCCAGCACGACCCTTTAATGGGGCCTTTCAGTTGTCCATCATGTGGTAATCCTTCCCCAGGCAGAACTGAAGCCATCTGTATTGCTAGGCAGTGTGAAGGAGCACAGTAGTGTGGGATGATGTGATAGATGACCTCATCAGGACTGCTCAAAGATGCCCACAGGGGCTTTTGTGGAGGACTGCAAAGCCTTTCACTAGCCTGGCTTAACATGACTGCATCTTCTCATTGCTGCCTTCCCCATTTGCACCCCTGTGCCAGAGAGGACAGAACCTCTTTTAGAAAGAGAGGCAGAATCTCCAGAGCCAAAACATCTTTTAGAAAGAAGAGGCACAGGGAAGCTGAGGATTGTGCAGCTGTAATAATGAAGAGAGAAAGGAGAAGAATCAGAAACAACAGTGTAGGCAGCACAGAGCAATTCAGAGACAGTCTGTTGGATTGTCAGCAGGGCCAGCTCTTCTCTCACAAGCCTGTTGTTTATCTGAGAGTAACTGCTTTCCTTACTCACTCATCAAGTGGCTTCCCCCACTCATCCTACAAAAATAAATGAGCCCTTTTTGGGGCAAGCTGAAGTGATGTCCCACTACCAGGCCACAGCAGGAACAGGGTGCTGACTGAGCCAGTGACACATTTACATGGGTAAAGGAATGGTCCAGCTCTCCTGTCAAATCCCTCAGAATCATTTTAATGCTTAGAAAATGATCTGTAAGCTCTAAATTCTACAGCTATGAAACCATATTCAGCACACTGATCCAAGCAAGTACCACAGATGTTATGGGTGTGCACATGAAGGCAGAGCCCGGGTCTCCTGCCATGATTATCATAAACAGGATTACTTTTGGAGCAATAACCGAATTACATGAGTGTTCAGTATTGGAAGATCTCCAAAAAACATCATTCTTAATAAAAAAGATAGACAGAGAGGGCTTACAGCCCTTTGAAATTACCTCTTAAAACCATGATTACATGTGGATGCAATTTCTCTGTCTCAGACAGGAACAAACTAGGAGTGACTTCTCAGAAAATAATGGAGTTTCTCCAGTGGAAAACACTGCTAGCTTTATTTTCCACTCTGTGCAGTTTATTGGACAGATCAAGCTCTCATATTGCTGCCATTCATGGAAAGGACAGATGTACCTGGACATGTGGATTATTTAATGTGATTCTGGATGTGCTCTGCTTTCTTACAAATGATTATTATAAAATAATTGATATGTTCCTAGACCATACTCCTTGGGTAGGGAAGCCAATCGATGGCCCATTTCCTTCAAAAGGACAGATCAGATGTCAGGGAGCCTTCCTGAGCAGCAGGATAAATAGTTATGTTTTTAACCCATGCTAGAAATGTGAGATAGTTCAGGCTTTACCCAGTTCTTCTAAACAAATGCAGGCAATGCTATACCTCCATTGCTCAGTTAGGATACTGATGATCTTCCCTTGTAAAATGTTTTGTGGTCTACAGATGTTAAGTGCCAAGTAAGTATCATCTTTGTTTCTTCTTTCCTTTGGACAGAAACTACAAAGCCTGAATTATCAATCAAGCCATATTTAAGAGTGGGATCTGTGGCCTTTCACTTTTCTGCAGCACTGGGCTTATCACTGGGGAAAGAAACACATACACCAGAGCATGACTCTTTCAATCTATTTTGGATGGATTCCTTGGGAAGAGGTTACTGCTGCTTCTCTCTGCTGACAGCAAAGGGAGCTCAGGGTACCTAGCTCAGATTGCAATGTCCACACTGGAAAAATGTTCACAGTCAGAACAATCTGTGTGACAGTCTCTTCTGCAACAATTCTTTGAACTTCCTTTTCCTTCCCACTGCCCTGTGCAACAAGGACTATCCAGCACAGAGGTTGCTTTCTGCCTTCAGCTCTGGGTTGGAGGGTTAAGCCCAGAACGAGCCAGGGAAAACAAGAAAAATCATTCGCAGGTCAGAAGGAGCATTAGCAGAGCCTATAAACATGCTTTCCTATCATTTCAGCTGTTCATCTCAAGGCAGCTGCCATGCTGCTATTGACAGCTGGGAGAGTGTTGGGACACTGCTGGGACCACCAGCTGACGCTTCCTCTCTCCCTGCTTTGCTTTGTTGCTGTGTTGGTGACACAGAAGCTCATTCACAGTGCAGGGCTTGCAGAGGATGCTTAACTAATGTGGAGACAGAGACAAGGAGGCTGCCGGAGCACTGCCGTCTGTTTGCCAGCTCATAAAACATTCCCCCCAAAGCTGCAGAAGTTAATACATGGATGATATCCTGAGGCAGACAACTCTGATAAAGATCTTTAGAACTAACAAGAAATCCCTCCTGTCTCAGCTTCCAGAACTGGACAGCAGACAACTTGCAAGCAAATGCACGCCTTAAGTTTCTCATCATCAGATCCAGATTTTGAAAGTTAGTTGGTTGCTCCCTCTTTTCCCAGCACACCAAGCTGTTTTAATTCATTGCTGTTCTTTAGTGTTGTTCTGTTTCTAACTTGATTAGTCCATTTTGATTATATTCTTGAACTAACAATGTCTTTATTTGCATATGCTGTCACACAGTCATATGCTATCCCTCTGAAACCACTAGCACCTCTTAAGCCAAGGGACCAAGAGCTGGACCAGGGCCTTAGGTCTGTGTTGAACCAGAGAAAATCACTAAATAGTGATTTTCAGCTGATATTTTCAGAGGTAGGTTTTCTGACAACACTAATACTTTGGGCTGCTAAAACCAAGCTCACATTCAAAGTCTGTGGGAACCTGGGAGAAGTCTCTCTTCTCCTGGTCTGTTGAAAATCCCATTCTAGCATCTACTTTTGTGTTGCTGCATCTCCTCCTGGCCTTATTATTGACAGCCCAGTACTGGGCTGACTGGTTGGGGAGGATCTGAAATGAGAGAAAATGCAATGGCAAGTGTCTGGAAAGGAGTACTGTGAATTAACACATTTCTAAAGGTTCTCTCCAGTCTCTGTGATTAGTTTCGTGCCTATTTCCATGCATGGCCAAGAGAAACCGAAACTCAGGGCCCCAGCTCCTGGACTGTGTGGGAGGACCAGAAGCTCAGCTTTCATTTAAAAGGAAAAGAAACACAAACGCACCAAAAAGCCCCTTCTTTCTTCACCAGTAATCAGAGATGCCAAGAGATGCTTGAGAACAAGACGTACAACTGATTGTTCTGAACCTGGAGAAGGCTGCAAGAGAATACAGGGAAGGGAAGGGCCTACACCAAGGGTATGGAACCAGGAGACTTCATGAAGGTGGAATCAGAGGCACAAACTGTGCTGATCTAAGAATCCAGGACTCATCCCACAAGTCTTACTACATTTGGTAGACGCAACAGCTGATGCTTTTTCATAGTGTGTGATGGAAATGTTGTATTATTTCATGCAGATCCATTACAGCATCTTGCTGAAGGTATCACCATATTTACTTGATTATTCATTTTATTATCTCTTAATCCATTTCAGCTGACAAAAATGTAGTACAAAGTTCTTTGGTTTGTCTGTTTTAAAATAACTAGAGCCATTACCCATCTCACCTTTAATGTTTTCAAAGTTTCTTTCCAGGGTTGGAGATTCACTTGTGACTGCTTGCGCTAAGGCTGAAGAACTGCAGAATAAAACTGATTGCTCACAGAAAAGGACGGGATGAAATCTGCATCCAGTACACAATCTCCATGAGATGCAAAGTGAACACAGTTTTAAAAATCTGCTCCCTTAGATCACTGAAGTTTGATCTGTACTTTTGAGGCTTTTTGTCTGATTCAGCGACAGCTGCTTCCTCAGAGCATTAAGTGTTTCAGAGCGTGTTTAGAAAAAAAGCCATCATTAAAAAATAATGAACTACTAATGTTAAAGAGGTCTCTGAGACCTGGTTACTGACATGAAATCACAAGGGAGTCACAGGACCGTAGCCTCTGATTTTATGACCCCATTGGGAACACCATCTTCCCAACCTGTGACCTGTTCTCAGTCACATGAGAGCCCCCACAAAATTAAGTACAGCTGCAAGTGCTGTACCTTGTGTATAAATGCAAATACTCATATTCTGAGCACGAGGATTTTACATGGCTCTTCTTGCTATGTGGCACTTTATTAAGACCTTAGGCCACATTGTTGCTGAAGGGTCAGATTTGCCTCCCTTGCCAATGCCTACTTGTTCACACCTCTCCTCTTGTCATGGCTTTCAGCTTGAGCTCCCAGTCTGTCAATCAGCCAGGCCACCTGGAAATGTACTGCTTTTGAGTGCATGGAGTAGTTTTTGGGAAAAGAGATGTTCCTAAGAGGAAGACCATTCTTCTTCAATGAAATGACAGCCTACATTTATCACTTTTCATGAAGATTTGATTTGGTTCTTAGAGAGAAACAGCAGGAGACTGTGATGATCCACAGTTTTTGTGCTAGTGATCCTAATTTCTGCTGGGGATTCCGAATCTCTCCTTACATTCTCAGAAAGTGATTAGGAGACCTCCCGACGAGCTTGCCTGTGACTTGACATTAGGTACAGTTAATTTCATTGTTGTAGCCATGCTACGAGAAGTGGCTGACGTTTTCGGCAAAGAGAAGAACTGAGATCATAACCTACAAACTGATTTGTTTCCCCCTGCCATCCTCAGATTGCCAAAATGCAGAAATTAAAAAAGTAGCAGATAAAGAAGTTCAATCCAACCCCCAGGCTTACAGCCTAATGCTTTAAAGGCAAACATGAAAGAGCAACAAGCAGAAAATGAAGTTAAAGTATCTCCCCTTTAATGAATAGTCTTTCCCCAAATTCTTTCCTATTTGCACAGATAAAAGGGATATGCAGGGTGGCAAAAAGAATCTATGTGTGTGGCATATAAAATCTAAGTGTAACCCTGCTCCTACCCTGGGTTTACTTTTCAGTGCAATAAAGACAGCAAACAAGCACCCACCTCCAAATATCACTGAGTTCATATAAAAGGAGATGAGTTCAGCTGTGCCTTACAGAGAGGGCTTGCAAGCTGAATGACTCAACACAGGGCAGTGCAAAAGACTGACATTTCCAACTGGGAAAACTCTTTCACACATGGAAAATGCTGGGAAAGTAAATGGCACATTAGGCCTCTTGATTTAATCAGGACATTTGCACACTTACAGTGGATTTTTGGCCAGGCATTTGGCAGATGGGGAGACTAAGGCCCAGGGTGGTAGCTCTACTTGTGTTAACTCATGCAATGAGTCGATGGCAGACCCAGAGCCAGAAGGCAGGGATCTCTGCATCCCAGTTCCACTCTCAGACCACACTGCCAGAGCCAGGTCCTGCACAAGACGCTGCAGAAGGTGATACATTACCAGTAAGCGAGGGAAGGATGCTCCTTCAGCGCTGGTGTTGGAAGAGCTGGCAGCTTCTTTAATTCATTCCTTACAACTTCATTGCTGAAAGAGAGTTCAAAAGGAGGATCAGGCTACAAGAAAACAACCACAATATTTGATATAACTTGACCTAGCTGGCAGGCTGCTACGGCTCTACATCTGTTCCTTCTTAACAAAAGGCACTGGGGTTTCCTTTTTCTCCTCTCTTTATTTGTTTTATGGCAGCCCAACTAACTTTTCCCTCTATTATCAAAATTGGAGAGAAGCTCTCCCAGATGGTTATGTTGAAGCACTTCCTACCAGTGAGTGGACACAAAAGCCACCATGTCACATGTCACTGAGCAGGGTGCCACAGACATTTTCATATAGGGAAAAAAAAACCAAGGGGAAGAGAAGAGAAAGTGATGCTTTCAGCTGCAATTATACACCTTTATTTAATGCTTTACAAACTGCTGCAAAAAGCAATGATTCGCTTTCTTAGCATCACAGGTTATTCTTAACCTCTTGCCCAGTCACTTGTCCTTTGCATAACATCTTCACTGATAAGACTCCAGTTTGAATCTGTGTCCTGCTACACAAAACCCTCCCACACAACCACCTCACTAACATTCTTCTCCCTGCAACCTCCAGTGGCTACAATGGCCAGCTGGAGCAGCATCACTGCACAGCAGAGAGAAGGGAGAGCTCATGAAATGGGAGGCAGATTCTCACAGATGAAATGAAACCGTGGGATTTTCTCCTACAAACCTCAAATGCCTCCATTCCCCCTTTTAAACACACATGGAATTGTGTGCAAAAAAAAAAAAACCAAAACCTCAAAGGCTTGGGAAGGAAGGCAGTACTGCTATTAATTTTTAAAACTGTAGAAATACACAGCCAAGAGAGCCAGACAGGACACAGAGGAGTGCCAAAGAATTCATGTTTATTGGCTTACTTCTTGCCAGCAAGTTCTTCTGCCTTCTTATACCCTTCCCTTTATCCTACCCAAAAGTGTGGCTGTGCTGGAGCTGCACAGAGATATCCCTCTTCCAGAGCTCCAGATTGCCCAGCCCACTGGCTTCTCCTGTGGGGCTGGTAGACAGGCAGACAGGTAGTCTTGACCTCTCCAGCTGTACACCAGAGATCCTAACATCTGCTAAAGACTCAAGGAGCTCCTGTACCTCCCAGATCACCCTGGGTTTCGTTCTTGTCTCTGGGACAGTCTGTATGGTGGCTTGTAGAGAGGTGATACTGCTTCAGCTACAAAAACCTTCCCACAGCATTTCTCCATTTGCATATCCCAGAAGCAGGGTCTGCCTGAGACCTAGGTGGGTTTGTCTTAATTGGAGTCTGCAGGTTAATTGCTAGGTTGGGCCATAGGGTAAACCCCTGACATAAATCCTGGAGCGGGCATTTTGGACATGTCTACAGACATCTATTATTTATTATTATAGTAGTTCCTTGACAATCAATTAAGTAGTTTTAAAACAGGACCAAACTTCTAGTCAAGAAAAATCTATGAGAGATGCCCAAGTCTCAATTAGGCTCAAATTTTGCAAAGGGAAGATGTGCTGAATAGCACACAAGAACTGAGACAACCACTGCCATGCCAAGCACATAGAAAACCACCCTGTAACACCTCCTATGCCAAGCCAAAAGGCTTTTGACAAGGAGTGTCTGAACACCCACTCCTACCCACATCTCATGGTCATTCGGCCATCAGAGAGCTCTTCTTTTCTAAGTGCAAATGCTCAGAAACTATTCAGATTTATTCTTCCATGGCAGGTAAATATCTGCACAAGTCTGAACACGAAGTTGCTCTGCTCCGTGTTATCTGCTGATCTGGATGCTCTGTTCTGTGACTGACAGAACACAAGTTGTTGCCTAGAAAACAAGTTGCTGCTTTTTAGAGTTTACTGGGTCTGCCCAGAGCTGTCTCCTCCACAGCATGCTCATACTCAGCTCTTACTGAGGTTTTTGACACTTTGAAGAAACCAGGAAAAAAGAACAGAACTTGGGACAATTGGAGCACAAGCAGCAGTAACTGCCCTTAAATGAAGATTTTTTGAAGCTGGCTGCTCATAGAAGGAAGTTGAGAGATTTCCAAAACTTTTCTGGGAAAGCACAGAGTGAGTTCCAAACAGGGACTTTCTGAGCCCAGAAATCTATCAAATAGGGCAAGATTAGTGGTGACTAACGATCCTTGAGAGTCTGGGAAAAACTCTGAGTCAGTAATGGCTCCCATAAAAGAAAGGGCCAACACCAGTCAGCTCTGTTTTTTCTGTCAGTGAGGCGCAAAGTTTGCCTGTGCTGTGATAAGGTCTTTTATGAATCAGAGAAAAAGACATTCTTAGTGATGTTGGGGGGGATTAACATTTCTGCTCAGCACCTAAAAATATCATAAAGGTAGTGCCTCACAGCTTTAAAGTACCAAATTTATGTCAGGTAATCATTTCCAGGAACAAAAAGGTATTTCATTCTGTGGTCAATATATTCACTAAGCCTTCTGGAAAGACTCATCTCAAGACAAATTAATTTAGACTCCCAAAAAGATGTCAAATCAAAACTGGAAAACGCTAATGTCTCAGGTTGCATTTGAACTAGTGGCCGTGAGGTCACTTTCCTCTCGGCTCCTTATAAAACACTGAACCCCTCAATTTTCAAAATGTTTCCAGCAGGATCACAAGTGGTTTTGTACTCACTGCCTTTCATGCTCTTTTGAGTGAAATATCTCAGTGTGTTTATTTTATTACTGTATTTAGAAAGTGTTTGTTTAATCCGGTCACTTGTGCTGCATTTATTTTATATTCGGAAGTGTCCAGCCTCCAGGGCTGATATATACAGAAGGGTGCTTAGGACACAGATTTATTAATATGCAGGGGAAAGGCTCCAAACATACTTTCCCTGTGTCCCCTAGAGCACTTTATTCCCTTTTTTCCTATGGTGGAAATGATAATATTTAAAGGACTGAATAACAATATGAAAACTGAACTGGAAAAGCCATCTGCATGGGTTCCTGAAAGCTGGTTAGAAAGCCAGAAGTAAGGTTGACTAATAATGGACCTAGAAAACAGAACTCCTTTTTCTTGGGTTTGTTCTGGTACTGCTTGTTTAATGAGTCTTGTCCAAATAAAGTAATCACCACTGATCTCAGTATTTTATCTGCACATGGGGGTAAAAGGCCTGCCCAGCCGCTTCATAAACATTTTGTGAAAAACAAGTTTTTGCAAACTAGCTGCAATAATTTTGAGCAAGATTACATAAGCAGTTGTCTCAGGAAATCCATATATTTTTCAGCATATATAATAACAATGTTCAGTAACAAAACAAAACTGCAGGTTAAAGTTACCAACTCTTCTCAGCATGGTAATTCATTCTGTAGAACGCGAGAAGAAAGGCAGAGTCTGAGATTCTCAGATTAGATGGTACTTTCCGAAATACAGTGTTCAAGATCTTCACCATTAGGCTGCAAGAAAACAGCTCGGGTTTTGTAACCCTTTAATACATCCTAATTGGTTAAATGTCACTTGGTTACACAGAAAGAAAAGTAAGCCTGAAACTATGTTAGATTACCATCCGCCCAAATGTTGAAATTATTGTGAAATTCTTCCTAGCAGGAAACTGGCCGTTAGCTTTCCTCCCTTGTTATTCGTTCATATATTGCTGGGAGATACTTGGAGTTCACTCGAAATGTCTCATACTGTTTAACTGGAAGAAATCTAGCAATGAGGAACTAGCTGCAGCAGTTCAAGATTTTGTTTTACTCAGGTTTTCTTTTGCCATCCAAAAACTGAGGGACAAATGATCAGTATATGTCATTTCTTGCTGCTTTGACATACAAGCTGTTTAAGGCTGAAGAACAGGATTATGAACACTTAAAAACAAAGCTGGTGTGAGTTTCCCAGAGATTGTGGTACTAGACTCTAAACATTGCAGGATTAAGTTAGAGGGGAAAAAAAATCTCAATTATTTTAACAACAGGCTATATTTACCCCCTAGCCAGGGCAGCCTTGGTAATTCCTTTATGTAGGCCTAAAGAGAGTCACACCTGTAGGATTTGTGTCCATCTAAGGAATTGAAATTTGTCCTACCCATGCTCTGCCAACCAAGCATGACTCAGCTCCCAGCCAGAAACAAGATCAGATTGAGCTAATAACCTTTAGATCTGTCTGCAGGGTACTAGTTCAGGAGCTTTATACATGCAATTCTGTGCCTTTGAAGTCAAAATGTTTGCAGCTAATATTGCAAAGCACAGATCCAATCTTAACTGGTTCAACCCGAAAATCAGCTGAACAGGGACACCTGATTGTCCAAAATTCAATGTTATGTCCCAGACTAAAAGTAAACCTATTTAAGTCTTGTCAGATGAAGCAATTGGGCATTTTCTTCAGTAATGTGAAAATGCTCTTCTTTAGTGTGGAGGACTAGGAACTTTATAAAAAGAAAAGCTTTTTATTTTAAACCTCATTCTGCCTGAATTGTTATCAACTAAGAGGTGGATGAGGCCACTCACAGCAAACATTAAGAAACATTTAGTTGATCTAAACAGGCTCATGAACTCAGGGTTTCTGATGAGCTTGTTTTTGAAATGAAACACACATTAGAAATGGAAAAGGTCTTAAAAGAATTGCTTACTATAGCTGCTAAACTGATCTGTCAGGGCTATTGTGGCATTTTACTTCAATACTGGTGAGGGTGACTCAGATTGTGCTCCCCAGGCTTAGCAAAGCCTGGGAATCACTGTGACCTCCAAGATGGCAAGAATCAGTGATAACAGACTCATATGTGATAATGCCCTATCAAGGGATCGTGTTTGAAATGACACGAGCTACTTTTGGGGAAAGGAAAAGGGAGTACTCTGAGCACAGGGATTATTCTGAGGTATGGGATAATTTCCTCAAAAGCAGCAGTGGGAGCTGCGGTCACTGAGGATATGTCAGTTCACAGAGATAGAAAGCTGACTGTTAGTTTGTAAGATTGATTCTGGTTTTTGAGTTCCCACGAGGCCCAAATAGCAGACGTGCAACTGCATTCAGGAGTCCTGAACCAACTGCAGATCCTCCACCAAAGTGGGGTTTGGAAGTAATCACACTCCGGCCACCACGGGCAGGTGCAAACACGCAGCTGGAACTGTGACAGTTTGGCTTTGATGAAAAACTTTTACAACATCCCAGCACCTGAGGTGATCAACAGTGACTCATAGGAAGGCTCCCATGGGGAGCAGGAATTCTCCCATCACTACAAATGAGCCAGTGCTTATGGACTTCTCTGGATCGGGGCCAGACAGAAACTCACACTCTCACAGGCTATAAA
Source organism: Oreocharis arfaki (assembly GCA_013398015.1). Taxonomy (NCBI): domain Eukaryota; kingdom Metazoa; phylum Chordata; class Aves; order Passeriformes; family Paramythiidae; genus Oreocharis; species Oreocharis arfaki. Next base: position 308,729 of record VZRR01001879.1, read on the forward strand.
TCTGATGGTGGCAGTAGACAGGACAGGTGTGGGAAAGCTGCAGTCTGCGTTCCAAGCATATAACCCTTTAGAATTAAATTATTTCTTCAAAAACAAAGGAGTTCAAGAGTTCAGCCTTCACACAACATACGCTGCCATGCACAACATATAATCTTTAAATCTCAACAGCAAGACAATCACAACTGCAAAGCTTCTCTGTTTCAAAGCGTAGCCACTTCTACTTCAAACAGTATTTCAACATCGACTAACTTCAGACACTGAAGCTAACTTTATCCCTAAGAGAAGTCAGAACATTTGCCTTCATCTGCAGCTCCTCTGGCTGGCTCGAGGCTTGATTTGCCTGCCAGATTTTACATTGCTGATATGATAACCACAAATCTCAGCAGGCAAAAATCTTTACCACAACGACCTCATGTTGACTTCAGTAGCACCCGGATCTCAACCAGCACATAAACCTGTGTCAGTGCACATTAGATGGGAGCTTCTGGACAGACGTCCCTGGAGATGCCAAGTCTTCTAGATTATAGAGGATCAGGGTGGCATTCTTCTACCTTCCTCCAAGAACAGGCTTCAAACTCCCCTAGTATGGCAGATTGTTTTGTCGCCAAAGTCCATTATAAACTAAGATCCCCAGCAGTGCCCTCAAATTGTCATTATGACACTCTTTCTCTGCCCTGACTTGGATGTAAGGAATCCCCTTTCCACTTCAAACCACTGTGATCCACAGGTGAAAGAACTCAGAGCTTTAATGGGCCTGGTGATGACAGATACACTGACATGGTGGGAGTACTTAACACCATGGCTTGAGGTATCTTCTGTGCCCTCAGAGAAGATTCCTCATTTCTCTGTGGCCTAGAGAAACATGCTGTGATAAACTCAACCATCGCTTTTACAAGGGACATCATACAACTTTTAGCAGGTGGATACTTTCCACCAGCTGTTTGCATTTCTGGTCTGGAAATGGATACTCGAAGATAAAAAGCTTTCAGTCCTATTACTCTGAGCTATCTGATTCCTTTCTGTTCTATGTTCCACAGTCTGAACGTATGCTTTCCAGGTGTCTTTTCACCATATCTAAGACATTTTGGGACACAAATACTGCTCTTCTTAGCAAAACCACTGGTTTATCACGGGTTGGAATGGCAAAACTTTGTTTGGCACAACACTTCTGGACTGAGCACTTGGCAGTGCATTGAAAACCAAACAGAAAAGTCAGAGCCACATGCACTCCAGTACCCCCTAAATAAACAGTGCTGATAGCTGAGTTATTCCAAATTGGGCAGAACTGAAAAATGAAGCAAGACTGGGTTTACATTTCTGTGGTCAGATGCATGTCAGGATTTTGTAAGTTCATTAAGATTTTGAGAAATGATAAGGCAGACCTTAAACTTCCTTTTAGCAAGGGCTACCTTATGTCATCTCAGATTCCACGATGGGCAGGAGATATCTACAATGCAGTAGATATCAAATCAGTTCCTTCATTTAGCAGCAATTCATTTTTAGCTGGCTAGAAGTTCCAGTCCACCAGGAAGTGGAACCTGCCTGTTCTTCACAGCCTCCTATCATTATGGTCATCTCTCAGTGCATTCCAATGCTGACAAAATTAAGAAAACTCTTTAGGCTCACCTGACAATTTGACCCCACTGCCCATTTATTTTCTTCTCTGAAACGAGCTTTAATGGATATTGTGGTCCTTCACCTGAACTCACATTCAGGTCAGCAAAAGTAATATATGGCGTATATGAAATTTTTGGCATAGTCAGTTCTCCTGAGCTTCACATTAAGAACTTCCATGTTTCTCAAATGAGACATCAAACAACATCTGACCTTTGGTTACTACTAATGTGTAAATCACAGACACTGTCGACTTAAAGGAAAACTGTTGGGCATTTCATTAATAGTCTTCTGAAACACCAGGTACAGTCACCTCTTTGAATTTCTTACAGTAAATCTGAAGATTTGGCTCAAGGGATAGCGGAACTTCAACAAAACCAATTATCAAAATTGATTTTGAGAACTGTCCAAATTCAAACTGAAATATCAATTAGTGATTGAATTTTAATGTTGCTTCTGGCAGGATCTGTGATATCACAGTGATTTTAGAGTCATTTCCTTAGCAATTTCCTTCCGAAGACTAGTCTATTTCCTGAACTTCATGACCACATAATGAGATTTGTCAACAACAAAATCACAAACAATGCTGTTTGCAAGGTGTGCTCTGGTCAAAGGTCGCGTTTGGTGAAGAAATGATGTCAGGAAACATGATGTCTGTGTCAGACATGCACACATAGTTGCATTGCTAACACAAGCAATCCTGTTACTACACAGCTACAACTGAATTGCATGGCTTATACAGTAATTTTACCCGATTTATTCTCACAGCACACAATGGCAAAAACTTTTGAAGTTCACCTACCTTGAAAAATCTCCCTTTGCCTCCTGTAAAACAAGGAAGAAAAATTAAAAATAGAAAAAGAACGAGAAGAAGAGGCTGTTCAAGCTTTTCCATTTGCAAAATTCATTTAGCAGCAATTTCCTGTTGTAATTGATTCCTTATGTATTTTTTGGAACCGGTATCTAATGTCAAGTGCCACGATGCAGTGAGTTGGGCACATTAACAAACAAAAGATCTAATACAGGGCCAGATGATTCCTCATTCTGCTGTGGATACCTAAGATGCTACAGGAAATAATGCCAATAAATAAGAAATTTCGGGTCAATGTGGATGCTACATTACGAAAAGATCTCTGAAGTCTCAGTGGCTTTGTTGAGACTCACCTGACTTTTTTTCAAGGGGATGCAAGACACAGGTTTCTCTAATTCCTTGCTGGGTGTTTGGGGTTGTCCTTACTTGTATACCTAGACACTTCTACTTATTACCATTACAGCCCGATGTTAAAGGGCTGGATAATGTTCCACTACAGTAGTTAGATTAGTCTTATTGCATAGCTGGAGAACCCTCAAAATCTGGTGAGTGCCCTCTGCAACAGACGTAGCACACATTTTGCATTTTCCATAGACAATATGCCTTTCATATGATTCATGCTCAAGCACCTCATTTGCCACCAGCTACACAGAAAGCACAGTGCAAGAATGTAATTTGTGCAATGAGGGAGTTTCCACTGCCAAAAGGACTGGGCTTTGTATTCAGGTCTTTTGTATCTACATCCATTCATCTACCCGCAAAACCTGCCAGCCCACGTCCAGTGGTGTTTCAGTCCTGAGGCTGGGGTAAAGTTCAGAGCTCTGGTGGTACTTTAATTTGTTCTGGTAATAAAACAATTTGAAATAAGGCTGCAGACTAAATCAGTTGAATTCTGACAGACCTTCACTATCTTTCCATTTCCCTCTGAGTGAATGGAAGGGCAGACAAGCACTTCTCCGGCTCATAGGAAGGAGTCCTTGAGCTTGTCATGATTATGGTTCAACACAGAGCAAAGCCCAAAGGATATGCCCTGGCCTGCATGGGTGTGAGCATACTGAATTTAAAAACCAATTTTGTAGGGTATATTCTTCATACTTCAGTGCTTTGACCTAAATGCTGCAGTGAGAAGTAGAACAAAGTGCAGTATTATCCCTTCTGTTTTGCTTGGATCCTGTCACAAACACGGGTTGTAGTAGTCTCTGGTTACAGGCAGCAAAGGTGTGGCTTGTTTTGACTGTTTTCATTAAGTTACACATCAAACTACTACAGGAATAAGCATAACATCCTGCGTTTGTGGCAAGAAACAATCCCAGCAACAAGGGTTACAGTGGCAGCTCTGGGTCTGGCTGTACAATTACTAAGCACTAAGTTATTCACTAGGATGAGCAGACAATAGATTCATAACCCCACTGCCGCTCCTCACAATGAGCCTGTTGTTTGATGTGTATTCCCCCAACAGCCAATATGTGATTTCTATAATGTGCTGCTAATTGAGTCCTCCATCCTGACTCTCTTGCTCCGTTTTTGTTACATAAAATGGTTTTAATGAAGGTTCAAATCCCTACACATTAATTGCTTCTTTAACATGGCAAGTGCTCTAGAAGTGCAGTGCATTGTTATTTATTAGTGCAGTCTGATGAGGTGGTTTGTCTGCTCACACGGCTCCTCACAGCTTCATGGCTGATGGGAAAAAAATTAAAACTGCAGACAGTAAGAGAGGGGAACAAGGATCATCTAACAATTATGTCTGACCTGCTCCCACAGTCATGCTTCTAAAAGGAGCACTTTCACAAAATCCACCTTCGCTACCCTGAAAAGGTTCCTTTCTGGGAACCTGACATTTACCAAATGCTGCTTGGTCATTTGCCCTCTGACCCTTTTCCCTCTTCTCGAAGAGCGGAACTTTGAAAGACAACATTTTGCAAAGTCTTTAAACCATTCTGCCCATGTTGGAGAATACAGACAGTTGCATACGTAGAAGCTTATGTAGCTCATCAGAGGACCAAGCCCCGTTGGGAACACAAATGCAAGTAAAGTCACTGGTGGAAAAACCCATTGCATATGGATTTCACCTAGGAATTTGCATTCATTACTTGGATTTTCTCTGGCTGTACATCATACCCCAGAGTCTTGGATATCTGTGCTGGTGCAAACATAACACTCTTCTGCATGCAAAATGTTGAGCAGTAGTATCTGCTCCCTGAGTGGGGAGGTCTAGTTTGAGACCCTTCTGTACCCATTTTGGCAGAAACAATGAAAATTGTGTAAAGACATCTTTTTCCTGCAACTGGGGGGAACCCCTACAGTTCCATAGTTCCACTGTGGATTTGGAAAATCAAAAGATTTAATGCAGCATGGGGAAGCACCAAGTGAGAGAAGGTGGGTGCTTACCTGCAAGATGTATGCAGCCAGTTCAAACACCACTTCACTGTCAACCTCAATGAGTTCCTTGAACGGTGAAGAAAGCAAGAAAGAAAAAGAGAGTTGAGCTGCGGTAAGAAGGACATATATCTCCCCCTGACTACTGCATGGTGAAGCATGCAGTGCCAGTTTTCTCTCTTGGCTAGGCTTCAAAGTATTCCCTGTGCTCCTGGAGACAAAAGGAAGGGAGAACCTGCCCACTCAGATATGGAAAAAGCCAAATACTTGGTGTAATGCGTCAGTTAATGATGCGTAACTGGATGTGGCATGAAGGGATTCCTGCTGGAAGAGTGAGGTGAAGGCAGGTGGAAGGGGAAGGATCAGGGTAAATTTTATTTTTGTGTGTGATTTAGTGAAACGCAGTCTAGAATACGGAATTTTTTTGCCCCAAGATGTGACCATGCTTCAAGGGAACACAGCCTTGTCCTTGGCTTACAGAAGCAAGGAATGAGAATTTGTCTTGGACACACTGAGGTGGTATCAAAGCCCCCACTGGACTTCTCTGGCCCTTGAAAAAGGTGAACTCACAGGAAAATGTGAGCAAAACCACATGGAGAATCATATTTTCTCTTGCAGGATTTGAGCTCTGGTTTTGGCCTTTTCATCCCCAAGAGCGCTGGGGATGGGAGTGGTTTGAGAATGAACTGTGACAGCCAAGTCGTTTGGTAGATCTTCCCTGCTCTGTTTTATAGGATCCTGCCACTAATGATAGCAATCTTGGAGAGTTTTACTTGGACACCAAGGTCACATGAAGGACACTCCCAAGAGATCCTCTCAGGATTCTTCTGCTGTGCCTGAGACAGCAGTTACCAAGGGGTCCAGGCACTGCTCTGTCCGAATGTATGCAGTCCAAGCATTAAAGATGCTTGAGATGGGAGGCACAAGCATTACTCTGGAGGCCAAGCGTGCTATTCCTGACTCTCTGGTCCCTGCTTTTGGGAAGCTAGTGGGCTTTTACTGAGATACTGCTTAGTTCTCTACTCTGCAACTAGAACTCCTACATTGTCTCCTATGGACATGGCCCAGGAGTCACTGTTCAGCTCATTCCTGTGGTGGTTTTTCTGTTGTGTTTACTTAAGCTGCTGTTTTTAATATTTTACTTCATCTGGAAAGAAATGAGCGATCTAAATATAGATCACTGCTGTGATCCATGCTCCAGCCAAGTCATGGCCACACCTCATTTACAAGCCACAATTGCTGCATTGGCTTGTCTCTGGCAAAATCAAAAACAAAGGGAACAAAACTCAGGATAAAATCCAGGTGTCCTTGGCTTTCACTAGTGCCAACTCTTTAAAATAAGTTCACCTCTTTCATAACAACTCCTTGGGGAGTGAAGAGCAGCTCTGCTACGGGCGATAAACACGCCTTTCCCCTCTCAGCTGATCTGCCTGAGTCACGCAGGCACCTGCACCGACGACGAGCCTGTGCCAAGGGAAGCGGCTAGTGCAAGAGGTTGATTCAGCTGCAGGCAGGGCCAGGCTGGGGCTGTCAGGCACATCCCATAGCACGGGGCAATGCAGAGTAGAACCAGAGCACCTGGTCTTCCTCCTGTCTAGAAGCACCAGGCATGGCACGGACAAACCAGCCCATGCAACCACATGTCGATGTTGTGGCAAGTCTATAGTGGCAGGTGAAGCGGGCCAGAGCCCGTTCTCTGGCCCCAAGGGCACGTGGTGTGCAGCACAGCTCATGACTAAACACTTGCCCTCCCTCCCCCAGTCCCAGATGGGGTTTCCACCACTGTGTTGCCTACTGGGAACAGGTGCGCACCCTTGATCAGTGCCGAAGCAATGCCTGGGACAGAGCTAGTTGGCACAGGCCAAAACCCACGCCAGAACGTGCAGGTAATTAAACAGTCTGTCTGATCAAGGGATAGCGCCTGATGCCAAGCCCTGTCTGCTTTGGTAGTACAAATGTGGCTTGGCCTTTCTGTGCAACAGTGTCTTCTTGTGGTTCTGTGCAAGGCTTTGGGTGTGTGGGTTCACAAATGTCTCGCTACTCAACAGGGTTGGTGAGTGGAGGCGGTGGGCGCAGCCAGAGGAGCACAGCACCCAGCACAGGGCCAGCTGGCAACCCAGTGACCAGCAGCCCCACACCAGACCTCAGTTTTATTCTTTCCCACTTTGAGCAGCCCTGTGCAAGGGGATGCTTGAGGGTGTGTGCCTGGACAATCAACAGCATAAGGTCTGAGGTGCTGGCACAGTGCTACAAACTACACTTATTTCATACACATATGGTCTTTCTGGGCTGCAGGGGAGTCAGGGCTGGAGGTATCCATGGGAAGGCCAACAAGGAAACTTTTGCTGCAACAAGGAAGCTCCCAAGGTTTGGCAGCATGCGACATCACGTGCTAGCTGCTGGAATGACAAGCACTGGCTGTGCTTAGACACCGAGTTCCCCACAACACCACATTAAGAGGAATCCACCAGGCTGGGTGCTTGCCCTGAGTCTTAGCAAACACTTTGCACCCAGCTTTCAAATTCAGTGCCTTTTTTAATAGCACAGCATGGCTTACCATGGCTGGAAGTCTAATGGGGAAGGATCTACATGGGAGGATCGAGACTTCAGCAGGGCTATTTTTGGATAGAGACACAGCTCGAATGTGCAAAGTAATGGTTTCAGGAGAGGTCAGACTAAAATAGACCAACCTAGGCACTTTGTTTTCTTTTGTTCCCCTCTTCTTCTTATTAAGCTTTCTCCAAAAAAAGAACAACAGTGTAAGCTTTTCCTGGCAGTACTTCAAAAGGGAACTTTCCCCAGGAACCAAAATGTGATGCTCACTGAGTTTGTTGCTGGAGAGGGCTGACTAAGCACATCTAATTGCAGCCTTGCCTGAGAGCAAAGCACTGCACTGCACAGCTCAGCTCAAGCGCCCTGCCTCATTCCTGGGCACTGGAAAAAAAAGGAATTTTCTGGCTTCTGCCTTGCATTTTAGAAGATACGAAGTTAGTCCCTGCATTTTAGGACATACAGATGTCAAGCGAGGCTCCAGATTTGGTGTAATCTACTTGGTTTAACAGGTCACAAGCGTACCGAGGGTTGTGGGATGGAGGGATAATCACTCTGTGACTACATCTGTCTTTTCCTACCACTTCCTCTCTGGCAGATGGAGGTGAGTCACAGGAATGGCCTCTGCCAGCACAGAGGGAGGTAGGAGGGATCCTCCCAGGGAATCCCAGCTGCTGACAAGCCTCTCCCAGTCCCAGGCATCCAGCCCACCTGGCCGAGTCTGCACATTGCCAATCTCCACCTCAGCATGGTCTGGGGTTGGTTGATTTTCCAGATCTTGCCATGTACAGCTGGCTTGTGGCATGAGAGGGATCAGCTTCTTGGCTCTGCTGTGGGCACTCCTCCAAGCTGAGGCTGTGCCAGGACACCCTTATCTCTGGCACAGAGAGTACCTTGCAAGGGGCTGCTCTGAGCTGCAGTGCCACAGACAGCAGCCTGGTCTTTCAGGAGTGTACCAGGGAGGGCAATTTCTCATACGAAAACATTTCTCAATGCATGGCTTGTTCCTGTACAAGGTGATCTTCGGTGCATATCCACAGACACCTTTAACCCATTCACACATAAACCCACAGACTCCTCCTGTCCCACAAACCTGAGGTCACTTGGCTTGTTCAGCCTGAAGAAGAGGCTGAGGGGAGACCTCATGGTGATTTGCAACATCCTCAGGAGGGGAAATGGAGGGGCAGGCACTGAACTCTTCTCTGGTGAACAGTGACATGCCGAGGGAATGACACAAAACTGACACAGGGGCAGTTTAGGACGGATATCAGGAAAAGGTTCCTCACCCAGAGGGTGGCTGAACACTGGAACAGGCTCCCCAGGGCAGTGCTCACAGCACTGAGCCTGACAGAGTTCAAGATGCGTTTGGACAACACTCTCAGGCACATGGTGGGATTGTTGGGGTTTATGTGTGCAGCGCCAAGCGCTGGACTCGACGATCCTTGCGGGTCCCTTCCAACCGAGGACATTCCATCTTTCCCCGTGCCACTCCGCCCCCTCACACGCACCGCTCCCCCGGCCCCGAACATGGCGCCCGCGCTGCACTGCCGCCCTCTGCGGGCGGGAAACCCTCACGACAGCCGCTCGGCCCAGAGCGCGTTTTTAACACAAAACCAGACATTTCCTTCTAAATACAAGACAGTTTATAATTTTAGCAGTGCAGATTCCCTCCTGCCAGCCACAAGAGTTACTTCCAGGGCTGTTTTACCTCAGAACCACTCTCTGACAGGAAAGCTGCTGCCAAGTGCGGGGGCAGCTGGAGACAGAGGAGTGTGGGAATGTGAGCACAGGAGGAGGACGAGAAGGCTGTCACTGAAAGTCCAGGTGTAACCAGTGTAAATTTTGGGTTAGGGGATGCAGATCCAGGTGTCTCAGCCCACTCCAGTGCCACCCAGACCTCCCCAAGTCCTCACCTTGTAGATGCAGGACTTGGCGTTCAAGAAAAACAGCTCGATGGTAGCATTGTCCTTCAGATAGGAGATGCTTTCAATGTAGAACCTGAAAAGGAAAGCAAGAGGGGTGAGACACGAGAGGCAACTAGGGCAAAACATGGAAATGCACTTACTAAATGAAAAACGTGGTCAATGGAGTCATGATGAGTGTACTAAAAATGAACTTTCTTTGCTTAAAGCAGACTGAGGTGGTGAAGGAGGCTCGTGCACACTCCAGGACATGATCAGTCACCACCACGCCAGCTATACCAAAGGAACTAGATCATCAAGTGGGTGATTAAGTTCTAAATAATCCTTTGTTTTGTTTTGAGATTTAAAATAAACCTTTATTATGTTTTCTTGTAAGCTTCACCATTGATCGCAATCACATTTTCACCATCAGCATTTCTTCATCACTCCTTTACCCATCACAAACATTTCTGTGCTGTTAACCTGCATCTTGTAAAATATTTATCTACAGAAATGCATTTCTGGGTTACTTCCCTCTCCCCTTCAGCTCTGCATAAAGCAAATTTTATAAAGGGTTCTTTACATATTATATCTATGGTCTCACAGTAAGGCAGTAGTTACTAACCGTGCACAGTTTACCAGTACTATGAATAACAATGCTAGGGACGACATGCAATGATCATAATACAATTTTTTTGACCTGAACTGACTTCTCAGAACTCAGGAGAAAGCTCAAACCCTCAGTGTCAGAAAAACCCACTTGTTTGCACTGGCTGATTGTCCCAAATACTTGCAATTATGTTGAAAGCCCAAGATACGTATGAATTTATTCACCACTCCATGTCCTGCCTGCTCTGAAGGTCTGATGCTTTGGCAATGAACTCTGCGAGAGCTTTGTGAGAACTGACTCCTGCCCTTAATTCTGCCTTGTGATCTTTTTTGTGAAAAAATGCTTAGGATACTGTCAGTGTTAATGACTGACAGTTCCATACAGGTATGTTGTGTGTTCCTGTAGTAACAGAGAAAGTCTAGATGATAATAAATTTTGCATTTTCTTAGTGTTTTAGGTAAGGAAGAAGAAATAGATCTGTCTGCTGATGCTGTTTTGTAGCGATCTTTAAGTTGCAGTGCAGTGACAGCAATGTTCCTTACATAAATTCCAGCGCTATCGTACCCTGTCAGAGGCAATTAGAATAGGGAAGGTGCCAGGGAAATGGTATCTGCATTAGGGACTTTCAAAAACCTAAATTCCTTAGAAATCTGGGTTGACATGTGGGGTCCAGTTACAGAGAAACCCCACTCCCTGACCCCGCTGTCAGGGAGCAGACAGACACTCCTGAGGCTTCACACAAGCACTGAAGGGATTGTCCACATCCAGCTATTTGCAGAGTCCAGGGCCTTAAATGTAACCTTCTTAGGGGCAAAGGTCAAAGCTTTGTAGTGCTCCTAAGTGTCTTCTGAAAGCTCTTCAAAATACTTTATTTCCCGACAGGCAGAACCAACTCCCTGCTTACTAGAGTGAGAGAAACATTTTGTTTATCTGCTGAAGGGCTCCTATCTGTATTACCCTTCCTTCTCCCCCTTCAGAAGAGAAATAAAAATAAAACCTGATTAAAATAAAATTTTAAAAACCCCAAGAAAACACCAACAACCAATCAAACCCACAAAACCTCCAAAACATTTGAATGTAGTGATGATGAAGCACAAAGATTAAACTTTATCTTATTTTTTGGTTTTCACTGTTTCACCTCTTGTCCTTAAAACGGCTTCTTTTTTTTTTTTTCATATAAAAATATACTTGGCTTTAGAAATGCAAAAAATGATGCATTAAAAAAGGAACCTTCTTACTAGATCTTCTCTCTGGGTGCAGCTGGCTTCCCATCTGCTGAATTAATGGAGAATAATGGTAATTTTACACATTCTGTGGTTCTTGAACAACCTTCTCTTCTTATCACTACTACCAGTGCTCTCTGAGTTATGATGGTAGGTTTTCTTATTCCAAGGTCAGAAGAAAAAAGGAAAAATTTTTTCCCTTTTGAATCCCAGTGAAGGTTAGCCAGAAAGCTTTTTGTTTCACCAGATCAAACGTGACTGTTAGCATCACTAGAGGGCAATATTGCACTTCTTAAGGCTGCAGGGAGCTTTCCCAAGGCTTTCGGCATGGACATAGATCGTTTTCTGTACAAAATTAAGTCTCTGGGAGCACAGAGCCTGAACGTGGTACTTCATCTCACAAAGAAAACCCAATTCTCAAGCGATCTCCAGAGCGGAGAGTGTGCTGGGGAGCTACTGGGTCCCACACATGCACCCAGACAAACGCGAAACGTGCACCAGGAAATTGGTGCTACTTAAAAGAAAACAGACTTGCAAAGGGAACTCTTGTGGGATTTTCTGTGTGGCAAGCTCAGAAAACCCGAACTGGAGTAGACTACCCTGAATTCATGGTTGGTGCTCTAACAACAAAAAGGGGAGAGAAAGACACTTTTTTTTTTGCACTGATGACGAATTTCTGTCAAATCTCCTCCTGTTTCCATCTTTTACAAACACAGTGAAGGAAACCACACTTTACAATGACCAATGTCAGTGACTACGGAGGCAGACAGCACCATCCTGCTGCTAAGGCAATGAACCAAGAACAAAAATCTGGGTTAAGTTCCCGACTCAGACACGGGTTTTCTTTGTGACCTTCAGAAAATCATTTAGCTGCTTGGGCTGTTGTGCTGTGCTTAGAAAATACCCTTCCCTCCGTTGCCCCCTCTGTCTGTTTTGCCTGTTAAGCTTAGGAGCCTTTCAAGGCATGTTTCAAGATCATCAGTTTTGAGAGGCAGCTCTCACATTTCTGTTAAGGACTCCCCAGAGAGCAGCATTCCTTCATGTAGTGTGAAGCTGATGTGCCCAGGATATAACGGATAGGCAGGACAGACAAACAGGCAGTACAATGTGTGGACCTCTGCTCCACTACCTGCATCTCTTGCAATACACTCAGCAAATAGTTTTGCCTCCAGCAGCTCCTACAAGAGGTTCCTTGATAGCCAGCAACTGTGCCTGTGAGAAATTAGCTGTCTGCAGGAAGGGGGAACACCCCATGAGACTTGGTGAGTGTAAAAACCAAAGGAATAATTTTAGAGAAAATTTAAAAGATCAGCCAATGTTAATCTATTTCTGCATTCCTCCTCCCTCCCCACCCCCAGTAACTTGTAATTCATCAAGTACATTTTCTAAGCATTAATTAAATAGACCAGTGAATATTATGCTGGGTAATGAACACAAAGTGCCTATCTTGGCTGCTCCCTCTCAGCAGCAGGGAAAAAATAATGAGTACTGCAGAAGGTGTCTTGGAAGACTTCAGAAGCTGCTGCATCTGAAACGTTTAAGGCTTTTTAGCTGCGAGGACATGTCTCATACTGATCAGATTGCTCTCTGTTAAGTGTTGGTTAACTGACAACTTTCTCTGCGACAGCTCAAGCCCCCTCACGCTGTGATGAACAGCAATTCCCATCGTAACCAGCCAAGCACAGGCTCACAGTGGTGCTTGTGGAAACTCCCCATTGTTGGGTGAGGGGAAACTGGTACTACCACAATTTCTCCCTTGCATTACATACAGGCCCACCCACCTCCAACTCATGGCTCAGAGAAATGCCTGACTGGGTCCCAGACTCACCAGTTTGATTAGAGGTTTGTCAGGAGAATCCCTGACTGCTGCTGCCAGTCTCATCTGTGAACCCAGGTGTGTGTGTGCAGATGGGCAAATTTAGCAGTGTTGGGAAGGTGTCTGAACACTAGTGCTCTGTCCTTGCAGTGGGAATAGAAGAACTCAGGACTGCCAAGCACCTGAGCTGGTGGGGTGCTTGTGTGAACAGTGAGAGAAAAAATGAGCAGCATTCCTGATCTCCATACCCCAAAAGAAACTGTCAAATACAAAATATTTAGCATTGCCTCTAACACTCAGCCCTAGACATATCCTGTCAGCCTGAACTTGGCCATCTATCACCTAGCAGAGACCAAGCTCTCAGCAGTCAAGTTGCTGACTGGGCAGATAGACTGTCATAGCATTTGAGAGCACAAGCCCACGTGTTTACTTCCACGCAGAATCTGCCAAACAGTAAAAATATTCCACTGTAGTGTTCAACACAATGGTATTTCTAAACATGACCACAGCAAATGGATGTCTTGTCTACTTTAGGTGTCTGTCTTTCCTGGGACAGTGATATCATCCTCCTTCTTGTGAAGTTTGAGGTTGGTGGGAGACATCTAGTCCACCAGACTTCTATCCACATCTTTCCCAGCTGGCTGACTCTGATCTGGCTGGGATGCAGGACAGAGCTGTCAGCAGAGTGCAGTGACCCTGTCAATGGACTACCCCTTATTTCATTATTACAAAGCAATGGGTGAAAGAGAACACCCCTTTTCTGCCTCATCCATCCTGGGGTCTGGCTCATTATCCCTCGCCATGTCATTCACAACCTCAGAGGATAATTTGAAAAATATGAGGCCATTTGCAAACCAGGAAAAGAAAAATTGCATGCGTCGGTATAATGGACTTAAATGCAGATGTCATTATGTCCAGTGTCTCATGCTAAATGAGTATTCTGGGTAGCACAGGCTGCACAGCTCCTTTTATGTTCCAGCTCTGTTTGCTAATAGTCATGGGTGCACACTTTTATGTGCTGACACTTAAAAGCAGACAATGCTCATGCTAAATAGCTGGCCAGTTAAGTAATCAGTCAGGAATGAAAATCAGCTAAAAAGCTCCCTTTACCTCCCCTTCTGCATTCATTTTGCTTTGGATTCCATGTCCTATCCCCTGTGCCTGTGCCGTGCTTAGGCCCACCACATCCAGCACCTGGGACTGGTATGCAGGGGACAGGAGGCAGCAAGAGAGACCTGTGTCAACTTTTACCTCATTGCAGAGGAAGCCATAAAACTGGAGGTGAATTTGATTCCAGAAATACATGGAATTGCAGCTAACAAAATAAAAAGCTGGGGATATTGTTTAACCTGAACCTGCCCCTTCTCTCTTTCTCACAGGCTGCACTGTGCTATGAAGTTGTCTGCATCTTTATCTACTGTCATCCCATTTTTCTCAGTGTTTCTAAGATGTTGGTCCATTGAATCCCTGGAAAACCATGTGCTTTGGGGATATTTGCTCATTCCTAAGCCTCATCTTCTCCATGTACAAAATACTCAGGGATCTGCTTTGGAATATACAGAGACCAACTCTCTTCACCTCTTCCAGGCTGTACAGCCTGGGAGCCTTTGCAAACTAGAGAGCGCTCCAGTATCAACACAGAGAAAGGAAGGAATCAAGGTACATTCCTCCCCCATATTTGGTTACAGCATCAAGCAAAGGCACTGACCTGAGTATAATGAGTCCTCTGCCCCCTCCCCACATGGGGAACCTGGCCAGCCCAAGCAATGAAACGAGCAACCCAGCTCAACATAGGCTGTAAATTGCTCCACCACTACAATGTCCCCTGGAGCTTAGCTTGGCTTGCAAGAGAAGTGCATCTTTGTACAAAAAGATGTGTCAATTTTTGTACAAAAGCTGTTGCAGCTCCTCTTGGCTTGGAGTGATGTGATTATCTGTTCCAAGTGTGATGTGAGAGCAGTGACCATATCACAGCAGCACGCTTCCTTCCTCCTCTTTTCCCTTAGTCACCAGGTGAATTTGCCCCTCAATCTCCTGAGCATCAGCACAGCCCTCTCCTGCTCTTTGGTCATTGCCAAGAGTCCCATCTTGGCTATTAGAGGTAACTTGCTGGGTGCACTGTCTTGCATAACACCATCCCTCAGAGCATCTTTTATATAAAGATTTTGGACCATTTTAGGACTAGAAATCCCTCCAGCTGTTCCACGTGTTGTCAGCAGCACATGAAGGTATGATTTGTCTGTCAAAGCTGGCATGAGGATCACTTATTCACTGACTCCACCCTTAATCAATGCCCCAGTGATGGGACCCCTCAGAGCAGACCCTTCTGCTGCTGCACTGCTGACAGCCCATCACACCCACTGGTGTAAGGTACGAACACACAAACTGCAGTGAAAACAGAAACAATGTCTGCGTGACTTTGACCCAGTCAGAGAATCCGTGTGTAGGCACTGACACAGCTACTGCAGCTTGATCCAAATTAGGTACAAATCCTGCACTGACAGCATCCATCATTTCTGCATGGTACCTATCACGCAGTCTAAATGCTTCCCAAAATTAGGCAAGACAATGCTGCCAGCATCAACACATTCAAAATGCGGCTCAAAACAACAAATTTTCAGAATGCACTTATTCTGCCCCTTTGGGTGGCTGAATGGAAAGGAAAAACAACTTAGCCCCTTCTCTCAACACAGCTCACTTATACAAATATACTCCTAGTTAAGCAGAAAACAGAAATGATGTTATGTGACTCAAGAGCCAGACTGCTATTAAGATGTGTGTAATGGATGGCTTAGCTCAGAGCTGTGTGCTAAGTAGCAGAGACCCATTAGTTCCCTTCCTCAAGCAAAGGTCGGTTTTCACACGAGTAAATCTTCCGACTGGACAGAAGTTTCTCATATCTCTAAAAAGACTCTGAGGAGCACAGCCTCCCCGCAGGCAATTTATTACACCTTCCCCCGGGTGAACAGAGCAGGGGGCCACCCTGGGAAGGCTGCAATAAATTGTCTGCAGGGAGCCTTGTCTGCCTGCACAAACAAGGTCTGAGCGGCTGTATTTATACACTGTGGCAGGCTGGGAGGAGGGGGTTTGCAGGGCTGCCAGCTTTTGGGATCTTCCCGCTTAGCAGACACACAGCTGGTGCACACCAACCAGCAAAACACACGCTGTGCAAAGAGAGCTGGGCAATGGTATGGACTTTATAGACAGAGCAGCTCACAGGAGCCTCTGAAAGCAGCTTGGTTGGACTGGGTTGATCATGTGGGTTTAACATTCTGGTTTTTTGCTACTATTTCTACAGCATCCCACAGCAGTGCATGGAGATGCAGAGCTATAATGTGATCAAGAGGTGGCTCTTTGTCTCCCCTTATAGGCAGCACAAATTCCCTGGTGCAGGTTGTTTCTGGCTCAGTACTGGTACTGACAGTGGGTGAGGGAGACAGTGCAGCTGGAAGGAGCTCTGGGAAGAAACAGCTAGCCATGAGAATGTGGATGGAGCACCCCAAGATGCTGAAACATCTCAGGGCATCCTCAGCTCTCCTGGGATGATCAAACTCCATGGCAAATTGGGGTCTGGCGCTGCCCTTCTTGCATTGCAGAGGGGTCTGCACAGGAAGAAGGAAGAGCAGAGGAGCAGAGCAATTTGTGCATATGCAATTTTGCCCCAGCAACTTCTCCTGGGTGCTAACAGGTTGTAATGAAACTTGTGTTAGGGTTAGGGAGAACAAATTCTACCACTTCTGTCCCTCTCCTCGGCTGCAAATTTAAGGTATTTGATAATCTGTTTGTGCATTTCCCCCAGTCCCTGTTAACCCAAGTCTCACACTATGGGGCAGAAAGAGCGCTGTCTGCTCCTTCTCCCACCTCAGAGGGGAGAGACAGGAGTTGGTGATTCTGATACCCTGCGTGGAGCAAAGTATTGGAGCACCATGTAGCCATCTCTGGTGGGGAAAACCTGGTGTGGATGGAGAAACACAGCTCATTATGTGCAAGACAAATAAATTGCTCAGGTTAATTTCATGTGGTTCTATTCAGCTCTTCTTGCCATGGCAGGCTGCTGTCATCACAACCCCGAATGTGATTTTTTGGAGAGAAGCAAAGCTGAGCGGATGTAAGTGGCATACACAGCCATGGTGTGCTGTGATCCCACGGTAGTCAGCTGAGGAAGTTGGGAGCCAGGATGCTCTGAATCTGCAGCTCCTAAGTGTCTCTGGCCCATGTGTGAGGCAGCAATGCATTTCAGCGACAAGTTCTAAGGTCCATCTGACCCTATGAAGAGATACCGTCACTCTTCCTTCCCAGGTCAACTGTTTTTAAATGGTCTCTGGCTTCTTTCACTGTTAGTGTTAGTCCTTTTCTAATGGAATATAGGTTTAAAGATGGCTATAAAGAAGGGCTGAAAGACTAAAATAGCATAAGGCATCATTAACAGCTGAGATTTGGTCCAATTCCATTTAGGCAGCCAGGCAAAACCCTGATGATAGGAAATGCGTCCTCAACCCTGGCTGTGCCAACCTGCTTGAAATAATTTTAAATTTATAGACTGCGCTTGATGGGACAGAGGGATGCATCAGGTGAAAATGCCTACATCTGAGCAGGGGCCTGAGGTCAGAGAAGAGACACAGGTTTTTTAGCCTGCAACTTGTTGAATTCCAAAGCAGTCATCTCAAATAAGTCAGATGAATTGTTCCTGAAAGGTGCCTCTTTCTTTCCAGTGGTTATACAGGGAGACTGCACTAATTAGCCGTGACATAGAGCTGTCTGGCAGGTAAAGATCTCAGCTCTGGTGTGGTGAATCTCATGTCAAACTGCCCACCTGCTCCACCTGCCTCAGACCTGGACCACTGACAATGCACACAGAGCTACGTTCTTTCAGGTTAAGGGGAGCAAAGACACCCATGAGCTTTGCGCTCTGTGTTTCAGTGGCACTCTTTTATTTAGGGCCACTTTGTTCTGCAGTAACTGTGGTAACCTGGCAAAATGTCTGGCCTCAGTATTGAGAGCCCCCACAGCTCCCATGCTGACTTCAGCCTAGCGAGTATGTATGAACACATACCAGATGTTGCTGAACACAGGCATTCCTTTGTGGGAATACTGCCAGCCCATAGAGGCAAACTCTGCCCCACAGTGTACTTGAGTATTGAGGATTTATTTCACATTTTGTTCCATGCCTTTCTGAAAGAAAAGCCTTTCCATCTGAGACATATTCTAATTTAGTGTGACGACTTCTGCAGTGAGTTGTCACTGTTTAGCTGGTGGAGTTACCCTGAGAACAAATATATTCATTCCTGGGAAAAGATCCACCAGTGGAATGAATTTTATTTGCTAAGCTTGTTCGTATAAATTAACAGCATGACAAACATACAGAAGATAAAGAGATCAGACCCATGCTGGTGGTTTCTTTGCTTAAGGATTGCTAATCTCACATGGCCATTGTTTGAGGATGAGAACTCACGGCAAAGCCTGGCCAACTGTGCTTTCCACGAACAAATAGTGTGTCTGTGCTCTGGTTCTCTGTCACCTCAAAGTTTTATACAAAAGGAATAACTTTGCCTTCGTTCTGTCTGGATGACTCCAAGGAAAATGCTTCCTTTCCTGCTAAAAGGATGTACCTGTATCTGAACCCCTGCAATCTCTGTTGACCTCCTTTGCTGCCCAGGTCTCCACACTCTACTTAGGTTCCTGCACTTTACCCCAAAGCTCATGGTGTAAGGTACATTTTCTCTGTTCTTTTCTGGCCTCAAAACACCTCTGTAAAATCAACTGATCAGGCAATCCCTCCTTCTTCATCCCTATTCTTTGCTTCTTCTGGACTTCAGTGGTGACTCTCATCTAGCATCCAACCTTTTAAGGCAGGGAATTAGTTTCACCAACAGCCAAGCAACCAGGGCTATAGAAAACCACCCAGGGAAGCTAATTCTAAGATGAGAACTAATATCACTCACATTCTGTTGCCAGATGTGCTTCCTCCCTTGCAAGACCCACGACACTCCCTCTTGCTTTCATGTGTGGCTTTAGAGCTATGTAAACAGGTAGTAGCAGAGTCTTATAAAATAATATTGCATAACAGCCATGGGGCAGTTCACAGCTGCCCAAGAGTTCTGATTGCTACCTAGATTCCTATGTTGTTCTCAGTGGAAAGCTTCCGTTGAAGCACTAGATGACAACCTAAAGACAGGGAGGCTTCAGTATCTGTGTAAATGTACAATGGAAGAAGCAATTTCTTACAAACCAGTGCTAAAAACATCCTTCTAAAATCCCCCTCCTTTGACACAGTGCTGTGAAATTTTTGGTCTTTGATAATGGAAGAGAGGAAAGACACTGGAGATCAGTGTTCAACAATGTCAAACCCCAAGGAAATGTGTGTCAAAAGACAAAGCTTCCACAGTGCTGCAGAGATTTTAAAAAAGGGAGGAGAATTTCACACTGCAAAGCTTGTGAAACTTCCTATTTTTGGCACGGTTCTTTCAAGAAGCTTTTCTTAAGAAGGCAGGCTTCCCTTTAAATGTTCTTTTAGAGCAGGCTAAAATCTGGGCAACTTGGGTGGGTATGCTGCCCTTCAACATTGCTGCAGGAATACTGAGGGTAAAAACCATTTGATGGTCACATTAAAGGTGAAAATGTTTTCGCTGTAGCTTCTCCTCTTCACAAAGTACCCTTTACTTTTCTTGTCTGAGGCTTCATCTCTTCAGTAGTTGTGTGTGACTGATTATGCAGTGTGATTGAATTGTACATTTACTTCAACTAGAGGGAAAAACCCACACAATTACTAAATCCTGATGCAGTAAACAGAATTCTGTGTCATGAGCATCTGGCACATCCAGTCACTTGTATTACTTGAATCTTCCCGGTGAGGACCCCCAGCACCAAGCTAAGCTTTGTCAGCTGCAGTGCTTGGAAGAGGTACTGCAAGAAGATATCTGCAACCACAGGCAAACCTTTACTGGTGATATAGTAGGTGTCATGGGCACCCAGTCCCTTAAAAATTAACACATTTGTGATTAGGTATGGTACAGCACTGATTATCTCTGCTTTCTGCCTGATGGCAGCAGGGGAGAGGGAACATTCTGTTAATGGTATGTTTATGAATGGCTCTGCAAGCTGCTGCACACCCCCAGATTATGAAAATAAACCCCTGTCTATGGCTGGGTCTCTTTAGAACCTGTCCTGCAGCTCTTGTTTTAGTTCCCAAGCCAGAACTGAAACCACTGGGTAACAGATATGTGGGGCCTTTCCAACTTCAGCCATCTGGCTGGAGTCGGTGTCTTCAATTGCCTTCTGCTCAGATCAGATTTAGGGATGGACATGGGAACCCTTATGTGCTGGGAAACATTTTCAACTTCTGCCAGCATCTGACATCCACAAGGGAAATAAGCAGTAGAAAAGGCACGGTAAGTTAATGCCCATCCCTAACTCTTGAGGCATCTGGCTCCCAGTCCAATCCAAATCCTAACTCAGAGTGACAATCCACTCACTACTGCCATCAATAAGAGTATAAGCCCAGAGTCAGTGTGGTTTTCACACATGCAGACACTGAATGCTGAGTTTTTCCCTATGGATTGTGATTCCAGAACAGGAGGGGTCACTCATTCACTAACTGTTATATGGATCTGTATCCTAGGATGTCTCTTGGCTAGGATCCTGCTAGAATGACTGGTCTCCACTGTGCTGCCAACTTTCATAAAACAATACAGATGGCAATATTTATGCTTGTTGAGTGGTCTTTGAAATGAATATGAGAGTGGCTCAGTAACACCAGCTTTCACACATTTTACAGTTCTACTCCTAAGCCCAGCACTTAGCTCTTGCTTGCTCAGAGCTTTCTGTGCTTTCCATGGGATCCCTGTCTCAGCACAGACTCCTCAATTTGGCCCCTGGACAAGATGTTTGGTAACTGACTTGCCATGTTCTTAATGAGCATCAACAGGTCTGTTGTAGTTCTAAGCACAGGTGGATCTGGATCTTACACACTGGAGATGCTCAGCTCTAGATCTACCCTTACGGTTTGAAGCACCCAAAATGCTGACTAAACTCTTTTCTTGGGAGATATTAGGCTAATTCTGGTCAATCAGAATTCAATCTAGTCTTGATTTATCCTAAGATATATACACCACTAAATATGGGGACATAACAGAACAAAGAGTCTCTTCTCCTAAAAAGCCTGCCTTGTAATGGAAGTTAAATGAATGATGATCGCTATGAAGAGAAAAAAAAGCTTCACTCAGGGGAAGAAACTCAAAAGTAGGTCTTCATTTTTTGTGGGTACTGTGGAATGAATGAGAGTGATGTCAGATGTAATATAACACTAGAGTGGAAAGCCTAACAGAAAAAGACACAGTTATGCTGCACTGGCTTGTTCTAGACATGAACTATCCATTAAAAGTAAGTCAAAACCCTCAACTTAATTTTGTACATATGCCATCCCAGCCGCCGGCCTCTCTCTGGGCGTTTCAAAGCTGCAGGAGCAAATTTGTCTTCTCAGAAAATATCTCCCTTGGAGGCAAAGGCACTGCGTGCATAAGAGCACTGGCAGCTTCCAGCAGCTTCCAAACACTAACAGTTACTTGTAAAAATCCCAGATGAAGTTTGAAGCTCCCAAACTGCCATAATCTTCATTAAAACTTTTATAGTCTGGTCCAGCCATGTAGAAACCAACTGGCTGCCATAAAATACCATCATTTGCTATTTGTGGGTAATTCACAGTAGCACTGAGTTCAGAAGGTGAATATGACAAAGCTGTACAGGGTTTGATTTGCTCCCTGACAGAATGCACACTGTGAGCACAATGCAGAGGAAACTGATGGCTCACCAGTGAGGAAGTGAGTGTTTTACCTGCAGGTTGCTGGCTCAAGTGGGTTATCTTGGCAGAAAGAGGGCTTTGTTCTGCTACCCTACCCAGCTAGGACTTTGCAGCTCAAAACCCACAAGCAGAAGTGTAAATACGTAACATCTGATCTTGCCCTCATACAACATTTCTCTGTGGACAGCTATGGGGTGTCAGTGTGGCTACTACTTGTTTACACTTGTGTGAGAAGAGTTTGCAAAGCCAAAGACCTCAAAAGAAACCTCTGTGGAAGTGTTTGTTTGCCCACAGGTGTTTCTGAGAGACTGACATCCTCACTTCCTGGCCTCCAGGAAACAGGCTGCCCATAGCTGTATCCCATGGGAAGGGTTTGCCATCAGGCACTTACCTGACACAAAAGTACAAAACAACTGGTCCTGACTTTTTGGGGAAGTCATGTTCCAGCACCCGGCGGTCCAGCTGAAGCCAGTTCAAGTGTCCCCTGGCAAGAGAAGAGACAGTTTTGAGCCTGGCACCAAGAAAGTTTTTCACTCCTCACAGCAATGAGGTCTGAGGTGTTACAAAATGTGAACCAAAATGTGTGCTATTTGTCCTGGACTATTGCATGGTATTTGAAAAACACACAATAAATGTTTGAGGAGCTGAGGCGATATCATCCTGGCAGTGTTTCAGTCTGGGAATCGAACTCCTAAAGTTCAATCTGTCAGGGTGAAAGCTGGCAGCACTGAGCAATCAGGACAGCCCAAAACGTTATAAACTTCACCTTTTTATTACAGACCCCTGGAGCAGTTGTATCATTAAAAGTCTGTCAAGATTTTCATTAGAAATCCTTATGGTTAAGAGTTTCAATGATGCCTGCAGTATTTCACTCAAGGCTAAACCTGACTCTACAGCCTCAGACAGTTTATTTACCACCCACATGCCTGCAATAGCCTCTCTATGTTTGCCCAGCCCTCGTTTTCCCTTCTTCAGAGAGCTCTTGAAAAACAGCTGCTCCATGAAGCGTTCCAGCTCCAATTACCACATGCTGCTTTTCTTTTGCCTAGATGGTACCTGTCGTTCTTATTTTCTCCTATAATTTATCCATTTGTGCCTTGCTGCTGGAAGCTTTCTTGGGCAGGAGCTCTGTTCTTTGTCACGTTCTCCGCATTGTAGAGCACTGTGTGTGCGTGAGAGGTACTTTATAAATACCTTTATTTGTATTACAGGGGCATCTCACTCTCCAGCTGAGTGCCTATTAAATTAGGCACTGTGGAAATACCTAGGGTGACATTCAGGCCCCACTGAAACTGGCCAGAATTTTGCCATTGCCTTCAGTGATGCTAGGGTTGCATCCTGTGAGCTTTTGGCTGTTGATTTCAGTCTGACCAGACTTCACTCAGAGAGAGAGGCAGCCCTTGCCTTCAGTACTCTGCTGTCTAGACAAGCAAGGAGAGAAAGAATTGAAATGATTTGGGGGAGAATCCTGCAGCAAATAAAGCAGGAAATGGAACTCAGATGTCCTGAGCTTTGTTCCAGTGCCTATTCACCAGCTCATGCTAATCCTCAAGAATAATTCTTCATTCCACTGAAAATGAAAAAAAGGAATAAAAAAGAGCCTGCTTTAAAAAACCCCATTAAATAACTTCTAGAATTGCCACAAGCCTTAGCAATGTACCCTGTGTACAGCAAACACACTCAGCTTTCACAAGGGTTTGCACGTGCATGAGCTTTGGGCAACTGAGAAACCCCTTTGGAAAGTAAGCAATGACATCCCTGTAGCAATTTAACTGGATTTACAGCTCCCCCACTCCATCTTTCCTAGAAAAATAAATAAAAGGGAAAGCAGCACTTTCAGGAGGCTTTGCATCGCCTGAGTTCAATGGGAATTTCTGTAAATGGAGGTGCAGAAGAGGATGGGCAGCTCAGGGACCTTCCTGCCCAGGCAGCTCTGCTGCTCAACTGCTTCGAACCAAGGGATTCAAAATTACTGGTGAGCTCCACTCATCACTCTCGTGGGTTCAGGATCAGTATGACTACAAAGAAGCTCTCCTCAAATTTTGCCATATAGAAGTCAGGCATTCAGTTTAAGCAACCTTGCATCTGTTTTGCAAAAGTACCAATTCTCGACTAGGTACAAGTGATACATGTGGAGTTGGGGACCTTTCAGACTCATCCCGCACATCTTTTGGTGTATGAAAGGATCAAAGGCTATTTTATCCTCTGCTCTAGACACCTGTGTGTTTCTCTTGAAGATATTTTAACTTTCATACAGTTTTTTTTCTCTAGATAAAGCTTCTAAATCAGTTTTTTCTCTATTTTTTATCTTTAGGTAAAGGGCAGCCTGCACTGTGTTATTAAGGGTAGAGACTTACTGGCAGTGTGGCTACCAGAAAGGGGTGATATAATGCAGATTTTCAAGCCAAACTGGTTACTTCATATGTCTCCATTGCATTACAGGGGCTGAGGGCAAGCCTGCCCAGCCTGGGATCAGGGTGAGGATTGCCATGTTAACTTGTCTGGATGTAGGGGCTAACTGGTCTTGCTCTGGGCAAGATGCCTAGCTGGGTATGCAGCACAATGCTGGCGGTTTCCTTCCATCATTTCTGCTGCTGGCATGCTAGTATGGGATCCCTGCATGTTTTCCTGTTGTTCAGCACAGATGTGTACTTTGACATGGTTTGGTTTTTAAAAGGCAGATGCTCCAGGCTGTCTGAAAATAATCCCCATTGAAAGATTCTCAGCCTGGGCACCAAAAAATTAGAGTGATCTACATCTCCTGCTGCATCTCCTTTCTTGAAATCTAATTTTACCTATTCTTTTTGTTGTGAAGTGCTGCTATGTTTCTTTTAATAGGCCTCAGGAAGGCTGAAATTAGCTGTGAAGGCCACAGCTACACACGGGATTGAAACTAGCCATGCTCACTCAAAGTACAAACTGAGCATTTACCACGTAGGCCATGGTACAAAATGCTGTCAGAGCAAGGAAAAGCCACACTGAACCTGACATCCTATGTAGAACCTGTCCAGTTTCATTTGTATCAACAATGCAGCAGCCACCAGCAGCTGATGGTGTTACACACCAGTTCCCACCGAGGGCAAGTTGTTGACAATGGACTTACTGTCTACCTCTATGTTTATTCAACAGCAATGTCTGGGTTTGCCTAACGTGCACAAGGAAGGGCTGAGAAGCCCTGGTGCACTGCACAAAAAAATCACTTCAAGGTATTTCTTATTTTGAAAAGACTTGCTCTTTTCATTCTCGTTGCATTTTAACAGGAGAAACTGGTTGATATAATCATCTGTATACACTTGCAAACCAGGTCCACATTTATGTTGCACACGTACACGGTTCTGAGTACTGGATAACACATTTAATTGCCACCGAGTTTTTAGGTTGAAGCGTTTCATTAGTCTCATCTGCATGGAGCTTAAATCCAAAGCTCCTTCAGAGGAGGAAGGTCACTTAAATCCCTGCCAGGAGCTAAGTGCTCACTGTACTCAATTACTACTTACAGTCTTTCATCACTGAGGGCTTCTGCACTGCAGATTGTCACCTAACTCCTTGTTTTCAAGCGTGCATGTGTGGCATGTAGAGAACAGCAGCAGTGAGCAGTCACTGGTATCTGCCTGTGAATGTGGACTGTCAGGGAGCCAAACTCTGATGCCGTTGCACCACAAAACACTTTGCTCTGGAATCTGTCTTCCTGTCGTCAGCAGAACTATTCATGGAGCAAAATCCCATGTAAGACAGGGAAAAGTATGGGCATATAACCCTAGGCATGTAGTAATCCTGACAGTTTTCATGGACCAATTTAGGCAGCTTGCACTGGGATCCCATTCATCCCATGAGATACATGCCCATGTCTAGCTGGATTTCCTTCACGGTTCAATTTAGAGACACAAAGTAGCTTTTGTTTCATTATCACCATCAATCTGTTCATTCAGATGTTTCTATCAGTGTATTCACAAATAATGGTGCAAACAGTTTTGGGGGACCTGTCGGGAAGTTGACTACTGGAAGCGAGATCATTTTCCTCTGCTGGTTGTACTCATGTTGGCACTTAAGCTGGTGTGTCAATAACAACCACATAATCGCTTTTAGGAAAAGAAACTGGGTCCATTTAGGATACAGACTGAGTATGGATTTTGGTGCCCAGGGTCCATTTTGTCGATTGTGTGCAGTAGTTCTGTTTTCTTTTATAAGTAAAGAGTGGCACATCAATGAGTATTTTGCCTCCAGGTGGTTCTGTTTATATAGTTTTACTGCTTAGTGCCCAGTTTTCTGAAAAGTGGATCCACATTGATCTGTGTTATAAAGGTATTTGGACCAATAAACCAACTCACACCCTTTCAGTGTCAAACTCATTTTGAATTGAATGGACATTGAGAAAGACCAGTTCACGTAATAGGAACCATATAAACTATTTACATTTCCATCAATTGCAACTGAAACAAAAAACCCTTTAAACTCACAGATTTTCTCAATTACTTTTGAAGGGGCTGAGAAGCTCATGGAGCCATAAGAGTTTAACTATACAAATTTTGCAACACAGTGGACTTGGTGATAAAGGAGCTGGTCTAGTGCCAGAGCAGGACATTATTCTGAGAGCTGTACCCTCTGTTGGAGCAGCTGTTCAACCAGGATGTGGGACACCTGCTCCTTCACTTTGGCTCTGCCACACGGCTGGATGGTGGAAATAGGCTTCCCCCATTCCCAGGGATGAGAGGGTATTGCAGGGAAGGGTGATACCCTGTGCTGTGGGGAGCTGTGGGATGCAGTTGGTAGCTCTCACTGGAGCAGGTGACTCAGATCTAAGGACAAGTAAGGGATGTGGAAACCCTGCCCATGGGCCAGATGGAGAGTCTGCAGTAATCCTGGCCACTTGGTCTCAGTGAATGCTGGAGGAGCTGATACCAAGGGAAAGTGAGGTTAGTGGAGATTCATAACCAGCTGAACTAAAACCCAAGTCCTTTCCCCACCCCTTTTTACTTTTAATTGAGCAGGATATTGCTCTTCTGGCTTCCTGTGAAGCTTGGCCCCTTGTGCTGTTCAGGGACACCCTTTTGACCTGTGCTCTCTTGCAGTTAATGGCTCACACTGCAAAACGTTCCTATGATCATTAAAATAGGAGGCGTTATTCTCCCCTCCATAATAGTCTGACAATCTAATTTTAGTCATGCTGAATGCAGTAATGACCCTATATTATCACGAGAAACTATTAAGTTGCCAACGCAAAGGTTGTTCCTATTGATTTTCTTCTAAGGTTGTCATGATAGAGCACAACTAATGAATGGAAATCCCCAGTCCAAATAATTTCTAAATAAATTACTCTCATAGAGCTTTTACTCTTAAATAGAAGAATTGATTTAATACTTTAGTGGCTTTTCTTCTTTCTAAACTTGCAATTTAGCCAACCTCAGACTATATTTATGAACCAGGCACGTTCTGTTTTAGCTGGTTATGAGTCCCCTTCAAGTAATGCACATGGAAACTCAGTGGAGAGTGACGAGAAGGAAGTCCCTGAGGGCCTGTCACAGAATTAAAGCGTTTCTTTTTACATTCCTGGTCTGTATTAGCTAACGGTCTGTGTTATGTGCCCTGAAAACACACATTAAGAGACTGTTTTTACTACTTTTTGAAGAAAGGGGATTTTTCAAACTTCCATTTCACATTGCAGGTTAAGATCCGTGGTACAGACAGCCCTGTTTATTTTCTGAAGTTGACTTGGGACATCTATTTCCAAGACCCTGTCCAAGGCCCCAGGTATATTCTTTTGCTGTGTTCAGTCTGTTTTCAGTCTGTTTGTGCCAACTCTATTCAAAGCATTTTACAACTGAAGAGTAAATACTTTTGTCAAGGTTATTTTCACAGCACTGAAGAAGCCTCAGTGCAAATGATACAGTCACTGTGGGACAGCAGAAGGGCTGCAGACCAGCTTCAGACCAACTAGGACTTACTGCTTGTTTCTGGGCTGCACTTCCTTGATTTAATGAGGGTGTCCCCAAATCTTTCATCTGGGCTGGCTGAGCATCTCCTGAAAAGCACCCTGCTCCATATGAAGAGGATACAGGTCTGAAGGCAACCAAGTGAGTGGATGCCATCACCTAACCCTTTGAATGCTGCCTGGACAGTGCACATCCATCTGCACCCACCACGTATCTCCGAGCTGTGCCTCAACAACCTCTATCAGCTTCTCACACTTCCTCCCTTTGCTAACCCAGATCTTTGCTCGCACAGTTGAACCTGGAAGTTCCAGGGGAGGCTGGGCTGTCTCTCATTGCTGACACCTCCTCATTAGCTTCCCTTGCACGCCCAGGGGAGCCCTGTGCCCGCCCAGCTGAACTGAGAGTTGGGACTTGCTCAGCTGCTCTCTGGTTACAGTTTGAGATGTGTCTTGTTTCTCACCTGTGCTCTTGGGACTCTTAAGGGAACATCTTCATCTCCTAGTGTGCTTTGGCTTCCCTGCATGGTTTTCTCATGCCTCTCAGCACCCACTAACTTGCTCTCTCCAAGAATAAACACTGTGGTAGGAGCAATTTCCTCCTCCTGCTTTATGAAAGGCCAGTGCCTCCTACTGTTGTTCCTTGGAGGATTAGCCTAGTTAATTTATGTTGGCTTGGAGATCTCCTGCAGGGCTGAGCTACTCAAGTCAGTGAGCTGGGATGGATTCTGAGGTCTCGTCTGATCTGGGTCCTGCTTCTGCACGTGCCTGTTGCTGAGCATTCCTCCATCCTGGGAGCTGTGTCCTGAGATGGCCTCAGGCTGTCCAAGGCAGGTGCTTGCCAAAGGAATTGACTTTAGGGGGGGGAATTGCTGCCAAGATGAATGCGGATATATTCGTGCAATTATCCAGCAGCCTCTGATTACCCGATCCTGAATCATTATTGCAGCAGATAATTTACATTTCTCTGCCACTTCAGGAGAGCGGAACTGGCTCATGACAGCAATACCACTGACTCAGCTGTTCTGGGGACACAGCATTGACTTGAAAATCTTGTTTTTTAAAAATGATTGTGAAGCCTCTTCCTGATTAATGTACAAAGAAGAAACCTATTGCAAACCAAGGTGGGTGTCCATACAAGATATAGTCCATATGCCAAGGATGGTGTAACTCCTGAGAGAAAACAGCTGGAAAAATGTAACAGGGTGGTGCAGTAGCACTGAGGGGTCACAGTCTGGGACTAATCATAGCCTTTGGCAGACCTTTAATGTTTCTCCAGTGCAAATTTTATTCTTATCGTTTAATCTGGGGGTAGATATGGCCTGTCTTGAGACAAAACCTCAAATTTTGTGGTAATTTGGTCCATGCCTCCCTAGACCTTGTTCTAGGACCTTGCTGCACACAGTGTTACCAAGAGTTGCCTCTTAGGTCTTTGATTTCTCACACTTACGTTTCATCTGTGAATGCAATTCCAAAGTATTCCTTCTCCTTCAGGTTGAAATGAGATGCCACCAAGTCAAGCAACTCCTTGGCCAAAAGCTTTGGCTGAAAAACAAAAATGAAAGAAAGTGATTAATGAGGAGAATTGGATAGAACTGTACTGTGCTTGAGGAGGAAAACACTATCCTTGAAACTGCTCCACAGCTGTTGCTTTTATGTTCCCTCTGGTGTTCAAGCTAAGTCTGCAAGGAACATTAGCTCCTTGAAATGAGCAGTAGTTTCTCTCCTAGGTAAATACTAAAAACCTGGCAATTCTGACCTATTCAGCAGTTAATGTCTCTGCAGACAGATGATCTGCTGCCTGCCAGTATTCAGATCTACCAAGACCAGCTCACTTCTGCCTCTCATAATTTTAGATGTCAAAGCTTTTTATCAAGGACCTTTGCAAACACAATTCAGACACCCACTCTCTCACACACAGCATAGATATATGCTCATAAGACTAAGAAAATACATAGTGGCAAAAGATAGGACGTGACAGGACCAAATGAGAAGTAAATGACAGAACAAAATAGTTTCCCATTCACTATTGCTTGTCATATAGAGATAAGGACATATCCTGAAATTCAGGCACTTGGAAGGAAAGACAGGAAAGCAGCACACACTTTCAGAATACTCCTTCTAAGACAATAAAAGCCAAGCTCAGAGAAACAGCATGGTTCATTACTACCTTTTCTGCAAAACCTTATTTGTCTTTTAACTCTAATATGCCTCTAGGAATTTTCGTCTGCTCTGCTGTGCTCCGGTTTTTCCAACCACATTTCTGAAGCCTTGGCAATAGCAGAGCTCTTGTCCTGCCTGTCACTTACAGGAAACAGTAGTACAAAGGATCCAGGTAACTGCAGCCTGTAATAGTCCCAGATCCCAGAGCTGCAATTGTTACAGCAAGCACTGGCACAGCTGGGGTCAGAGATCCCAACAATGTTCCCTGGTGACTGCTTATAAGGATTTGGTCTACAAATCTCTGTGCTGCAAACCTCGGTGAAAATAAAACTGTCTGCAGGCTTGACTGCCCCAATGAGTCTGCCAAGCAGCTGAGTCAGTTACCCCAGACGTGAACCTGTTGTTGAATGGAGGTGAAATGATGATGCTGTGCAGAAAACGGGTAGCACGGATGTGAGAACCCTGCTGTCCTAATCAGCTGCTCTGTCCTATAAACACAAACACAGCCATAGTAGAAAAAACCCTGATTTGTACCTAACTCCCAAAAAGGTTCATAAGACTCTCAGACTCCCTGAAAATGTCCCTAAACCCAGCACTATCACTGTTTCTGACACAGCTGGGACAAACTTACTTCTCCGTATATCTCCCTGGCATCCATATGAGCATTACAGCATCTTCTACCCACCCTATGGGGGCATCCAATGCACGGGGGGTTTCTAGGTCATGCCAGCAAAGAAAGAAGCAATAGCTGTGCCTAAATGCAGCCCTAGCTTGAAGCAGCCTCTGAATACGAGAGAAGTTGATGTGTAGGAGGAAGAGCCTGGCAGATAATAAATAGGTGGGATGCAACCAGCTTCATTTTAATTCCCAAGTCAGACTTCTCAGGCACAACAATTGGAGGCTCTGCTATGATGGCACTGGTGACTGCATTGACCTTCACTCCTGAAAAAGCTCCCAAACGGTGCTCAGAGATGAGTGGACCAGGCATGGGATCACAGTCAGGTCCCCTGTCCCTCTCAGTCCCATCAAAGACCCAAGCAAAGAGCACACCAGCTACACCAGTCTCTTTGGAGACTCCTCAGGTACTTCTCTCATGGCATTGTGCTGGGTGGGATGGACACTTGCAGCACCCCTGTCTCCTGTAAGATGAATCTCTCTTCGTCAGAGCATTTTAAGGACAAGCTACAGTTTGATTTATGATGTACACAGATACTGTGATGAAGAGGATGGTAAGACTGCCAGGTAGATTCACAGATACTCAGGCGCAGTGCAGGTACTTACTGGGGGCATTTGGATGAGTTTTCAGCTTAACAACAGACAAACAAGCACAAACTTTTAAAGGAGAGAGAGGAAGAGGGGTTTTAGCCTGTCAGTGTGCAGTTTGAAGCCTTGTTTTTCCCCTGCCCTTGCCCAAGGGTCCCTGCTCCTTTCTCTCCTGGCTGGGCCAAATTCTCTCTGCACCAGAAAGGGATTTCTTCCCAGCCCGGGGCTACTGCAAAAGGAGGGGCGGGAATTCATGGCAGGACTGACTCCTCCATGGCCAAGGCCATGGTGGGGGCAGTTGGTGGAGGTGAATCCAGGCATCCCCATGCTGGAGTGTATTGCAAGCTGGGAGCTGCGTGGCTGTCAGTGCCTGGCACCCAGTGCTCTGTGTGACTCAGTTATTTGATAAACGAGCAATTGTGCTGCCAAGCAAGGGACTGAGCCATCATTCAGCCTGGCTGCGTGTCCTACCTGAGAGAGCAGGGGTGGGAAAGAGTGGTGAAACATCATGCCTCAAACTCAGCAGTTTTCCCAAGCCAGGCTAAAGGTATGGAAGGTATAGGTTGAGCTTTTGCAAGAAAGCAGAACAGAGCAATAAACAGTTGATGAGTAACAGGCTTCCCGTGGACATGGGGACACTGGACAAGGGAGAAAGCTCCTTCTGCTGCTCAGTAACATCATGGAGAAGTGATGTTCAAATTCCCTTGCCCCACACACTGCTGTATCCAGCCCCAGCTATCAAGAGAGGAGCAGCACCCAAAACCAACTGCCTTCAGCCACCCACCCCAGGATGGGTAAACACAACGTGCTGCTTCCTTATTTCTGCTGAGTGAGACCAGGCTGAAAAAGCCATGGAGAGGTGGTCAGCATGGTGTGACAGCTTTCCCATCTCTACTGCCCAGAAGCGGATGCTCATCTCCTAGCACAGCCCCCCGAGGCCCAGCAGGGGCACGATTTCCAGTGCCCTTGCCCTGGGGCCTCCTCCAAAGCCTGTGGTAGCAGATAAGGCAGGATAACCCTTTGCCTTGCAAGATAAGGGAAAAGAACAATAGATGCAGACCCAGTACTGGAATGGTGCCAGGTTAGTTACTGGGCCAGAGTCCCTGAAGAGGCTTATGGCAGTGAAGTTAAGCCCTGCTAGTCGCCTCCAAGATTACTTTCCTCTCTCCCTTTATGCTCTGCAAGGTTATTGTTCTTTCCAGTGGGATGACTCGGGTGTCCTCCCAACACAGATGGGCAATCTGAGCGTTTGGAGCGGAGGAGAGGAAGGTGTCTTCTCCAGGTAGGAAAGACTCCTTGAGACAAACCTGCACAGCAGGGATAAGGCAGGAAAAGCCAGCCAGGCAGAAGGTGGGCTGCAGCCTGTCCTGCTGTCTCAGGAGAGACCCACACGCTCGATGTTAGCAGTTAATCTTCTTGCCATTCGCAATGGGAACGGCTGAGCAATGACCTCCTTTCATGTGAGCTGTTCAGACAAAGAGCTCATTAGCAATGCCTGTGGCAAGTTGTTTTAATTCATTATTAATTTCTGGACTTCATTTTCCAGAGGGGAAATTTTGCATTAATAAAACTTCCATCACAGACACATTGAAGGGGATGGGGACCCATCTCTGAGAGGAGGGAAATCAATAGAAAGTGGGCCTGGGACCTCCTGTATTCAATACAATTGGATGGTCAGCAAGATGCACCTTGTGCATCCCACAGGAATAAATCAGGGTAACAGGTGGCATTCAGAGTAGAAACTGAATCATGTCCTCAATGATGCAGAGCTACAAAGCTGGACTGTGGTGCCCTGCGAGCTGCCCAGGCAGGCTGTGTAGATCCATCTGCATCTGCTGCTCTTCATCCCCTTCCTATTCTCACCTTCCTGGCACCCTCCATGTAACCTGTATCACAAAAGGCAGCCTGTGAGGCATGTCATAGCTGCAGCTGGCTGGCCTGAACTTAGGATGGGGAACACCAGGAGAAATCCTTTGTCTGGACCAGCGAAGGCTGAACGTGCTTTGCTGGTGTGGTAGGTTCTCAGAGCAGCATTATTCAGCCAGGGAATCCCCTGCTGCTCCCTCCTGCTACAGGACCCTCTTCGCAGAAAGGCATGGAAAGAACAGTGCTTTGTAAATCAATTGCTACTGTTACTAGAGAAATCAGGAGGGACCTGGTTGTGGTCCCAGCACGCTGTGGCCCTGGGGAAGAAGAGCCTGCACCTGGTAAGTGCTTACTCCGAAAGGCTGAGGGACCCACATTCCTGTGGATCCAAGTCTCTGGCACAGACACTGGCCATTTATTAGCCAAACCCTGTCCCTGAGGCTTCTCTGCATGGCAGTAACCTGAGTGCTTTCCTGGGTTTGGATCCCTGCTTGTACTCCCCAGTTCCTACTCCATCCTGGAACAAGTTACATTTTGCAGCCTGGACTTCCTGGATGTGCAAACGTGACATTTTCCACAAAACTTAATACTTCAACACTGGGTCACTGGATCCACCTGCCAGGTGTGATGGCACCAAAACATTGTCCAGGGGATTCCTGATACTCTGCAGAGCAGACAACTCTTCTGTGAAGTCAAGCCTGACTTCAGAGCACTCTGAGCTTTCTTCCTTCCCTCTTGGAGAGATAGGGGAGCAGAGATGGACTCGTTAGGGGCTGCCTCCTTATTAGTAGAATGACCCAGACATCCTTGCTGGCCCTCTGGGCCATGCCAGAGAGGTTTGTCTGAAATGATAATGCTGTGCATCCACCAAGCCTCAGCAGTGAGGAGCGCAGTGAGCACAAGGCTGGGGCTCTCTGCAACCCTGCAGGCTTGAAGCAGTGAACTCATTCCCTGCTTGCCCTCCAAACCAGCTGAAGTTTGTTCAAATAATGACTTAGAGGAAAGGGAGAGCTTTATTAGTGGTGTCAGGAGGTGGCAGGGAAAGGGTTGAGCCTCAGTAGCAGCTCTGTGACTTGAACTTGCCATGAAGAAAGATTATGGAAAGGCACCAAAGGCAATGCAAGCAGGCCCATATGGGATCACACTCGGCTGCCACTCCCAGGGAGGTCTCCCTGCCTTTCCCCATTGCCTAAAGAGCGCACTCCAACCCGAACTAGAGGCACAGCCTGTGCTAGCAAAAACTACACCAAGAAAACTTCAATGCATGCAATGCCCAAGCTCTGTCTGTATCTCCTTGGCTCTATTTAAAGGAGCACTCAGCACTGACAAATTAACCACAGGGGATGAGTCTCTTTTCCATGCACTCCAGTTATCTCTGCACAGAGGCACTCTACAGGTGTCTCTTCCCAATTAGACACGATGGCAACTTCCCTGAACAACAACAGAGCACAGAGAGCACTGGAGACAAGAAGTGAGGGGAATGACAAGCCTGAGACCTCCTTGGAAAAGGGAGGCTGCATGAGGAATGATGATTCACACTGATTCAGTGTCAAAAACCCCAGAGTTTCATGGCTCCTTGATGTATTTATTGGATGAGTGCATATTAGCATAAGCTCACTAATATGGGCTGCTGTACCCACTGGGGGAGCGGGCTGGGCTGTACCCACTGGAGGAGCAGGTTGCACATGCAACTTCCTCCCCAGTGCTGAAAAGAGGAAAAGGAGGAGGTGAGATACGGGTGATGCAGGGCAAGGTGACATGCAAACCCCATTTTGGTGCCTCCTAATACCAGCCACAGTCACTGTCACACAGGTTTAGTGATAACACTGACATGTTACGGGCATGTGCTGGCCACAGGATGGGAGGAAGAGGCCTCTGGGGAGAAGGATCTCATAGCCTGGGAGAAGCTTGACACCAAGCTGTAGGAAAGGGATGCCATCCAAAGGGACCTGTACAAGCCTGAGAAGTGGGTCCATGGGAACCTCATGAGGTTCAACAGGGTAAAGGGCAAAGTCCTACACCTGGGTCAGGGAAACCCCATGTATCAATACAGGCTGGGAAATGAAGAGATTAAAAGCAGCTCTGTGGCGAAGGACTTGAGGATACTGGTGGATGAAAAGCTGGGCATGATTCAGCACTTGCAGCTCAGAAAGCCAAACTTGTCCTGTGCTGCATCAGAAGAAGTGTGGCCAGCAGGTTGAGGGAGGTGATTCTGCCCCTCTGCTCTGGTGAGGCCTCACCTGGAGTGCTGCATCCAGCTTTGAAGCCCTTAGTACAGGAAAGACATAGACCTGTTGGAGCAGGTCCAGAGGAGGGTCATGAAGATGACCAGAGGGATGGAGCACCTCTCTGTCTGACAGAGACAGAATGGGCTGCTTCTGTCAGTCATTGTGGAAAATACAGCAGAAACACAAGCATTCCAGTATTAAATATTCAATATAATTAAAAGACAATGTTACTGGGATTTGAGCAGAGCGAGGAACTCTGGAACCATGTGTTTCCCCAGTGGAAAGACAGACTGCCCACTTTTGGCAGAGAAGCATGTTTCTCTATGACAGCTTCCCATTAAGCTTAGAAATGAGTGAGTTATATAGAGAGATTATCTATCCACAGTCCAGCAGTGCCATGAATAAAAAACAGATGACATGGTATTAGCAGCTGCTGGTACGTCCCTAGAAACTCAGGCACACACAAAGTATATTTCATTGTTTTATTAACTGTCAAACAAGCCTATCCATCCCCCCTCCCCCATGTCGTAGCTTTTCCCTAATTCTCTGCGGTAGAAGGTTTCTGGGTAATGTATAGTTTCAACATATGGACAGCTGCATGCTGCCCAAATCCATGCAGCACAGACACATGTTGAGCTGTGGGAACCAGGTACCTGACTCACACCGAGCAATGCCTCATCTCATTAGGTTAAAAACACTGCTACTGTCCACTGTCTCCTTGCTGGGGGGACTTACAGTGCAATATAGCACAAGAATGCAGGGATGGGACACTGCTAAGAGCTGCAATGCTAAAGATTGTCTACAGGACTGGTGCTCAGCACTGATTTTGTGCTGTAGCCCAGCTGTGGCCAGGCACAGGCTCCAGGACTCAAACCACTGGTACCTAGCTGTGAGCAGGTTTGGTTTCTGCAGGATGGACTATGAAGAGTGCTTAGTTCAAACCAGCCTCTCGAGTCTTGTTAATTTGGTCAAATTTTGCTCAACATTCAAAGGCTGAATGTTTGAAAAACATATTTTTGGTGTCTTGAGTTGCAGTGTAGGCTGGAGAATGTGTGCAGCGTGGACAGTCCATCAACAGGAGAGGTGAGGCGGAAAAGGAACGGTTTGCATGAATGCAGAGCAATTCCTCCTGTGGCTGTGCCCAGCGCAGTCCTACAAGGCAGGGAACAGTGCTTCTTCTTCGCTCTGCTCGAGCCTTGGGCGGTGTAATCAGGAGGAAATAAAAGTGCCAAATGGTGCTTCACGCACAATTCTTCTCCTCCACCGACTATCAGCATTTGCTAATGAAGTAAACTCCAGATCCTCCCCATGAATAAGATCATCTACTAAAACCAGCCACAACCCTATCCTCCAACACCACAGAGATAAGGGCAGTAAAGAAGCCCATATAGGCCCTGTGTGTTACAACTCTGTTCCTCAGGCATTGATACTCAGCGGCCAGCAGTCTTATCTGCTGAAAGCCAGGAAATGCTCCATGCTCACCTGTGCGCATTACGCAGCGCACTGCCCCACGACAGCTATGGACTGTAACTCCTCCCCCTGCTTCCTTGTGCACGGAACACAGATTTCTCTCATCCAGGGGACACTGAACCGTCCCTCACTTGCAGTTCTCCTCTTGACAAACTGGGTCTGCCAACAGCTCTGTTATCCTCCTGTTTAACCCATTTCATGCATTTCCAAGAAAAGAAAAATCCGAAGTCACTCCATGTAATGTTGTGTAAACACCCAGTAATGGTCCTTTTGGCCATTGTGCCATCTGAATACAGGGTAATAATATTGTACAAAACTGCTCAGGCTGAAGGCTTGGGGCTTTAGGGGCTGCAATTCCCCTTATGGGACAGATCCTCTATTCCTCAGCTCCGTGTTATTATGTCAATATATGGAGTGCACATAATCAAAGCAGGCTGGGATGTAGTTGGGTGAAAAATTATTCATTGAAATGCAAAACGCCTGGAGAGGGAGCGCCTTATTTTTTATCACGGAACAGCTGAACTCCGTCAGCGTCGGGGACTGGCGGCGGGAGCCCTGCTCGCGCTGGCACAGGCAGCACCTCCTTCCCAGAGTCAGCGGCTGGCTCTAAAAATCTCTTTTCTTCATTTACATAAGCAAATGAGACAACTTGCCTCCAGCGGCTGCCTTGGGAATGTGGAGGGTGGTGACAGAGTGCCACTGATGTTTTTTCTTGGAAAGTCAACACCCACAAGTTGTGGGAATTAAGATTTATTAGGGTCATAGAGAAATAGACATAAAAAAAATTCCCAAGTTTTCTAAAAAAAATCTGTTTGGTAAAAGGATTAGAAACACCCTACTGACAAGTTGACTCAGAAATATTCACAGAGAGCTGCATTTCTGGGTTCAGCTGATACCTGACACTCCATCTCTTAAGTCAGAAGGCATTGCTGATACTCTATAATTCCCCTACATATTAGCAATGGGAATCTGCTTAAATAATTTTGCAGTCACAGAAGGCAAAGAGCATGAGCTAGCCAAGTCTGCATGGCAAATTCATGTCAAAAGCAAAATGAGAAGCAGTTGGTGGGATGAAAGAGGCACTTTTGAGTCTCCAGCATCCCTCCTCCCCTTCTTGCCTGACACAGAGGCAGCTGCACTCTTCCCCCATTCAGAAGGGGTCTGTGTCGATGCCCAGTGACCTCATTCCTCTCTGCTGCCATCTGTATCGTCCTGCAACTCCAACAGTTTTCAGGTGACTGCATCCAAACAGGCCAGCCAGCTGCAACTGGTACTGGGACAGGAAATCTGCCCCATGCTCAGATCTCTCTCCCATTCACAACAAAAGCCTCAGCACTTCCCTCTCTCCTCCCTTAGCCCTCTGCCCACTCCATCCCTTCTCTGTCTCCACTGAGAACAGCTAATGTCCCTACAAACAGCTGAAAGAGCCTGGCTGATGTGCAGAGGATGGCAGAAGGAAAAGCCCAGGTTTAGGGCTGGCCCTGGCTCTGATCACATATTTTTGTCCATAGACCTGGAGCACAAGGAGGTTTGGTGGCTTAGAGCACTACATCCCACATGAGAATCTGCCTCTCTGTCTCCTGCAGGGCTGGGGAGAGGGAAAGGATGCTGCGCCTGGCACTCAAACTGGTGTCCTGATCTGCCCTGACCACGTGGGGTGCCAGCAGGAGCAGCACACTGTAAAGTATTTCTTCCTGGGATCCCCCAAGAGTCTGCATCTCTGAGCTCTGCAGTCTGGATGGGCAGGCTCGATGCACATCCCCTTCATGGAGCACCTGTGCCAGGTCCAGCGTCCCCCAGTGCACGTCCCGTGTGCCAGAGCGCTGATCTGTGCATGCACAAGCAGTCCTTTCTGCAAGGGATTTCCAGAGGAACGTGGTCATAATCCTCACATATCCCCCTGGGTTATCTTTCTGGGTAGTAAGAAAGATCATGCAGGGTAACCTCGTGTGAGGACTCAAGCCACCCTTGAGTCCTTTCCAACTGAACTGTGGCCAGGAGCACGAACTGAGTGAGAAGATCTGGCCAACCACAGAAGCAAACCCAGACTGGAAGGGTAAGCAGACATCTTTTTTGGAGGGAAAGTGTAGAATTCCTTATGCTGACTGATGTAAAAATGGCTTTTGTAGCACTGCCAAGGTTACTGCCAGCTCATCTAATCAGCCATGAAAACATCACTGAAGCAAGTTAAAAAGTTGCCCCGAGTCAATTTGTGCATGCAACTTTTATTATTCTTTATTTAAACTTTCTAGATTTGTTTTTGGATTATTGGAAGAAACAGGTCCTTCCTCAATTATCTTTCTTTGGGTTTCTCCCAAAACCTAACACAACATCAAATCTGGTTTGACCTTTACAAGGCACTCCTGAAGACACGCTTGGCTGGCTGCTTGCTTTGCTATGTGCTTACTCTAGCAAATACTGTGCTTTCAGGAGGCTACCCTGAACTCCATGAGAAGTTTTATAGTATCATCAGGAGCTGCATGCTGTGGGTTAATATAGTTTAAATGAAAATACATCCCAAATTTGACAGTTTTGACTGAGTTTTTAACATTCAGGGAATTTAGAGCAAACTTACGAGTCACTAACTCAGAAGGACTGGTGCAAAAGAAAGGTACTCACTTATGTGGACCCAAAAAAGCAACTTTCAAGCAAATTCAGTTCCTTTATAGCAGAAGAAAACCCATTCCTAGCTATGATGATCAGATTCACTAGCCCTTTAAATCATCCTCAACATCTTGAACCTATTAGTGATCTATTTGGTAGCTTCCCATCTCCTCATGCATGAAGCATTTATGAGATTTGTATGTTATAAATGAGAAAAATACGGATGATAGATCAGCAGAGCAGAAGGAAGATGCCCCAACACAGGAGGACTTTGCCCTGGTTTAAGGCTATGAGTTTCATTTAAGCAGTAGAATGAAGCATCTGTGCTTTAAAGCAAACCACGACTTTGAAGGTCACAGTGGCTTCAGAATGTGCCACTCCACCTGATCTCCAGATCACTGGGACTGGGTGTATTTGGCACTTGGATCTCCATGGTTTAGCAGCACTGGCTATGTCAGCACTAGTAACCTGAAGAAGGCCATAACATATCACGCTCCCGCGTGAGGTAACCAGGAAACTTCCTTCTTTCCCTCATCTTCACAAAGAGTCAGGAAAGTCCCATTTTTCAACACAAAGGCATTTAACCTGTGGAAGATGCCCCTGCAACAGAGATGGATTTGATTGCCATTATCGGTAATCAATTTAAGCAAGCAATGATATTACTGAGACTAAACAAATCTCATGGTTTTATCACAGAACTGGGGGCTCGGAGGATTTTTCCTTTGCACATAACATGCAGCAGTGATGGATACAGAGGCCAGATTAGATGGAGGTCTCCAATTGGAGATTGGTGCTAAATTAATACAATCTGAAGCAGCTCAAGATGCAAATTGCACATGCTGGGGAGTTAAGAGGGTTTGTGTACGGGGCTTTGGTTCAAACCCTTGTCTTAATGCAAAGGAAAAAAGACAGATATGGTATTCTGTGCAGCACTGGGTTGGAAGTGAGGTGGCCTACTTTAAGAAAGCTCTTCCAATGTCACAAATTTATTCAGATAATCGGTATTGTAAATGCTTGGCTTAAAGCATTTTGGGTCTTCATGTGTACTTGCCTTTCAGTTTCTGGAGATGTATATAATTTTGAAACAGGTTAGTCAACTGCTGCAAGAAAGTCAATTGTGTTTTAAATCATCTGACTGTATCACATGTGGCAAATCAAACTTTGAACATGAAGAGAGCTTCAGAGCCAGCTTTCTGGGCAGGAATCCATTTCACACTCAGCTGACAATGGGGCTTGATAAGCACTCGGCCAGTGTGAATAACCAGCTGCCTTCTATATATATTTCGATTTGGTAGCGTCTGTTGAAGTTTTATATCATTGAGAGATTGTTGGTATTCTTTTAAAGCATTAAACCTACCTTGACAAGGTCAACAACAATTTCTACAGAGGTCAGCATTTTTATTTTGAAATATTTGATCATAATTCTATCAAACATTAAAGAAAGAGTTTGGCTAGGGCACATAATGAAATTGGACAGCTCACACAATCCATTTATCTTTTTGACTGTAAACCTCTGAAGCGCTCTAGTTCATCCAGTTTCAAATCAACTGTAGAAATGTCCATCTCCCTTCATGCAGCCTACAGAAATTGGTGCTTGGAAATGCTCTTGATCTGTTATTGCTGATGTGGAAAAGGAAAAATAATTTCCCAAGACATACTAGCTTAGCTGCATTCTTATGTTCTGTTTGCTTTTTAAAAATCTCTCCTGAATAAGGATGTTTATTTCCATCCTCACTCATAGTCACTTCTTCATCGCTGAAAATATTTAATAAGCTAACTGAATGCTTATTTTTGTAGCACATTTTCTAAACACATTAATATAATTTATTTAAAAAACCCTCTGTTAGCAAACCTAATGTTAATAAAAGTAAATATAGTAAATAATAGTGCTAGGATGCATAGGATTGAATTAATGTCCTGTTTTATTTTACACACCAATTGTGAGCGTAGGGAAATGAATTAAACTTAATGAGAGCCACATCCTCATGTGCTGAGACTGGGGAAGGTAAATGCCTCCAGAAGCATAGTGGTGCATGGGCTTTTGTGCATTCATCTTCTCTATCTGTACTCATACTTAGGGCTGCAGTCAAAAGAGCTGCCTCCACCAATAGGTTCTCCATACATACAGCAATGTTAGATTTCCCTCCCCTAAAGAACTTGGGAGTTGAAGCACATTGGTCTTCCTGGATGTTCTCATCAGTTTAATTATCTCTGTATATTGCACAGTTGCTATATTAAGAACATACCACAATGTTTTGAAGCTTCTTGCTTAACACACTCCCAAGTAAAGCACACTATGAAAATACCACACATCAGACAGACCTTCCCCTGGGAAGGTCAGGAGAGAGAGGTTGAACTTCACTTGCCAGATATTGGTTACATTGCTCAGTGCCTGATGGCAAAGCTCAGATGTTATGGGGAGTCAAGTGGCCAGAGAAAGAGAGAAATGGGACAGCTAAGGAACCTGCTTTAACCTTGAAGTCAAGTAAGTGTGATGCATTGTGTAGGTTCAGCTCCCAAGGCACAGGAAATCAGTGCTACCCCACTTACTTCCTCACTGGTAGTCAGGCTTCTAATCTCCTGTGAGTGAGTGTGGTCCCCAAGTTCACCAGAGTGGTGGCTGGGACTGTCCCCTGTCTGCTGGGCCATGGGGCAGGGTCTGATACACCTTGTCCTGTAAGACAGAGGGTCCCTCCACTCTGGGTGAGCACCCAAGAGGAGACTTGGCTTCTCAAGTAAGCAGAAGGTGTGGGATATAACCAAGGATTAGGCTTGTGATAAAAGTGTGGTTATTTCAGAGGGAATGGGAAAAATCAACAACTTTTCACCTACAGAAGCACAGAAACTTACACTGCCTTCAGTGACTGCAGTCTTCCCTACCAAGTCTGTACTTTCAGAGCCTATATATGAAGTCAACCAACTGTGTGGATCTCTAAGAAGCAGAGGTTTCCATGTCCAACATGCCTTAGGACACAGCAAGGAAGCTGCCTGGATCCTCTGGTCCGGTCCCCTCTGTCAGTCACAGCACATCCAGCTCTTGCCCACATCAACAGCAGAAGGACAGGAAGAGGACACTTCAAAGAGCAGATCAAGGTTCAATGGGGAAACCTTGGGCACAAGCAAGTCCTGCCTCCACTTCTATTTGGATCATCCTGGTGCACATCAGGACAGCCAGGAGCCTAAATGGGTCCTACCAGTCCCCCCTCCTCACAGCTCTGCTCTAGTGACTTGTAGGCAACCCTAAAGATGAATGGGAAGGGGACAAGGATGCTGGGTTTTCCTGACTCCAGGCTCACCAATGTCACACTGTGACTCCCATAAATAAAGGAGGAGGCAATGGAGAAAAATGATAATTGGCCACAGCTCAAAAGAAAAAAAAGCAAAAGAATACTTGCTCACCATAGGAATTACTAGGAGGATAAGAAAGGCTTATTTCCCCTGAGATTTGTAAAAAGAAGTGCTGGTAATAAACCAGTTCCATTATAAAGGAGGAGGGTAAGATGAATGACCGGATGAGAGAGTGTCTTTTATTAAAAAAAACCCCATCTTTTTTTCTGCAAAGAAAGAATAAAAAAGAAATAAGAGTGGTTAGGAGAGAATTCAGGCAGGGTAGAAACTGTTAAACAGCTACTAAGAAAACAACTGGAAAATGTAAGTGCATACAAATGTGGGTGATGACCCATGTACTGGGGCAATAGCAGAATTAGCCAATGAATGTAATGAACCATGAAGGGAGAAGCTTGGAGACTAAGAAGAATTGAGGAAATTTTTCTAAGCAGAAGGGGTAGAGAGCAAATAAAGGCAGCCCGGCTTCTGAAAAGGTGTGGTCCTTGGCCTGTGGATGGGGAAATGTCCAAGTGGGCCATGCAGTGGCATGGCAAAGGGAGTTGCTGGGCACAGGCTGAGCTTCCTTGCCAGTGTCCAGAAAATCTCTTTCTGGGTCTTACCCAGAACACATCCTCACTGCAAAGTGAGATGGAAGTGATTAGGCAACTGTATCTGTTCCTGCTTTCATTAAACCTGATGTGGAAGATGGGGAGGAGCAGATCCCACAGCAGCAGTGTGGGCAAGGCTGTCCCCAGTACATTTCACTGAGTGACAAAGTCTCCTAAGCTGGGCCAGCCTGGAGATCAGTCATGCTGCTGGCAGATGCTGGAAGCACAAAGACCTTCCGAAAATGATGCTGGAGGT
This sequence comes from Oreocharis arfaki, assembly GCA_013398015.1. Lineage (NCBI taxonomy): Eukaryota > Metazoa > Chordata > Aves > Passeriformes > Paramythiidae > Oreocharis > Oreocharis arfaki. The sequence goes on from VZRR01001879.1 coordinate 352,141, forward strand.
CTTGATGGCCTTTGGCAACCAAAGGCATCGCTGTTGGCTGGCCAGCAGTCACACTGCCTGTGGGACAGATCTCTCTCATCTCTCTCTCCGTCCTCACATCCTACCAGGTGGCTGTAGACCCACCCCAAAACTTGCTCTATGGCAAGGAGTAAATGAGTTTATCATTTGTAATGCTGAAGGGCAGCAGTTTCGGAAAGATCTGCACTTCATACACGAGGGTGATGAGAATTATCACATTTAATGGGATTTCTGAATAACTGAAGAAGGTGAATTTGGGCAGGGAAAAGGTTTTGTTATTCTCTGTGATAGAACAGGAGAGATGTTTCACTTGCAGTAGGGAATTAGCTTTGACTTTTCAGGGGCTCAGGTGCCCCAGTGCCAAAATTCTCTCTTCCTTCACAGACCCTTCCACAACTGTGTGGTGGTTTTTGTCCCTTGCATTGGGAGCATACCATGGACTCAGTGTATGTCTGCCACTGATCAACATTCAGAGTTTCATTATTTAAACAGTGGGAGTTGAGTTTCTATTGGTTTTCCTTTCCATATACCTTAAATAGTGGTTGACTAAGCGAAAGCTTTGGAAACTGGGTAGCAGTCATCTGAATCCATCCTCACAATTTATTTGGACATCGGTATTAACCAGGACCATTCAGCCAAACTCTGATTTGGCATCAGGAGAAAAAAAAAAGACACACTCCATCCTTTTTTCTCCATGTGTCTGGACAGGCCTACAAAAGCACAGGATGGGCTGAGTGCAGCTCAGGAGATCCTCACAGCACAGGAAACACCTGTATGGGCTGCTGGTCTCTGTGTCATCAGCTGCTAAGTGGGAATAATACCCTGTACCATTAAATCACAACATAAGATGTCCTTTTTCACCTAGGATACAGCCTCCTGTTGAATGGACTTCAGGAGGAAAACCTTTATTTCTACATATTCCCCTGCCAAAACTATTCCTCTGTAAATGGAGCTTCAAGAGCAGCTCCTTGGTCACTTCAATGCCTGGACTTGAACTACGTTATTGAGGACTATGGGAAAGACCCTATATATTTAGAAAGACAATGTTCCATTCCACTTGCCATAGGGATCAGGAAAACATTTGCCTGCCTGTCTGCTCTCCCAGGAAGCTCTGAAGACGGGATCACAGTTTGTCCAAGGAAAAAGATGCCAAGATCTCTCTGAAGAGAAAAACTCAATGGCAAATATATTTCACCCTTCAGTGTCTGAATCCACAGAGGAACTCTTGCTGGTAGGAAAAAGTTATAAAAAAGAGAGGAGAAATCCCAGAAAAGGCAAAATTCTAGAACACAGACTTAGACAGAAAGTGGTTATATGAGAGAGAAGAGATATGTTATATCCTTATAGTGTAAACCACTGCTGCTCAGTGGAGATTCATCCATCAATACCAGAAGAGAAGCTGGCCTATGGCTCTTTGCTGGTTTGCCAGACTTTTATTAAATGCACAAGAATGCCAAGTCTGTAATGTCTAAAAGTGAATTTATTTAACAATGAACTCTTTGAAAAGGGAGTCCCAGATGTGTAATTAATAATGAATCAGTGATGTGAAATCTGATCCAAAGCCTACTGAAGCTGATAGACAGACTCTGACTTCAAGGAGTTCTGGATAAGGCTCTCATTAGGCAAAAGGAAAAAAAAATGAAAAGCTGAGCCAGCTAGTTGGTTAAAAAAATATTATAGCTTGGATTCTGTGCTAAACAGAGACATACAATAATCTGCACTGCACATAAATCCCTTCTCTGCTGACAGGGGACTCACACATTTCTGAGTCTGAAGCTGAACTTGAAATCTAGGAGATAAAATAAAATAAAAAAAAGCTGTGAGAGAGAGCCCCAAAAGGAAAACCTCCAGCGGTTTGAACCACAGCTCATTTCCTCTTGGCATGGATGGGGAGATAACTGTCAGCTATGTGTCATCTGGAGGCAGCAGATGCTGCTGCTCCCTGCGTGCCGAGGCCCTGCTCGCCCCCCCGCCCTGCCCCAGCCTGAGCACCCACCTCTGCTCGGCCTCGCCTGGCTCTGCCCCAGCTCCACGCAACGCACGGCACGGGGATTATCAGCCTGGAATTCCTGCCAAGCCCAGCGGAGCGTGGTGTCCAAAGGGGGGTGCAGCTTGTCTTCCATCAGTGCAACTTAATTCAATTTGTCAGGGCTGCAGACGGTTTGGGTGAGCCTGATCCGACCACCACCATCCCGGCACTGGCCAAATTGTGCGCTGTGAGATGGGGTTCTGGCAGCCTCTGCTTTTCATCTGCCTTTCAATACGACTGTAATGGGGAGGTGGAGATGTTTGTTGATGAACAATTTCATCATTCCGTATCTTTTAAGGGAGACATGAAGTGCACATATTAAGTCATCCCCTTGAGTCAAATATTTTTAAGTACAGTAACACAGCTCATTTTTAAGTAATCAAATAATAATTAAAAATAATTGTCTCCCATTTCTGCTGAAGAACCAATGCATCTACATTGAATTTGCTTCTTTAATAGCAAATTGTAACTCAATCTAAATGTAAATTCCTGGAGAATCTGCTATCTAATTCTCATTATTTCCACTTGCTTAATGTAATTAGAAACATCTGTCACTGATCAACTGTCCACACAGTGAAAACAAATAATAATTCATGCTCTCTGCCTCCATAGTGTTTTTCAGGGAATGGACTGCTTTAAAACCACTCGCTAGAGCCCAAGAGCTAGAGCTGTGCAAAATGCTTGTGACAAGCTCTGAATCATAGCAAATGTCCCTGACCATCAGTGTCTCGGTAGCTCAGTGACATTTGCTGAGTAACTTGACAAAATCCCAGATACATATAAAAGTTACCATCCTGCTTTCTAGAAATATTTGGCTCTGGGGTACCCATCCTCAGGAATATATGACGTCTAGCCAGGGACAGATCTCACCCCCTTATCCCAAAGCCTGGACTCAAAGTCATGGCGGAGCACACAGATACAGATTTGGTTGCTGAAGGAGCATCAGAAGGCCTGAGAAAGGGAGCCCTGGGTGCAGGGAGAAAAGACATCAATCACTGGGGCTTGAGGGTTATCCCAGCTGCTGTCTGTGCTCCCAGTTTATGTGGCTGTGAGCAGAGTGGAAGGAAACAGCAGAGTGAGAAGCTGTCAGAAATGGGCATCCAGTCCCCATGAGATGAACCAGGTCAGGGGCATGGACAGTGCTTCCTCCTCTTTAAAGCACATTAGTGCATATAAACTCTCTGGTTGCTCAAAAGACAATAAAAATCAAAAGAGAAGATAAAGTTTAGAAGAACCGAACATCACGAAATAGGGTTGTTCATCCCCTGCCCACTAGTGACAGGGATGAAAGACTAAAGGCACAGTCCAAGTGGAAAGGTATTCTAATCAGGCATCTACTGCTGAAATGTCCTCAAAAGACAGAACAAAATTAATCCAAAACCTAGTCTTTCTGGTAATCAAGAAATTCCACAAGCCAATGCCACAGCCAAACATTCCTTTTGCCTTCGAGCTGCTCAGCAGCAGGAGGCTCATCCCATGCAATGGTGGGGCTGCTCCATGGGGCTGATGCACGGATGCTGGCATAAAAACAACAAACAATAACCAATAAAACAACAAACCAATACACATCAGAGGGACTGGGGAAACATGAGCAATGGCCTTGCCCACATCACCACGTGGGTCAGAACAGCTCTATGCATTAAATGGTCGCTCTGGCTTCAAAGTGAGGAGGGGAAATGAAGTGAAAATGGCTTGGCTGATTTGGGTTATTTTATTCTTAAAAAGGGCAGATGCAATCTCTTTAGTTCATTCCTTTTCCAAGAGACAAGTGTAACTTAGAGATAGTACAAGATCCACTCTGACAAGCTAAAGTATCTAACACTGTTGGGGCTGCCAAATCAGGAGGGCCAGGATGAGCAGGAGGTTGCTGGCCTGTTCACGACCTCGTCAGGTCGCATTTGGTCACTGCTGCACCTCCTGGTCCAACCCCAGATTCTTCCATCCTGCACAGCAACCAGAGGGTTATACACCCAGCAGTGAGCCAGTGGTACCTCTGCAGCTTGGCAGTTTGATCCCAGTGGCCCAAAACATATCTGTGCCCATGTGAGGATGAGGGGATGCCTGTACTACTCGGCCTGTGTTATTCCAGGGGATAAAGAGGATGGCGGCTCCTGAAGGCAGATGGGACAAGGACCAGGCTGAAGGGTGCATCTGCTGCCTGCTTGCACAGGAGGGATTATTCTTGTTCTGCTAACGGGGATGCTGGAGACAGGCCGCACAGAAGAGGGGATACTCCTCTCCAAAATAGAGATAATTCATTAAACCGAAATCTGTACTATTAATCGATTTTCCCAAAGATGAAAACCTCTCAGAGTTGGCATGTTTTGCTGGCTCTACTTCCAAGCATCTGGTTTGACCTGCTACAAAGATAGCTTCTAAGTCGGAACAGAGACTGAAGCTTCCTCCCAAGGCAGATTTAGGATGGTGCTTCTTCCTTGCCAAATATGGGCAGTTTCCCAGCACAGGTAATAACAGAAGAGTTTTCATTCAAACATAATGGTAATGAGCCATGTCTGAGTGCACAGAGATGGGAAAGTAAAAGACATCCTATCTGTATTAACAACCTCTCATCCAAAAGGATTGCTTCTTCAGGAGAGGTCGGGGCAGGAATGTAAGGGGAGAATGGGTACATCTTGTTGCTTATGACGAGCTCATGCAGGTTTTTTTAAAGCATGACCCAATCATAAGCCAAGAACCATCTACTCTGTCCTGAAAATTGGAAAAGCTGATGGTTTTTCTGATGATATCCAGTACTGCAGCCGACACAAGTGCCACAGGCGGCCTTTCTGTGCTTGCAGTGACTGCCTTGCTCCTTCTCCAGGCACCCAACTCACGGCTGTGCTGCTGTCAGCAAGCTACTGCAGCCCTGGGGGAGGAGGGGAAATCGGGGAAATAATCCACCAGAGAGAGACAAATCCATTTCGACTTCACAGAGCCCCAAGCTTCCCCATGAGCAGCCACTTCCCCAAAATAAAAACAGAAAGGACCAACAAGCCACACACTGGAAATACGGCAAGGGTTGGGGGTTGGAGATTTGCTCTATCACTTGAGGATGGCATTTTGCATCATTTCCAGAGGGAATGGGCCTAAAAAAACACACTCCTGGACAAAAGAAGAGGGAATGGATCAGGACTGTAGAGGGAGAGGTGGGGTAAGCAGGGCTGGGGAACACTCGGGTCTCCCTCAGGAATGGCAGCATGGTCTCCTTGCATGCCTGTGCTGCCCAATCCAAGCCACCTGTCCCCTCTGCGTGGTCACAGGTGTCTCCTTTCCCTCCTGTGCCACAGCTGGGCAGAACTAGCCCCAGCAGCCTTTGCTGGTAGCACCACAGTGCCAGACCCAGCTCCTCTTTGCTTCGCTCGGTGCCATTGTCAGGTGTGATGCTCAAACCTGTGTCTGTTCAAGCACACGTGGGCTGCTCTTAACTACCTGGCCTGAATCCATGGCTGCAAGCAAACTCTTCCCACCTGACAGCACACAGCCATGGCCAGCTGCTGACAGCCATGGCCAGCTGCTGCTTTAGGAAAGGGAACCTTTTACCTGCAGCAAGAGAAAGGGAAAGGAAATAATTTGCCAGTGAGACAGTTAAGACCCTTTTTGCTCATTATGTGCAGTGCCCTGAGCCCAGGAGCCTCACTTGTGGCCAAAGCTCTCACTGTGCTGTGCTGAAGGAATTCCTTTTGGTTGAAAGTTGAGATCTTTTGTCTAAGTTATGTCCACTGAGGAAGGGAAGGGAATAGAAAACAATTTTCTATAAGCTGAGTAACGCAGCTTAGACAATCAAGCTGCTTGCTCATCCACTATCAACCCAGTATTTGTACTGCACAGCCTGATGGCAGCAATAAGGGGAAATGTTCCATCCTGAAATGCTAGCTCCAATTGGAAATGCACCTTTTCTACCTTTGCTCAAAAGCAAATCTGCTATGCTGCCTCGTTCATCATTTCTCCTGAGCTACATTCCTCTGGACTGCTCAATATCTCCTGGAATCATCTCCGGTACATCTGTTATTATTTTTCAAAATTGCTTGCTCAGACCATGCTATAAAAAAATAATTTTCTATTTCCACTATCTTCCAGGAGGCAGCTTCTATCTTGTGCCACATTTAGCACTTTCTCACCTGAATTTACTACTTGGGTTTCTTGTCCAGCCAGGAGGACATGAAAGGAGGAGCTGGAGCCAGAATAGGACTGATGTGACCACACACAACCACCCACAGTGTGAATGAGAGAGATGATTGCAGAGAGTCTTTTTGCAGCTGAGGAGAGGAAGGGGCACAACTCATTTTAGATGATCCCTTTTAGGGTGAGCTCAGCTGCACTCTACAAGCGCCCACCTCCCTCCACTGCTTCTAAAAGCGTGGCTCAGGCACAGCCACACACACTGCTTTTGCCTCAAGTTAGAAGAGATGAATCTCGCCACTGCCTGCCATGGAACGCATCAGAGAAGCCAGGGCTGGAGGTGAGGGATGGAATGTGGCACCAACACAAGGGCTACTCCACCAGGAAGGAGCAGCAGCAGAGAGCAGGAGGAGCTCTGCGCATTTCAGCCTCATCGTCCTGCTAAACTTAATTTATTTCCAGTGTTGAGCTAGTTGGTGCCTCAACTCAGCAGATCCTGCAGTTGTCCCTGGGTGGGGGAAGCAAGGCTGGGGACACTGGTTTGTCCACGGTTGGAGCAGCATCTCATGAGATACAATGACATATTTCACAGCCACTGCTGGACACTGGCAGGTTGGTCCAGGCTGAACAAAAGCTCCATGGAAGCCATGGAGCAGCTGAGCCAGGCAGAAACAATAGTGAATTTTTGAATTTCTCCCAAGTAACTGTGAGTGAGATGTTTTCTCTGTAATGGACCCGTTAGATGCTGGATGTGCCATTCCTTTATTGGTGTATGTGGAGGGAGGTCAGCAGGACAATTTAAATTGCTGATGCTCTGCAAAACTTCAGGAGTTACCTCACAGGAAAGGAAATAGCTTTCTCCCTTCACCAGATGTTTTAGCGGGATTTTCATCAGCTCCCCCCCGCCCCCCCATAAGTTTGAAAAGTTCCAGGTGTGCTCAAAATTAAGGGTATTTGACAAACTTTAGCAGAAGAATTGCAAAAAATTACTGAATATCTTCGCCCCCATTTAGCCAGCTGCAAAGAACATCCAGCTCTCAGCATATGCAGTATGAATAAACATGTGTCTTCAGCTTATCTCCCTCCTGACAGCTCACGGATAGCTCCCCAGCCTGTATTAGTTTAAATGCAATTTATTCTGGAAGACTGATAATAGGGATATTGATTACGCAGGCCTTTGGAAATCACACCCTCATTTCACTCTGCAGAGGGCAATGATTGCCATTCCCAGTTCATTTTCTTATGAGGCTGTAAGTACTTTGCTATGGGAGTCTTTTTCCTGAGGCTCCTCATGTGGCACCTGGCACACGTGCAGGGTTCAGGTTCAATCTTAGGGCACATGGGGAAAACCAGCTCCAAGCGTTGCTCAGAAGCCATGAGGCAGCCCAGAATGAGGGGAATATGCAGCACTGCTGTACCAGGGAAGCATCCTCCCCTCCAATTAACTTCCTCGAGTCACAGAAGTGCCTCTGCTCTCGGCAAGGTCAGTCCTGCCCTGACGCATTCTCAGGGGATGCCTTGCTCCCAGCGGCTACTGCCCCCTGCCTCCACCTGTCCTGGCTTCTGCTGATGCTCCTCCCATGCCTATGCTGAAGAACAAATCTGGATGGGATGAGCTATCCCTGCTGGGTTTCATTAATTTCCAGTCTTGCCTTTTCCAGACACAGCTCTGCTTTCTCTAGAGCTGCTTGACCAGACTGACCTTCAGTGCATTGGCAGATCCCCTTGGAGGCTCTCCATGTTCTCCGTCTGTTTGGGCTCGCTGCGGATCCCTGCCTGCAGCTGTGCACCCTACCTGACCTCTTCAAATCCTGCTCCCTGTGACCCTCACTGATGTGCATGACCTACCAGCTTGCTCTGCACAGCCTGCCTTGCTGGAATGTTCTCCTCTGGCAGCTCCATCCCTGGAATGCCATCTGTAGCACAGGGGCTGTGTCCATTCTCACCCATGGTGAGCTCCAGGCAGCCTGGAGCACCCAGCACACCTGGGAGCTGCTGAGCTTGGACCAGCAGCACTCTATTGTTCTTAACGGAGCCAAGCCAGGGTGCACAGCAGAGGCTCTTCACCCCTAGTTTCTGAGCCTGCTCAGGATTCTCCCGAGATGCTAATTCTGCCTCCTGTCCCAAATCTTTTCCGTTCTGCCTTCATAATCAAGGGCAACCTTGAGATTATCTGCCTTGCCACCTTCACCCTGCCTGAGATCCCTCTGGCTCTTAAGCGGAATTGTTCACTCCCCAGCTCTGCATATCAAATTTCTTTATTTTCTGCCCCATTCTTCCATTTCCCAGCAAACACTCTCCCCTGCAGGCTTGACTTTTGTGGACTTCTGGGTTCACTGGAGCCTAAGCTGAGAACTGAACCCCTAAGATATAGCCCTCCAGTCTGACACCAGAAGCTCTGTAGGCCATGGATGGCAGTCCTGGATGCTTTCTGAGGGAATTAGAGAGGCTCTGCAGAACAGCTCAACACAGGCACGCCTTGCAGGCTGGAAGGATGGATTTGGGATCACACCTGGTTCTCCTGGTCCATTTTTCATTTACCCATTTACCTGGTCTAAGACACCATCTAGGTATTGTGCACCAACTGTGTCTGCAAGAGTGGTGCTGACTGGGAATGCTCCGAGCACCACACTTACCTTTGAGCAATGCTAAATATAATTTTTTGTTTTGTGAAGAGACGACTTTTCAGCAGAAAAGCTCTTAGCTCATAGCTCACTGGTTGCTCAGTGAGAGCACAGACATGAATTGCCAGCCTGGGCTCCTACCTCCCTTTTAGCAGAGCAATCTCCCCTCCATCTCTCACCACCCCGTGGTGAGCAAGCCCAGCCATGTATTTGCAGTTTGCAGCTGTGCTCAATATGATCAGAAGTTTCAAACAGGAACCTGGGAGGCATACAAAGGCCAGGATAACTCTTTCCTGTGAAGACAGTGGCTTCACACTCTTCATCTGCTGTGAGCCACAGGCTGTGAAGGGGAAACTGTGTGCTTTGTCCCAGTGATATAAACTCCACTTCAGACACTGCTTGGCAGGATCCTTCTGAGTTGATCCAAAGTTTTGGACTTCCATAATTTTTAATGCCAAAGATGTTAAAACATCTCCTTTGCAATTTTGCAAACACTTGCTGAGCTGGACTACAGTCTGACTCTTGCTGTAGTTAATCAGGATTTGTTTCTGAAAGAAACCAGAGTCCTAGCACTGAACTTTGGGAAAATAAAGCCTCCTTTCTAGAAGGCAGATTTGAGCCACCTTCAGCTCAGATTTATTTTAAATTATGATCCAAATCCAATGTTTGCACATTTTCTCAGTGTGAGGGACTAGATCCTGCCAGATTATTGGTAGAAAACTAGTTCAAGTTCAGCCTGGTCTCCAGTTATTTGTCTGCCCTACAGAAAACATGCTTTGTTTCTTTGGAGGAGCAACACACCAACCCACAACCTTGAGAGCCACTCAGAGGACAGAAACCAAGTCAATTCTGAGCCCTTGTATGAAGCTGAAGGAACATTTTTCAGCCGCTTCACTGCAGGCATGGAGAGGCTGGGAGGGAAGAGGGGATGCAGGGATCCTTCCTCGGGCACTCACCAAGGGCATCATCACCAGCCCATCCCAGCTCTCCATGACCAGTAGGATATGCCCTATAGGCAACTCCAAGAATATATTCACCCTGATGCTCCTGCAAGGGTGTAGGGGAAGGCAGGGGGGCCAGCAGGGCAGTACTCACCCCTGTGCTCGCTCCTGCCTCCTCGCTCCCAGCCCAGCACTGGCTGCTCCCTCCTTCCACAGGGATGGTTAAAAACGCCTTTGGAGCAGAGCCTGGCACACTGCAGAGACCGGAGCTGCCTTTCCCACATGGCAAGGACGGCTACTGGCACCCAAACATCTCCATTTACGGTCAGGGCTGCACGGCTGCATTTCTGCATCAGCCCTGGAGCTGATGTTTCCAAAATGATCCCCAGTCTTGGCAGTGGAGCAGGGCTGGACCCCATTCTTCTGCAATTTTTGTGGCTTCCCTGGGGAGACTAATGCCGTCCTGGGGCTTGTTTATCCCACACTGAGCATGGGATGTATCGCTGTGGTCCTCATGCAAAACCTGTATCCAAAATTAGGCAGCTTCTCCTGATGGCAGGCAGGTGCCGCCCTCAGCACCACCTAAACAGGAACTTTGGCAGTTTTCCCACCGTGCCAGCCCAGGTAACCACGCTGCTCACTGGCATACAGAAGTGAGGCAGTAAGAAAACATGGGTAAAACCCCCACGGATTGCAATTTCTTGATCACAAGCAGTATTGAAAATATTGCAAAAATTATAACAGATTCTCGGGAGGAGAGTGGACCATTTTATTTCTCCCTCCAGCTATAATTAGTGGAGCTATTGCTCTCAAAAGATACCATTGCTTCTCCAGGACAGTGAGCCTCAGGCTGGTGCCAGTGAGGCTACCATTGCTTCTCCAGGACAGTGAGCCTCAGGCTGGTGCCAGTGAGGCTGACCCCAGAGTAGTGAGGGACACTGGTGTGCTCCAAACTGAGCATCTGCACCGGGACAGCCACGCTGGGGACAGCCATCCGTGTGGCAGTGAGTCAGCAGCCCACAGGGCACTTTGCCAGCCCGGTGCTGGCTCACAGCTCCAGTGTCTCCCAGTCCGGCTTGGAGGCGGCTCCTGGGGATGAGATGCTGAACCATGGCAGGCACACTGCAAACAAATCCTGGGCTCCTGAAAGACTCCTGACTCACTCAAAGCAGAGCTGGTTTCGAGCAAGGCAAAGAATGTTCAGTGCACCCCATAAATTTTGGCTGTGCATGTACACTTATCACTGCTAACCTGCTTCTGGATGCACTTGCATGGCAGCTGGGAGATAGAAATGCTGCAAGAAGAGTTACTCAAGAAGTGTCAGTATGGACATTTAGGTGGTTAATCACTAAAATACCTATGGGTCGTGCTGACCTCCCCATCTCCCCCTGGCTCTTCCAAATCAGGCTCAGTGCTTCCTGGAAAGAAGGGTAGAAACAAATTGCCCAGATACTTCCTACAATCAAATTGCAGAGCCTCCAGACCCCACAGACAGCTCTGCTACGAGGCTCGGATGAGCTCCATTTCTGCAACAGCTCCTCCAGAGAGAAAGAATTAGGAGGCTTAACACTTTTGGATGACAGTTGCCGGAGCTGCTGTCAGATAACAGCAGATCCAGCCGGCGCAGGAGCCGGGATCAAGCCAGGCTGCCTGATTCAGCCATCCCAGAAAAAAAAGCCGTGTTTATAAAACCCACATGAAAGGGAACGAATTGCCAATTACGCAAAAGTCTTTAAATAAAGCAACACAAACCTTTCATGTGCAGCAGACAAATGATACACGGTCACTGGGAAATAACATAACAGATAGGGAAGCTGCGAGTGGGGAATGGAGGAAATCCATTTTCCAGAAATAAGAAAAGGGACTTGCTTGCTGAAAATGATTAGCTAGATGAAGCCAAACACTTGAAAAAAAAGAACTGCGCTAGAAACTAAACATGCATCAAACAAAGAGGAAAAATCCCCCCAGATTGTAAGATCCAAGGAGCCACACTCTGCTGCTGCTCAGAAAGAAAAAACTGTCAAAAAAACATACTGTGTAAACTTGCCACACACCCCAGATCTTCAACAGGCATTTATCAAATGAAACACACACCAAATGCAAGTCTTCTGCCTAATCCCAAGTCAAACAGTCTTTGAGTTTCAGACCCTCAGGAACAGATTTCCATATGATCCTCCTCTGTCTCTGTTTATGATTAGCCCTTCTAAATTTCAGCATTTATCTGACAAAACACATTGGGGAGGGTTTTCTTTTATCTGCAAAGCCTGTGTTTCTGCTTTTCCTTAGCTGCTGCTGCACCACTCTGCAGCCACTCAACTTGGGAGGAAAAGACTTCACTCAAGACCCTTGGATTCAGTAATGCCAGATCTCTTTCCTGATGATGGTAACCCCAAGCCCTTGCATTATGTGCCAACACTGAAGTGAGCTAACGTTCACAGAAGAGGTTATACATGCTGCCTCTGAGCCAAAACCTCACTTTTGGGGTATGGTAGTGCAAATAAAACCTATGTGCCTGATGGGTCCCACTGCCAATAGCTGTGTGGTCTGTCAGAGGGGTCTTTGCAGTTTTAGGAGGGAATCTGGGGTGTTGAAACATTTCAATCTGGCCTGGCAGAGCTGTCACACTGAGCCACTGGTGAGTCCTGTGAGCAGAAGCATCAGTTCCACTCCCTGTCCTCCTGCAGCCTGGGGTATGGTCCTCATTACCCACTAATGGATATGTTTCAAATGACATATTCATAAACCCCTGAGTCTGATCACGGCTAATTCACAGACAAAAAGGGAGTGCATTTGCTTAATACACTGCTTTTTGCAAACACCCTGATTGTTCCCAGATGCATCTGGTTTTGCCCAGCAGCACTCGAGGCAGGAGAGGAAATAATTTCAGCTCCCCAGAATCATTGGCCAAAGCTGTGTCAAGATGCTCCAGGAGCCCTCCTGCAACTCACTGAGGGAGCTGTACCCAGCTCTCTCCTTCAGTCAAACCCAGCATCTTCTGCTGGTTGTCTTCTACACCAAAAAGGAGTACCCCAAAGATGATCAGAAGGCTGGAGCATCTCTCCCATGAAGAAAAGAGGAGAGAGCTCTGGTTGTTCAGCCTGGAAAAGAGAAGGCTCCAGGGAGACACCATTGCAGCCTTCCAGTACTTAAAGGAGTCTTATCAAAAAGAGGGAGAACTACTTTTTCCATGGGCAGATAGAGATGGGAAAAGGAGGAACTGTTTTAAACTAAAAAAAGGAGAGATTTAGATTAGATGTTAGGAAGAAATTCTTTACTCAGTTCTAGTGAAAGGTGGCCCTGCCCCTCGCAGGGGGAGTGGAACTAGATGGCCTTTAAGATCCCTTCCAACCCAAACCCTTCTATGATTCTGTGATTCTATGAGACTCCTGCAGCACGACCCCTGAACCCTTCTCTAGGCAGAGCACCTGATAGCACACAAACAGGCACTGAAAGGCAATGTAAAGCCAAGTCCAAGTCAGGCTGCTATTTTGATCTCACCTGTGGCAGAGTAAGCAGTTCTACTGATCCCTAGTGCTCTTTCCTAAACTTTCCAGAGGAGTGGAAAAGCCTCCAAAAAAGGTTGAGGTTGGTGAAAAGGAGGAAGTTTCACATGAGAATTTAAGAGACTGACTCCTGAGCAATGCCAGCATATGCAGGTCTAGATCTTGAGGCCCAACAAAGCTATGGAGGAACCTCTTTCATGGCAAAACCCAGCAAACCAGCACTCTGTTCCAGCCTGTGGCAAGACACCCACAGAAAAAATACAGCTTTGAAGTGATAGCCAGAAGCTTGGGCTTGAATGAACATTTTATTTACAGCTTCTAATTCAATTCAGCTACAAGATAAGGTAACATCAATAAAAACAACTGTGCTCAGAACTTAGAAAACAACTTTTATCTGAAATCTCACAGTAAGATACAAACAATATGGGTCAGTTGGTGAGATTTCCCCTATCAAAGTGCATGTTGCTCCCAGAGGGAGGCCAGTCCATTGAGGACCTGCTGGGACAAAGAGCTGCTCATCTTGGCAACCTCAGCCCACTCCTGCCCCTGTGGAGCAGCTCAAAGACCACTCCAATGCTGGTGGCTTTGCCTGTAAGGCAGGCAACCCGAAGTGCTGTGCCCATATCTGCAAAGAGTATTAATACTGGAGACATACACAAGTCCAAAACATCCACTTTATCTTCATCTGCTCCACCTACAAGTGATTTCACCCTGAGTAGAAGCTACCTTGCAATTGTCATTAAGCCAGAAAAGCATATGACATGCTGCAGTGGACATTCCTGCACATATGGGGGCACGGGGTTACCCAGAGATCTGAGTACTGCATGCAACAGAGGTTACTGCTTTTTCTGGGCATGAATTTTTCATCATCACCCCCCTGGTTCTCCCCATTGACACATTACTAGAAAACAGCAAAACGATTTGTTGTACTAATAAAATTCAACCATGGGTCACTTGCAAACTAGTTAGTGTGATTTACAGAGCAATTTGCTTCCTATATTGATTACAAGGAATTCCATTGAAGGTGTGATCAAATGCTTAAAAAAACATAGTATCACGTGACACCATTTCTGCTCCCTCGGAAGTGGACACATCACCCTGAACCAGCCTCCTTGGCTGTCCTCTTCCTGTGGCTTTTTAGTGTCATTGATTAAACCCCAAATAAGTAGGTTGGCCAGGGCAGCTCACATAGATTTCCTGCAGTATATTTTAAGCTGTGATTATTAATATACTGAGCAGTGCTTTAGCAGAGCTGTACTCCAATAGTCCATTTCAATTTTTAATTGAACGAAGAAAAATTAGAAAAGGCATTTAGATGAAATAGGAAGCCAAGCGCTGTGTCCTTGTGATGAAGGTGACTAAACTTCCCCTCAGCCAGCTGCGAAGCATCAGAGAACCTGGTGCAGCCTATGCAGAGACCACTGGTATAGTGTTTGGTTTTAATTAGTCATCCTGATTTAGCTGCTCTCATTCCACCACTGGCCTGACTCACAGTCATCCAGGCACACTCTGAACACACCAAGTGTCATGGGGAGCTGAGGGATTTCACCTCCTAGACGACTTAAAAATATGCTTAAAAAAGATGTGCTTAAAAAACATTACCCATTACAATTTTGTAATGGTATTTTTAAGCCACTTTCCAGAAAGCGAGGCTGAATGTGCTTCCGGCGATTCAAGTCGCCTTCAGCCATCCCCATTCAGGTTTGTCGGTGCTGGGTAGGATCCTGCCCCGCCTCCCACCTTATCAGCTATAGCCAGGGCATTTGGGTGCTATGGGAAGTTTCATTTCCTGCTGCTTTGGCTGCCTGTGGCTGGCCTGAAGCCTTTGTAAAAGGAAAGACATTCTTCTAATTCTTGTTATTAACCCATTGGGGATCTCTGAGACAGGAGCCAAAATTGTCAGGGAAGTGTAGGATGCTACAGCTTTCACCAGCCAATCCTTACAAAGCCACCACCAGACTCTCATTGTTTCCAGTCTTCCTTTTTTTTTTCAAAAGTAAAAAATAAGGCAGATGGAACATGGACTTCCTTTAATACATGTTCGTGTTTGACATGTGAACCTACAAGCAATGCCCGCCTGTGGCACCACCACAACGTCTTCTGCTGCCAACCATGTTCCCAATGCAGGTGTGGGCATGGGCACGGTCCCCTCTGGTGTGGAGCCCAGCACTGAACCCCAGCAATCTAGGATGGCAAGCAGAGAAGCTGGAGGTATTTAAAGCAGATGCAATGCATTTCTTAAAGCTAAGCAGTGCCTCAAAAACATAGTTAAGGGATATAATAACAGTGTAAAAAATGACCAGAAGTGCTTTTCTATCTCATTGGCAGGGACTGGGACAGTTTTGGCATAGAATAAAGTAAAAATATGTCTTGAATTAGTCCTTCCCACGGATACGCAGATCCTTCCCAGGCAGCACTACTGAAGCTTCCCTGAGCTCTGCAGGCAATCACAGCATGAAGCTGCTGAGAAAACCAGCTGAAAACCCTTTTCTCTCCCCACGCTGGTGAAAACCTGCAGCTGAAGCAAACTATCTAATGATGAAATGTGCAGTTCCTACCTGAACAAGGAGCTCCAGCTTCCTGTCGTCAAGGAGGTGCACTTGGCATCTGCGACCCTCCGTCATCTGCAAGAGAGAAGAGAAACGTGTGTCAGGGTGCTTGGTGCTCCAGCTCAGCACGTGGCTGCTGGCCTCCCCCAGCACATGTTGGAGGGTTTCATTCGATGCAGTCCTTTTGGTTTGTGTTTACTTATTTCTTTTTAAATTAATCCCCCTACTTTTGGCACCAGGGCGAAGAAAAGGCTGGAAGGAGAAAAAGAAAAGCCACCCTGGTAGCTGTCACGGAGCAGCGTCTGGTGCCTGCCTGGACACAGCTGCCAGGAGGAGTTTCTCCCAGTGTGTACAATGGGGGCAGGGGATGGTTTGCAGCACACAAGCCCTGGCATTTCATACTGAAGCCTCCAGCTCTGCAGCTGGCTTGGCTGGCAGAGGAGGCATCCATGCAAGTTTCCCCGAGCCCCTCAACAGCAGTCATCCAGCCACGCCACAGGTAGTGAGGAGCCAGGCTCCTCCCTGGGCCGTGCTGATGGTGCTCCCTGGAGTGGCCTCAGGTGCTTGTTTGGCCCTGAATCCTGAAATGGGCTTGTCCTACTTGGAGTATCCTATTTAGGATGTACCACAGGAGTGACATCACTGTCACTGATGTCACTGTACTGATCCAAAGGTGCTTCCACACCAGCAAAGTTTATTATAACATTTAACAAATAATATCAATAAAACTGTTACGTATAAAAGACTTATATGAGATTTCCAAGGTCCATAGATTGGGGTCCTAAGAAATAAATGAGCTGTGGTCTGAGGGAACTCCTCTACAGTGCATCAAGCCCTTTTTTGCACAGAGCACCGTGAGTGAGGAGCAGCTATTCTTTGCAGAGTTACAGATCTCAGCTCAGTCCCACAAAGCCCTGCAGGCACAGGAACACTCCCACTATCTGTTAATGGGATATGGGCAGCCTTAAGCCTCTTTGGCTCTTGGAAATCCCTTTCTCAGCACGACTTAGGCAGCACACAGGCAGCCCCCCCAGTGTGGGCTTGCCCTACAACACTCACGCACACCTCGACCCACGCTGGCACAGACCCAGCACAGTCTCACAGCTCAGCTTACACCCCAGAGACCCACCTGCCCCCACAAGGCACCTTTCCTGTGCTTTTCATGGATCCCCAGCTCAATTTAATAGTATTGCTTGCCATGGTGAGTCGTAAAGCATCACCAGAAGGGAGCAGAGGTTCCACAGGATCCTGGCAGAGGGGTCACAGACTGCTGGAAATACAAGTGCTGCAGCATCCTGGGCATTACTGCCCTCATCCATCACCTCTCCCCACCAGGGCCAGCTGAGCTGAGCCCCGATGCAAAGCTGCCTTGCCGAGAGTGGGGCGAAGTGTGTTTGGGGGTTAACTGAGGACAGCTCAGCTTTCTGCTTCAGCTCTGTGGGTTAAAAATTAGCTGCTCCTGTGGCTGATAGGGCTGTACATGCTGGCATTTGGGAAGCAGTGGTGGATGCTCCACTATCAACTTTGCCCATTCAAGAAACCAGGCAATGTGTGGCCATTGCCATGGGATCTGCAACCTCAGCCATGTCCAGCAGCATCACCCTCATCCTGCTGTCTCTCAGCACAGGAGCCCATCAGCCTCTTCTGGGTGCTTCTGTCCTCCCTCTTGATAGCTCTGTCCCACATCCACCTCTCCTTTTCCTGGGGTCAGATCAGAACAAGTCTTATGCTGCTCCCAGCCCCTTCCACAAAGCAAAGATTCAAATGTTCCAACAACTCTACTGAACCTC
This sequence comes from Oreocharis arfaki, assembly GCA_013398015.1. Classification (NCBI taxonomy): domain Eukaryota; kingdom Metazoa; phylum Chordata; class Aves; order Passeriformes; family Paramythiidae; genus Oreocharis; species Oreocharis arfaki. Next base: position 369,714 of record VZRR01001879.1, read on the forward strand.
AAGCTGGACGTGCAAGATGCAGAGTGTATTATGAGAAAACTTCAGTCAAAATGAGCTTTTCCCTTCAACTCACCCACAATTTACAATTCTGGAAGGCACAATCCCATGTGATTCATGCAGATTTTACCCCTTTTTGTTATTCACATCAACACACCTCTGAGTATCTTGCATGCCAAATAACATCACTTTCCTTCCCTTCTTCCATCAGCACAACTGGAGCCCTGGCATTGCAGCCAAAGGAAGCCTTGTAAAACAAGGCTTCTCATAAATGTCAGCCAGTTACCACCGTGGCAATAAATCGTCTTACAAGAATTTCCTCCAGTAAGAAATGTTATGCAAAATGTGGCTTCTCCTAAGGTGTATTACTCGGTGAGTGAGATTTTTAACTGTTAAACAGCTTTCAGCTCAGTTGTAAAGCTATGCTAGAGGCTCACAGAAGGGCTCTGCAATGGTTTCTCCTGCTTGGAACAAGAGTCGTGTGGGTCATGTTCACGCAGGCACAGGGAACTGCAAGCTTCCTTCACTGGGCTTGCCCAGCAGATAAAACTCTGAGTGCCTCAGCTGTGCTTTAACATCTCCCTCATCCTCTTACTATCACATATCCACTGCATCTCCAAGATGGGGATGTGCACTGATATTACAGCTTTAATATGAGTTTACCCAAGGCAAGAGATAAACCAAAGAGTTTATCGTGGCGATGGCAGGGATGGGAACACAGTTCAGCTTTCGTGTGTTATGCTCCATTGGCTATAACAAAGTTGAAATATGAATAAAAGAAGGTGAAAGGGGGAAGAGGGAACATTTTATGAGGTGCCTGACTTTGTGCTTTAGTGTTTCAGCAAAGTGCTTGCTTTCTGTGCGGAGCTTCTTCAGCTCTCCACGCTTCTCCAGCCCAGAGTTTCATAACCCCTTAGTGCTTTCATTGCTAAAAGAAATCCCAAATGCAAACAGCTGGGAACATGAATAAATATCTGAATAAAGCAAAGCTCTGAAATGTAGCACATGATGGTTGACTAATTGAAAGGCATTTCATGAACATCCCTTGAAGCTCAGCAGGTCCACAGGTTGGAAGCATTTCCTTCCCCCAGCCATGAGGCTTTTCATTTCCCTTAGAAATGAGCAGTGCTTTCCAAGAGAAAACAAAAGAAGGTAGAGACAGGCTTCCTATTCGATATAAGCTAAAATATGATAGTCCTGCCCTCCCTCCTTTCTGCTTTATTATTCCACCAGGTGTCTGAAGCTCCCATTATGTGCTTTTTTGCATCATTGGATCAATACAAACTCTGCTAGTTTGTCAGAGCAAGAAACAGGAACGTTTCAAAGCACAGCAAGAAGGTCCTGATTAAGCACAGTCTGGGGAAAAGATGCTGCCTCTGACACTGTGCAAATTGGCTGCGCTGCACTATGTGCTGCACTGCCATGCATGGGGCTGTTGCTGGCTCCTGGGAAATGAGTCAGGGAATGCTGTCTGCTTCCTTGTGCAATCAGAGAAGGGAAATCAACACCAAAGCCCTATGAATGGGAGCAGGAGGTCACCAAGATGAACAGAGAGTACCAGAGTCTGGATGGAGGGAGACCACAGGACTGAATTAAGGTTCTTTCCCAAGGCTCTTACCCAGAGAAGGATGGGGAGAACTAAGCTAAGAAGAACTTGAACTAAAAGGCACAAAGGCATAGCTTTCCCTTCACCTTGAAAAAGCAAGATCCCAGCAAAGGGACAAGAAACAATGGTTGAGAAGACTTCCTGACAGAAGAGGAGGACACTTGATGTGGCAGGGAAATGGGAGTTCAGTCCTGATGAAGTCCTGGTTTTCACAGTGAGCTCAGTCAGATTTCCTGTACCAACACGGTCCCCCACTTTCCTTCTGAAGGGCAAGATCCCTCTTCCCTAACTCCAGAAATTAAAAAGCCAAGGTCAGCCTAACAGTTAAGATGCCCTTAACATTCACAGCAGAGAGAACACTCAGACATTTCAAGTGAGGTGAGACCATTCCTAGTTGAGTTCTACGGTTGTTCCTGATGCTCACTCAGCTGCAGCTCTGCCAGGATGCTGTATCCACAGCAATCCCTCAGATTTCCAAGGCTTCTCAAGACATGTGAAGAGGTGGGACTGTGTTACACACTCCTGAGTGCTAGCAGTTCACCCATATGGCAGCGAGCTCCACTTCCCTGGGTGTGAATATGGGCCACGAGCATCTCATGGGCCAGACTTAACACGAGCTCAGATGGAAATTATGCACCAAAACGCAGAACACATTTTCTTCCCCCAAAACAGCTCAGTAAGTCACATCTTTTTCTGAAAATCTGCCACTTCTTTTAGTGCCTGCACATGCAGCATGACCCCACAAGTGCCTGAAGAACTGAGCATGAGTGCTTTTAAAAAGCTCTGTCATTTATACACCAGTGTGTAAAGACTAGGGATAATATATATTCAATACCCATACTCAGATACTGCCTGTAAGGCACGTGAAGACCTGAAGCAACACGTTTGTGTGGCTGAGGAGCTGGATTAGTCTGCAGGAGGGCTGATCATACACAGGGCATGCATTCTTTCTCTGCTCCTTGGCTTCTGCACCTTGAGGACAGAAAAGCTGATCCTGACGTTTGCAAAACGTTTTGAGGTCCATCAGTGACAGCAAGTCCTGCCATATACGTTTACTCTAATACAGAAATGCTACAGAAAGGAAATCTGTCTTGTGGTTACTCATGGGATCTTCTGAGTCGCAGCTGTTTTCCTCAAGGAAAGGACGTTTTAGTTACCTTTATCACAAGACTTTAAATCTCGTTTGGAGGCTCCTATCCAAATATTTACACAACGGGTTTCCTAGGGAAGGCAGGCTGGCGATTGTTTTGCTTTGTGCCATGAACTGCTCTGATGACTGCCCTCCTCTCTATTCATCTTCACTGTAACTCAAACACTGTCTCGGAGAATCCTATAAACTGTCTGTGACACAGTCCCAAAACCTTCACCATGCTCAGCTAATCCCTGTACCGCCGTCACTTTGTCACTAAATTATCACAACTACCCACAGAACTGCTCCATCCAATACAAACAGCCAAGGTGATGGGAGGAAACGGCTCCAAAGAGAACCTTTCCCTTTCAAAATGAAAAAACCCTCCTGGTGAAAGCACTGTCACACTAAATAACTCAAAGGCACCAAATGCAAATGATATTTACAATGTCAGTTCTATAAATATCCATGGCACGTTTCATTAGCCAGTGACTGCAAGAATAAAGAAGAATACAGCGTGTTCTTCCTTGAATCACATCAGAAATTATAATTGGAGGCAGAACCTTTCCTAAACATTCACTGCCTGTATGGGAGGCAATTACTGTGCTGAATCCACAAGAATCTGTGTCACTCTGTCCACTGTTTGGACAGAGCTGCTGAAAGGCGATAGGGAGAGATGACAGCCCACTGATTACAGTAAACTCTGAGATTAAACATCCTGCTCCCACTTGACCACTTCTTACCGCCTTCTCATCCTGGCAACTCCTAAGCTTGTCGAGAGAGGGAGGGAGGAAAAGCAGTGTGTTTTTGATGCCTGCACAGCTTTGTGCACTTCACTTTGCTGAACTGGGGCCAGCCTGGCAAGCAGCTGCCTATCAGACTGACCAGCACTGCCTCTTCATGTGCCTGCATCCATCTGCCATCTCCTGTCCTACACTCACACTTCAAGACCCTGGAGGAATGGACTATCTTTCTTTTTATGCCATGTGTTTGCAGACCATCCTCCCCATTGCTGGTCTGCATCTGCACCTAATAAATGTTACTGATGGTGGCTGGGATGAGGGTGGCTGTGAGACAGTTCTTGGAACGTCTGAGCTGAGCCTTGGGGCTGACTTTTGATGGGGACCTGGGAGAGGAGACATGGCCTCAGCTGACTCTGTGCTCCATGGGGAGCAGCACTGCCAGGCTCTGCCCTTGGGGCTTGCTTGTTTTTGCAGTCATAGAATCACAGAATCATTAAGGTTGGAAAGACTTCCAAGAACACCAAGCCCAGCCTTCAACTAAACACCACCATGCCTACTAAACCATATTGTGAAGTGACACACACACCCATTTTTTGAACACTTCCAGGGACTCCACTTCCCTGGAAAGCCTGTTCCAGTGCTTAATTCTGGTCCTTTAGGTGTGACTCAATGGGAAAAATACCTAATGAAGAGGAGGAAGATAACTGTTGGTGCAAATCTGGTTCATCTGTCCCAGCCATGCAGCTTGCCCACTGCCCTGCGCTGGTGAGCACATCACCATGGTCTGCAGCACTGCTCCTGCCATCCTCTGGTCCAAGGCCAAAGCCCTCACACACACTCACTTCCCCTGTTCTTCCTTTTCACTAAAATGGGCAGTATCTGAGGCACCTGTGCCTCTGTGGCTTGAAGCTCCGAGGGTGAGGGACAGGAGAAACTGTTGTTTCTCAATACAGTCCTCATTTCCACTAATTATTTCCACGAGTCATTCCTAGATAAATGGTGAATAGTCTGTGTTATTATTTTTTTCAAGAGGCAGGAGAATGATTTTAACTTGGCCCAAGACTCCTGGCTTGTGAGCAGAGGTCTATGTAACCTGTCTTGTCTGTCAAGGTCAGTGACAGTTCAGAACATGAGCTGAGCTTTCTGAAATAAGCCAGTATAGAATCACAGAATCACAGAATGGTTTGGGTTGGAAGGGACCTTAAAGACCACCTAGTTCCAACCCCTGTGCCACAGGCAGGGATGCCACCCACTAGATCAGGTTGTTTAGAGCCCTATCCAACCTGGCCTTGAACACTTCTAGGGATCGGGTACGAAGAAGTAGGAACCCATCAGACAACACTTATTCATTCAGATTTGTTCATGCTATTATTTCTTATGGGAAAGGCTATTTGGTGCTCTGGAGCAGGAGAGGTTAGCTGTAAGCCAGTTGTTTTTTCCCCTGGGAAGGGTATCCCAGCTGTATTCTCAGGCATTTGTCACCTTCTAGCAGTACTTTGGTAAGAGAACTAAGATGTTGCATATTCAAATAAACAGGAACAACTTTTTAAGTATTCCATTTCGAGGGAACTTGGTGGAATATGGAGCTTTGATGCTGAGAAGAAAGGCCCAAGAAATATGCTGCAGATATGGACGATGGTGATATGAAGAGAAGCAGCCAATGGCTGATGCATACCCAGACTTCACCTCCTCAAGCAATGTGGGTTTCCCTGTTATGGAAGTGCTTTGAGGCTCTGTGAAATACATGCACAGTCCACAGCTGGATTGACTGGCCAGAAAACAGAAGCTGATGATGATGCAGCACCTCCCACAGGTTTGATAGGACCAGAGGAATGTATCGTGTGTGAGGCCTTTGGCTTTTCCTGTGAGCTTCTTTATCCCACTCCTCGAAAAATTAATGTCCTTTCCAATGGATTAGGGAACGGAGGCTAAATTGTCAAAACTATGTTACAGATACAGCTCTTAAAACCCTCTCCCATCCCGCAGGAAGGGAGTGGTGCTTGATGTTACCCATCACATGGGGGATCTGCACAGGGATGTGTTTAAGAGGGGTTGCATCAAGCGACGCGACCATTTCTGCAAACACTCGTTTGTCAGGAGAGAGGAGAACAGCTTCAGTAATTAGAAAGCAAGAGTCCTGCTCGAGAAAGGAGGAGGGACGGTGTCAGCCGCGGTGTCACCCTGTCGGAAGCACCACTCGGACCCAGCCATTGTGTGGATGCCGACAGGGAGCGACGGGACAAAAATTAAGGCCAGCTACAGGCTGAGTGACCTGGTGACTTCCCTGTTTTGTCTTAGGAGCTGACAAAAGAATTCCTGGCCTGCCCGGGGGCTCCTTGCTTCCTCCACACAGCGCTTTCCAGCCTTGCTCTGGCATCACCCAGGGACATCTGCACAGGTTATTTCTCATTCTTCCCCTAAACAGCGCTCAGCAAAAATGCTCTGATTCAGCAAAGCCCATCGCTGTGTCCATAAATCCCCTTTATTTCAGTGTGACATAAGCAAGTGTTTAAGTGGCTTACTGTATCAGGGCTGAAATGAAAAACCGTCTCCTACGGTCCTTAAGTCCATTTACAACATCAAGCAATAACTCTCAGGCGAACTTTAAAGCCGGGAACGCCGCGTCTTAACCTCAAAACACTTGGTGCTTGAGCTGTGTAGTTAGAATGAAATCTAATTCCGACGCCGCGTTTTAAACCGAGCAGGGCATTACCCGGCAGACGCCTAAATTACCGCTCTGAGCGAGGCCGGCCTCTGAGGCCTGATTTCAGTTATATCCTGAGATAAGAAAGTCCTTTCCTGGACAGACCCGCTTCCTCACTAGAATGGAGCCTGTGCTGGTTTAGGTCACGTATTGTTTTCTTTCTTGAAAATAATGCAGATCTAAATCTTTTCAAATACAAAGGGAAGAAATTCTTGCACCCTCCCCGCCTTCTGATGTTGAGGCAGGAGGAGAGGGCATTCCCAATGAAGACATTTTACTATGTCTGAGTCCTTTGCCGTTGTAATTCTTTCCCTTCCCTTTCTTGGCAAGGAAATAAACGATTTGCCAGTTTAAAAATACACCAGCTTCCAAGAATTATCTCCACTATTTACAAGGCAGGAGCGGAGAGTGTAGGAGCTTTGATATGGTTGGTCAGATCATCCTCTGAGCTCTGGAGCTGAGGCTCCACGGGGCCACAGGGAGGTTACACAGTCTTCAGTATTATTCATTATTTTTAGTCTAGAGGATTCACTGGTCACAGATGTCTTAAACCTTACAGATTTGAAACCCCTTCTGAATACAGCAGAAGTGTGTTTTGATAAACCTTGACTCAGCTGGTTAGTTGTGCAGGGGGTTCAACAGGGACACCTTCTTGGGGCCAGCATTTTTAGGTCAAGAACATGCCAGAGCTGTTAAAACTTTGGCACAAACTGGGATCCTTTAGCTGTCTCTTCCACTTTTACTTGGGAACCCTGTGTTGCTCCTACAGCCTTTCTGCACATGCAGCAAGCTGGCTGCACTCATTGATGGGTAAGGAAATAAATAATAAATAAATAATCGTGCAAATGAGGCAGCCCAGCTGCTCCTCCTCCCGCCAGCTTGGGGCTCTCCCCTGCTGGCAGCACTGTCAGGCGGATGAGCTTTGAATGAGTCGGGGGATGGGGCTTCCATCCTCTCCTGACACACTTTACTGCACAGCCTCATAGACCTGGTAGATCAGCTCCTGCCTGGAGCCAACAGCAAGCCCTGGTGAGAGAGGAAGAGCTGCAGTCCTGCTCGAAATTCCATCACTTCTTACAGAGCAGATGATGAGCTGTTCACACTAAGGGCATCCTTAGGTCAGGTGAAACCACTTGATCCATATGAAACTACTGCAGCCGAAGGATTGCATCCTATGGGAAGTGGAAGGGGAACGGCAAGGGCAGCCCACAGCCTCATCCCACCTTACAGACCTTGGGACTATTCATCCAGACTATGTTCTTTGTCAGTATGCCAAAGTAATGCCCAAAGACTGAAAAACTGCCACTATCACAAGAAAAAAAAAATCGCAAAAAAATAGTTCCCCTCATACCTATGTTATTAAGACAACAGGTAGAAAATCTTCCTTGCTGCCAACTTCGCATTTAACACCCAAAAATAACCTGTCCTGTACACAAACTCCTCCTGATCTAACTCAGCCAAACTCTGTGAGCTTTTCTTTATTTGGTGAGCTTTTCGGTTTTATTTCCCCCAGGGTGAAATTATTTTCTGGATAATATTCCCTTTAAGGCAAGTTCTGCAGTTTCATCCCATGTCTGCACATTGCATACAAGAGCTGTGATCCATCATATGGGTTGCCAGTCCCTAATGCAGCCCAACTAAATAAATATCAACAGCAGAGCTAAAATGGGAGGCCCAGCGGGAAAGAGGATAAAGGATCTCCGGTGTCTTTGCACAGGGACAAGCAGAGTGGTCCTGGGTGCTTCATCAACTTTTGAGCACAGCTGTGCTTCAAGAAAACCAAGATGTGCCTTGGAAGGGTCCTGCTTCCCCTGGAAGAGCCCTGTATTTACTGTTTGGTACGCACGAAGGACACAGCATGATCTAAGGAAAAAAGGATCTAAATTATCTACGAGGGAAATCCTTTACCAATGACAGACTTTGAAGCCCTTTATGAGTCAAACTGACTTCTTTGCAGGGACTCCTGGTCACCCTCTGGTTCATTCCCCACTACATCCTGCAGCAAGCACTGTGAGTCATCATAGGATAATGACCATGTGGCAATAAAGTACATAGGAATAGATTATTATTATTATTACTATTATCTTTTTTTCCCAAAGATGTTAGCATGTCTGTTAATCTCTCCTACACCTGACTTTTTATGTGTAAACACACATAAATTTTTAATTTTTTGTATAGTTTCACACTTGAAACGTGGCATACTTTCAGCAAAATGTTCCAGATATCACTCGTTTGTGCATGCAGACAGGGTGCAATTATATGAGAGCATCCAAGTCCTCTGGGAACACGTTCGCAGGAGGCTTTGTTTAGTTATAGAAGAAAACAGGATGATTTATTTGCTATTGAAACGAATGTGATTTGCTGGAGAAAAAAAAAATCAATGTGGGTTCATAGGAAGATGACCAAAGTGACCCAAGGCAGGGGAAGTGACAGTATGTGTGAAATATTTTTAAAGGACAAATTAAGATTTATGGCTTGAAGTGTCCTTTTAGTGCTCATTGAGTGTTTTGTACCTACTGTATCATTAAGCTTTGGGAGGTGTGAGTGGTGATGGCCCTGATCAATGGAGCCAAGGCACTGGGCAGTGCATCACTCAGGTACTGTAACAGAGAGGGTCAATGGAGAGTGCTGAGCAGTGTTATATATAACACATAACAGAAAACACACTTACAAAAGTCATTCCAGATGGGGGGGAAGAGGGGGGAAAGCAAAATGTTAATCTGTGCACAGAACTGTTGAGTTTGTTTGGTTTTTTTTCTTCTTGTTTTGAATAACACTCCAAGAACTGATATGCTTCCAGTGGGAAAATATGTCACCAGGTTGTTTGTTTCCAGCCACTGCTAATCAGCAGGTTTGACACACATTTGATGTCGAGAGCCAGGGCTGTGGCTGTGCCCAGGCTGGGCAGCTGCCAGTGGTTCTGCCTGAGCAGCAGCAGCTGACAGGGTCAGTGCAGGGTGGGCATCATCCCCCAGCTGGGTTTAACAGGCAGGATGGGGTGAGCTTCAGAGCACATTTGGATGACAAGCAGCTGACTCATCCTCAGAAATGCAGGTGTTTTCAGAAACCAGTCCTGCTTGCACAGGTCTGGTTTGACCCTTGCTGCTCTCACTTCGTTCCCGAGCGCATCCAGTGCTGAGCGGGGCAGAGCTGGGGCTGCAGGGCTGGGACATCTCCCATGGGCTCTGCCTGCACACCCTGCATGAGGGGCAGGAAGGGGTCCAGCCTGCCTTCTCCGGTCCTGACAGCTCCTGATGCTGTACACTGGTGTGTCTGGTGAGAATCAGAGCTCAGACTAGCCCCACTCTGGGAAGGGAAAACTCAAGCAGGGAAAGCAACTTTCTGGACACAGCCTATGCTTTTACACCCCCGTCCATTGCCTGACTAATGCCAGGATCTTCTATCACCTGTATTGAGAATTCTTTGGCTATTAGTGCAGCAAGACCAGGTCATCTCTGCACCAGGACATCTCATGACATACTAAATATGGACAGTCTGTAACCTCTGCATAGGAGAGACCTGGAATAAACACCTCAATATAAACCTGCTTTTTACCATATGCCTCTGCTTTTTAACAGCCAGGGAAGGATGTTCCTTTCTGCAACTAAAGTCAGCAGCTCTTTAGTTCTATGAAGAATTGATGCAGAAGAGTTAAGGATGGGAAGAGAAGAGGGAACAGCCTGATGCAACGTCTGCAAGCTCAGCGGGTGGATCTGATACCCCCCAAGCCCTAAGCTCCCAGGATTCAATAGATTCAATACCCATTTTGGGGCAGCCTTCTGCCACGTACACAATCAGCTGTGCCTGTGAGAGGAGACTGAGAAAGCAAGGACACAGCCCAGCACCGCTGGATTTGCAGATTTCCCTCAGAATTGCCAGGAGCCCTCCCGGAACATTTCAGAAGGCACGTTCTATGGTGCAACACACAGGCAAAACAGACTCAGCACTTCCCTGCAGTTCTCCCTGGTCTTGGTGAGGAACGAGTCTCTTTTCCCCATTCCCACCACCTCCTGCAGCACAAGCCCAGGTGACACCTTCACTGACTGCATAACCACCCCAGCAGGGATGCAAAGCATCCCAGGGAGCCCAGACCACTTCACACAGAACTTTCTCTTCTTTCGGATTTGGCAGTTAAGAATTGCAGAGATGGTGGAAGTCACCTTCCAAATTTATTTTCCAGCACGCTTCCATGCTGGGGGAGGATGTGTGTGTGCAAAGGAAGCACTGTGTTTGATTACACATCCCCTAAATCATCCCTGTCCCCTTGCATGCCCCATTTCACCAGGAAATGAGTGTGTGAGCACACGTGGCAGCCACGTGTTGGGATGATGGGTGTCTTCACAAAACCCTGGGTGGGGGCAGCCAGGAGACACTGTCCATGCTCAGCAAGGACAAAACCATGCTTAAATGTGGAAAAAGCTCTATCCACACTCCCCTCTCTAGGACAGGTGCCACGTTTCACCTTCAGATTTTGTGCTGCCTTTCCAAGCTGCTCACGCGATGCAGCAGCTTTCCATCCCCTGCTTGTCCTGCATAAACCCAGGGTCAGCCTGTGGCTGCTCCACTGTCTGCAAAGCACTTCCCTGTGTGAAATAATTCAGCTGGGAAGTTCGGGATGCCAGCAGTGCTTACGGCGTGTGTGGTACAGCTGCAGCCACGTTCAATCCCACACGGCCAGGAAACCCAAACAAGGGTGGGTTTATTTTGATTGGGAGATCTGGGGACTTCCAAGAAGAAAAATAAGTAAATAATCTAAACACTAGAGCCTGAGCCTAGTGGGCTGGCAAGCCCAACACCATTGTCAAAATGTTAGGTGTTACGTGTGGAAGTGTACATAAAAAGGATTTCTCTAGCCAAAATAGGAATATCAACTTCTTTCTGGTTTGCAGCTTTCTAGGAAATTTTCATTGGACCTTTTTACAGTTACTTTACGTAAAAAAAAAGTCAATTTACCTACCTTTTTTTCTGCCTCAATGACTTTTCCCAAAGATTACTACACTAAATCACACCTCATCCCACCAGTGCAGGCAGAGGGTGAAAAGAACATTTAGCTACCCACTAGTGATCTTTTCTGGAGGGTGGGGATGCAGCAACTGTTCCATACCACGTGAAAATGTCACAGAGAAGCTCAGGACAACAGCAGAAGTATTGCCTGTCTGTTAGGAAAGGAGCAAAGTGGTTGTAGCAAGAACACTGTCGGTGGCACTGGAAATCAGATGGTCCCAGCTCCTCTGGCCTCCTGTGCACTTTAAGGCTGGGCAAGAGCTGAAGTCCCACCTCACCCCACAGAGATGCACCCAGGGTATCTGGCATCAGGGCTGGGGCCTCAGAGGAGTATCACACAGCCATGAAGCAGAGAGGCACTGGGAAAGGGAGGTACATCAGGGTCTTCTACATTTTTCGGCAGGCACCCTACTAGAGCCAAACACAGGCAAGGAGTAAACCTTCAGGCTGACATCAACTCGTGAGTAGGTGGAGTGCAAAGGTGACTTGGAGCAGAGGAGACAGGATCAAAACTTGTGTGCTTGCGATTCATCAACATGAAAGTGCTCCCAGAAGCTCAGAACTGATCAAATATCTGTCTGGGGTCCCTTCTCAGTGTCAGATCAGAGAGAAAAGCAATCAAAGTCATTTCTGGTCCTTGACAAGGTTCATTCCCAGAAAAGAAGACGGGGGCTCCAACTCATTGTGCAGCCTCACAAAATTGTGGCTTTCTAGGCACATGGCACATTCTGAGATTTAGAGGAGGGCTAGGGATTAAGTTGCTGTAAATCTGGGAGCAGAAGAAATATCAGTGGATGTTGTTAGTTGCAGTGGTCCCTGAGGCCACGCTGGGCAATGCACTGCTGGCTTAGGGAACCTGAGAGAGGCTGGGACAACCTGGGATTTGGAGCTGGAGGAGGCTTGTAAGCAATTCCATCACAGCTTAACCTTGTCAGACCTTGCTGCCTGCTGGCTGCCATGCTCTGCTTGCACTGGAGCTGCAGGGCAGTTCTCCCCTCCAGCTGCTGGAAGGAGCAAGCCAGCAAGGGTGACTGGAGATTGGCATTGCTGAGTGACCTTGGAAGCCAGCTGTGCACCCCACCCTGTGATGAAGCATGGGGACCCTGGGGGGCCACTGTTACCTGCTTTTATGGCTGATCCCATAGCACTGCATAACCCCAGCTTCCCAAGAGATGGGACATTTGTGGGATGGCCCACCTAGATGGAGATTGTGGGTGCAGCTCAGAGAACGAGGAACTCTGATTTCCTCAAACCGAGAGAGTTTTGAGTAAAACACACCAAGTTTCATGACAGCTGAGTGTAAGTGTGGCCCTGTGCATGTCAGCAGCCTTTGCTTGTCCCAGCAATCCAGCTCACAAGAAGTGGGTCATACAGTGCCTTTGTGCATCTTCAGGGGACACCATTAAGCCCTGACCCCAAATTTGGTTAATGCTGGATCAAGAGACTCCTTAATACCTTCTCTATGTGTCATCCCTCTTGCAGTGCATGACCCTTCCTTCACAGTCCTAACAGATTGCAGCTTGAGACTTCAGTGACTCCCCAGCCCCTTTCTCCCTAACACAGAGTTTTCTCCCTCATCCATACATGCAATTTTACTTTGCCTTTGCTGTCTGTTAAGCTGCACTCAAAACTGATCAAGCCTTCTGCTATTACTCACACAGTAGCAGCAAAGGGGTTATGTACCACCGTAATTAGCTGTGATGTGTGCGACTAGACTCCAGGACTCAGGAAGTCTTTCCGTCTCAAGTTCCTCTTAACAACACCCAGTGCACTAGCTGAAGCTCTTGACCTGGCTAAACAGTTTGACAGGATCTCTCTCTGCACCAAGTGATGCTGCATTGCTCTATGGTCCTGAGTAACCCAATGCTGTGACCACAGGCATCATCAAATATCAAGGTGCATTTTTAATGCAATAACCAGTTCAGACGTGCAACAACAGAACCACCAGAAATAATCTACGAGGAGACATGAGTAGCTTGCCCAAAAGGGTTGTGAGTGGCTCACTGGTGTATCTATGCTCAAATAACAGCAGAGATCCCATATTTTTGGCCTGGGTGTTTAACACAAAAATCCACCTAAGAACAAAATGTTTATCTGACACGTGCATAAATCCACATGCTATGCCCCACAGGTGCACTTTTCCCTTCTGTGGGAACTGATCACACAGCGTGATGGATGAACGCCAACTCCTTCAGCCTGTTTGGTCCTCTGAGGGACACAGCTGACCTTAGCAGCAGCACAAGGTGGTACTGAGCTGAAGACCCTTCAAAATATCCCCTCTTGTACCAAGAAGCAATGAATCCTTACCTCCTCATGGTTTCTGCCACAGCCACCTTGCTCAGCAGCACAGCTGGGCTGCAGAAACCACCCCATGAGCAGCTCGCCCTCCTGCAGAATGTGGCACACACCTGCCTGGCACTGATGCTTAAAACCACCCTCCAAATATTAATATTTGGAAGAGAACAGGCTACCTGTAACTTGTGCCAGGAAGGTCGAGCCAAGCAGCTCTGAGCCACCAAGCCGAGCTGGTGCACAATTGCCTGGCCAGGGTCAGCATCGTGGTCCAAGTGAGTGTGCAGGCAGCAGCCCTCCTGCGGGCCCTCTGCCATCACCCCAAGGAGAAGGGGATCAGCCTGATGGGTTTAGCTCCATCGGGATTTCTCTGGTGCCTGGCAGGCAGTTCTAGGCAGGGAAGATGGCACAGACACCCACGCCGCTAACAGTCCTCTTCATGCATGGGTGGGGGATGCGCATCAGACCCTGGGGGCCAATCTCTAGAGGGAACCGGGTCCGACACACCCGACATCCAGCCGGCGCTGGGCAGAGCCAGGATTCAACCTCTCTCGATACCCGAGGCACGGGGAAAGCCGGGTTCAGCCGAGCCCGTGAAGTGCAGCGCGCCGGCACAGGCACCACACCCCCTTCGCCGGTGGAAAGCGCGAGCGGTGCCGGGGTTTTTGTCCAGGACAATGTTTTAAAATCCCAACCCAAACCAACAAGCTGGGAGTTCAGCTTTCCCTGCGACCTGACTTGCCTGGGAGAGATTCGCTATATCGCTCCGCATCTGTGTGTGCTGTATTGCTAAACCGCTGCCAGGGCTATTATTAGAAACAATTGTCTCTCCTGGAAATTTTATAGAGAGGTTTAAACAACTTTTCTCCTGCCCTCCCCAGCAGCCAGCGGGTAACAATGCGGCCAAGAACCCTCCTTACGCGGAGCCTGTCTGCAAGGCGTGCAGATGTACTCCCATACAGGCACAGTTTGGAAGCACAGCTATACATTTGTCTTTTCTAGCCCTGAATCTGGAGCAACTTTTCTATTCCCCATTCAGGAAAAGGTGCACAGGGGAAGGGAAAAACAAGCCGGGGGCTTAACCCTTAGCGAAGCCCCCGGCTCTGCATTAAACTTGCTGCAGCCATTTGGGAAGGGAAGGAGCAGTCCATCTTAGCAGTCAGTGGGGACAGGCAGCCAGATTGCTGGGGAAGGGGGGAAGGAATCACACCACTGGCTTCTCTTCCCCCCCCCACACCGTCTCCTTCCCCCAGCCGCCGCGCTCGGCTCCCTTACTCGCCCACCGAATTCAAGGGTTTGGGGCTGGGCATTTTATTTTTGGAAAGGACAGGGAAAGCAGCTGCTGCCCACATTTCTCTCCGTTTGAGGTAAATGGAGGGAGGGGGCGTGGAGCAGCCGGCACACTGCGGCTGGGCTTTCCCCGGGGGCCGGGGCTGGAAGGGGAGCCCCGGCCCGCCTCGCCGCCCCTCCGCAGACAAAGACCCCGTTACCTTCTCCCGCTGCCTCGGCGGCCCCGGCGGTCCCTCAGCTCCGAGCCCGGGGCGAGCGCATCCCCGCCGCATCGCGTCTCCAGGCCGCGGCTCTACCGCCCCGCATCCATCGCCCGCCTCTCCGCCGCGGGGTGCGCGGGATGCGCGGCCCTTCCCTCCGCTCGCCGGCGCTCCCAGCCGGTCCTAGGGCCGTCCCATCCTCCCTGCCGGGAAGCCGGAACCCTCCTTTCCCCCTTCTTCTTCCCTTTCCCCGCCTGCCGGCCCCCGGCGCCCGGCTCCTGCGCGGCCGCTGCCGCGCTGCGAGGCTGCGAGGCTGGAGCCGGGGAGGGAGGAGGAGGAGGAGGGGGAGGAAGGAGGAGGAAGGAGGGAGGAGGGCAGCGAGCAGCAGTTGGCGCTGGGTCATGTGAAACAGATGAACCCGGCTCGGGCCTGCCAACATCTGGGCTTCCCCTCGCCTCTGGGAGGAGGATGAAGGGATAGAAGGGCGCGGGGAGAAAGGGTGCGGGGTGGCGGTATTCACCCCCCTGCCCACGCGTGCACACCTTGAGACGATAACGGAGAGGGGCGAGAGCAGCGAGGATGCTTCGAGCGGAGCCCCGGCTGGAGGAAGAGATCGGCAGCGCGGGCCCCGGGCACCCAGGGGCTGGAAACAGAGCAGCTCCTGCCGGGCTGAAGCCCAGGGAATAGGGCAGCCTCCCTTCTGGTGACTTTTCTCCCTGCTCCTGGCTGGGTGAAGGGTGCAGCTTGTAATAGTGTAAAAGAGTGGGGATGCAAGGGTGGTTAAAGCTCTGACTTGTTCCACTGCTTTGTCTCCCCATCACTATTTTCTTTCTGTGACTGAGGTTATTCCCACCAGGTAAAAACCTGCGTCAGCTCCTGTGCCATGCTCTGGAACAGACTGGCTGAGAAGAGATTTGCTTTGGGAGGGAAGGTGTGGCAGTGAGCACTTTCCTTCATTTGTTTTCAGCTGGCATTCGTACCACCATGAGGATGCTCATCTGGACCTTACATGGGATACAGGAAATTTCCCTCTTTGTCCCATGGGAAGATGACAAAGTCATTCTCCTGACATGGTGGTGGTGAAGGAGCGGAATGTCTCGTTTTAACTGGGGGTGTTGCTGGGTTTCATCTGCTGGCAGACTCAAAGTCAAGACCACGAGTCTTTATGTACTCTCTGGACATAAAGGGGCCAGTGGGCTGCAAAGTCCTTCTGGGTACAGTAACCAAATGCTAGAACACGAGCACAGTTCCCTCTCCTGTTTTTAAGGGCACAGCCATAAACCCAGAGTCGTGTATGCAGCCCCAGGCAGCCTCACCCATCCATCTTCCTCCGCCCACGGGGATGGCTTTGATTGAGGGGATAAATGTTGAGGCAGCTCTGACCTCTGGCTGCTGAGGGTTAAGACCAAGTAGCTAAGGTGGCCCAGCTCTGCTCCGGAGGCGATCCCAAGGTCAAGACACAGGGGCAAGAAGCAGCGTAAGTGTCCATCCCTGCTGCAGGGAATGCAGGTGACCATGGCTCCATTGCAAGGGTAGAGATTGTGGTTTTATGGGTTCATCTAATTCACATGTAGATCCAGCCACTGAAGTGATCCTGAGGGGCAAACTACCAGAACACAAACTCCAAAACTTCCTGGAATTTTCAACCTACTAATTTCAGAGAAAGGTAAAACTTAAAGTTTCCTCTCAAATGCTGCTCTGCTCTTTCCTTCATCAGAGATATCTTGGAGGTGACTTTATGATGTTGTATCCCATAGCGCCCAGAAATGAATCCTGTGCCTCTCTGTGCCTTTAAAATGAGCACGAGAGGGGAGAGAAAAGAAAAACCGAGCAAAATTTTCAAAACAGTCTGTGCTCCAAGGACGCGGAGATAGCTGCTGCTGCTGCTGCAGAGCGAGAGGAAGCACCTTTCTTGCTTTTCAGCCAGCTCTGGGCTCTGTTTCGTCGGAGAGAGACGGAGAGTTAAACTTTGTTTTCCTAGGACTTTGGTTTATTCTTACTTCTCTTCTGGACTGTGCAACAACACCAAAACCTCACCGGGAGACCTTACACCGGCTCGGAGGGGGGACCCCACGGCGACCCAGCTCCGAAGGGGCGAGAGAGAGACCACACCCAAAGGACTCTAAATCTTCCCAGGTTTTCTCTCCACAGCGCGAGGTTTTGTTATTTAGCATTCTTCTTCTTTTTCTGTGTGTTTGTTAAATAAATAGTTTTTCTTCACTTTTCTCTGAGGAATTTCTTCCCGAACCTAGTGGGGGAGGGGCGGCTGTAACGTGCCTTCTATCAGAGGATATTTTCCTCTGAATTTGCCTCAAACCGGGACAAGAGGTCACAACTTAACTCAAGCAGGTCCTGTCTGCAGTGCTGAAGAAGAGCATGAAAGCCTGAACCCCAGCAGGGGGTCAGTCCTGACCCTGATTAGAACTAGTAAGGAAAAATCACCTTCCCACGTAGATTTTCACTAAAATAGGAGGTGAAGCTGCTTCAAAGGTGCACTCACCATACAGGTGCGTGCTTGTTGCTCTCAAGGAGCATGCCAAAGCCATGGACTGTGCCCTTGGAGTAGGATGATCCTTCAACTAGCAAAGCCTCAAGGCAGTTTCCCCACCCATTGCTCTATGGCACATGTTGTCCCTCCAGGCAACTCTCCTGGCAGGATCTGCCTCCAAACCCAGAGCAGAGCCAGGATGTGGTGCAGCTCTATTCACCTGGTGAAAAAGGAGCTCTCCTGGTAGATTGAATAAGCAGCAGCACAGATTGGAAGCCTCGAACTGTAATATGCTTCATGCATAGCAGCAAATACGGGAAAGCAAAGTTTGCTCCGCCCAGAATTGTAATGTTCAGCTTTCAGGGCAGGTGTGGGGAGTTTCATCACACTTAGCTTGAAATTACCAGCTCCCTACAACAGTCTAGTCTCTTCTTTGGCACCAAACAGGCATGGGTTTTGGAATAGTTTGGAGACAGCAAGCGAGCATCTTTACTCATGCCGCCTGTTATAGCGGGGTGTGCCCAAAGAGCAGTTGGACCCTCATACCTGTGAAACCTAAGGCTGTGTCTTCCTCATATCTTTTGTTATCTTTGTGTCTCCTACCCATCCAAGGCCCCATGAACAGCACTAACCCAAAAGGAAGTGCTTAACATTTCCTGCAATGGTGGGAGACATTCCTGCTACATTTCCTTTATCCTCTAATCCATGAATCAACATTTGTAATAAAAGTGCGTCGCTGGTCTGAGTGAGGATGACATCCTCTAGGTACCTGATGGAGTTAACAAAGATCTTAGAAATGAGAATTGTTTCTTATAATGTGGAAAGACATTGGAGTATTGTCCTTGCCAAGAACTGATTATGATTACTCAATCAGAAAGAGTGATTTTTTCCTAGAACTGGACAAGGATTTTGCCCCAGCTCTTCTCATTTATTCATTGCACCCTTCTCTCCTAGAGAAACTGGCCAGATCTGGGTTTCTTCCCTGGTAAAAAGTCATTCATCTCATGCACATTCCTCTCTAAATTTCCCAGTTACAATTCAGCAGCAGCAGCAGCTGCAGCAGCAGCAGCAGCAAAAGCCGCTTTCTTCAAGGAAATTCCATAATCTCACAAGGTCTCTGGAGCTGGCACTACCCAAACAATACACCCTGGTAACAAACATCCAGTCTGGAGGCAGCAAAGCTGTTGTCATTGCAATGATTAGAATCTGGGAATGGCCATGCTTCTTCCAAGCTGGTTCCTATCATGGTGAGTCCCAAAACCAGAACAGCAACCCATATATTTAACTTTGACATACACAAAATCCAGCTTCCAGCAACCAGATGCCTCTGTGCCGATATAAAAATCATGCTGATTCCTTTGTCTTGGTTCCTGATAACAAAGCTAGGAGGAAACACCGTGGCCTTGTGCTGGAGAAAGACTGTTGACAATTCATTCCCACTCTCGTTAGCAAAGATTAAAGAGCCAAAATACTTTACAGGGAATGTGGTGATAGGACTGTGGGTGCCATCAGAATGTGTGAGCTGTTACATGAACATTTCTCGTAGTTTCAGAAAAGCTTAATGAATACTGTCTACCCCCAGCACTGCATTAATTAGCACTAACGGGCTGGAGGAGATGTCGTGTCATGAAGTAATATTCACACTTACTCCATGATTTGCATCCCTAAGAGGTGCAGTGCTTTGCAGAAGTCAATGTCATTTCCCCCATATGGTACATCTGAAACGCATGGAAGGTGAGGAAAATGCTTTCAAAGAACATTCAGGATTTGCTGAAGGTATCTAACTGCCTGCCTCACTGTGGGAGGTGTTCAGTGGCCTAACTCTCATTGATTGCACAACTCTTAACTCATAATATTTGAGTGGCAGTAAAAGATTAAAAAGCCTCAAAACTTAAAAAGCAACATGGGCCTAAGTAACTTGGGAGCTGAAATCCATTTTACAGAGATGATATAAGCGGTTAGGCACACGAATTTCACTGTAAATCAATGCAGCTGACTTATTGTAGCCATGATAAAGGTCAGCCAGACCCAGAAAATGAAATGTCAGGTTAGCCTATGGGTTAATTCATGTGGTCCCTCTGAAATTCATGGTATAAAAGGGTCTTAATGCTCATGAGCTCTGATGTAGAGCTGGAGAAGAAGCAATGGTGTCATCTTTTTTCACATGAAACAATCTGTATCCTCCACACAATGAGTATGCCTCAATATTGGGAGGTAGAAAAGGGACTGACGTGACCCAGTTGGGCACCCAAGCCACCAGGCTGCCCTCACCTCCTTCCATGGACAAGGGCCAGCAAAAGAGAGATGCAAGGTTACGTGTACCACCACCAAGCCTGTCCCCATCACTCCATTTCTCCCCATAACAGGTTTTGATGAGTTATGACCTTGTGACAGTTCCTGCTGAGGACTTTGGAAACCAGGTGGAAACCACAGGGATCTCATTCAAAAGAGTAAAATGCAATTACTCAGGAGCAGAACCTGACTCGTAACTGGGTCTGGAGCTGTAAACCGTGGGAGATAGGGCACGTGCAACACCAGCTGTCATGGCACAGTGCACTTCCAACCGGGAAGATCTCCAGGTTTACTGGGTGAACCACGAGATGTTTCTAGTTCAGCCTTTCACAAAAACACTTCCCTTCTGAGATGAACTGTGGGTGTTATTCCCAAGTCATGCTTTCATTAATTTCCAGGACAATCTCTTAAGTAATTGGGGCACAAAAGGCAGGGGGAAAGGGAGAAGCAGGACTTTAGCTTTGGACAAAATAAGCCTCCAGGGCGTCTGATTAATTTTCACACAGACTCTACTTAAAGGATCTCAGAGAGCTGAAGAGGGAAGGAAGCAGACCTCGACGTTCCCAAAGAGCTGGTGCAATAAATCTTCCCTTCATTAGGCAAGGAAAGTGCATGCTGGCAGGGTTATTATGCAGGGAAGCAAAGCTCAGTCCTCACGAGGCAGCTGAAACGGATGGTGGGGACAAGCCAACTCCAGCTGGTTGGTGCTATGACCCTGGGCTTGCAAATCCTGCCTGCTGCCTCCTGCTCCAGCCTGGGGCTGGTGTGGAAAGGGACAGGAGTCACGTGTAAGTCGCCTGTGTCCCAGTTAGCTCCGGGTAATCCCGGCATCCAAGAGGCCAAACAAAGCGAACAGCTCAAGTGTGCGTAAGGGACCAAAGAGGAGCCGGCTGTGCCACCAGCCCTCCCGAGGTCACCCACGACTCAGTGGAGTGATGCTGGAGAAAGGGGCCATTCTTGCAGTTCCTTCCTCTTTGCACCCACCTGGGTCTCGGACCAAGGGGAAGAAGCCTGTCCTTCCAGGAGGAATAGGAGGGATGAGGGATTCCCCTCTTTGGTGGAGGTCAGGTCCTCGCAAATCCCTTCTCCCATGGGGTAGAGGGAACACGTGGGACCGTGCTTCTCTTTCCTTCAGAGCTGAGCAAAACTCTGCCTCAGAAGCTTCTTCCTATTCTCAGAATATTCCCTTTTTCACCTGAAATGCCCCGAAAGCAAACCAGTGCAGGGAGGAGCAGACATGGCAGAGGCCCCTTCCATTCATAAAAAGGGATGGGTGGTGGTGGGAGATGGAGAGGCCTTTCCCCAGGGGAGGGCCAGAAGCTCCAGAAGATGCTCATGGTGCTGGCACAGGGCACTATTTGCCTGGGGGAGACCTGGAGAGAGGCTCTCAGACCACCAGCATGGCCACAGCACACGCAGAAGTAAAATGCAATCTCTTTCATCCAAAGGCAAGTGAACAGGCTCATCCATGCAGGGGGACTGCTGAGCAAATGGCAAGTGAGTGAACAGCAAGAACCTGAGAACAGGGCTGGAAAAAGGCAAAATTATTCCTCCCCACACCTTCCTCAGACACTGCAGTTGACTGGTGCTGGTGAAAGTCAGCCAGAAGCCTTCTTTGATGCCAAAAGGCAGCACAGGTAATTGTGAAGGACATCAAATGAATCAGCTGAGAGAGCCAAACCCAAAAATGTGCCTCCTGTTAGGCAAAATCTACATGTACTTCTTGCACTGAGCTACATAATGAAGTACTTTTCTTTTGCACAGAGGAATACACCAAACTCATTCTCATTTGTTTGGCTTTTTGTACGGAAACAGCCTTTGTAATTAGCATGATTTCAGATTTGAAGACTATTTTTGTAGTTTTACACTGCCTTCTACTGAGGATTGAAAAACTTACATCAGTTGGAAAAGCTTTCTATCTCACATTTTGCAGAAAATCGTAAGAACATTTCAAAATGTCATTGAAATAATTATTAAAAGCTTTTTAAAAATAAATACAGCAAAAATCAAAAGCCACTTAGACAATGTTTCAATACATAACTGCAACCTTGAAAAAGGGCTCAGGAGATACTCAAGTGACACAGTAAAATGACAGTTTTAGCAGTTGAAATAAAAAGTACTGTAAGCTTGCTTTCCAATTTCTGTTGCTTTTTGGTTATACTTTTTTATTTCTTCCAGTGCTTTTTTCTAGTCCATTGCTTGCCCACCAGACAAAATCAGGGAAAGCTCCTGTAGGTGTTAGTAGGAGGTAGCCTAATTTCAGATGCAGGTGTGGGTTTTCAGGTAACCTTTTCTTCTTACTGAAAGTTTTTCACTATCTCAGTAAGGCAAGATCATTACCTGAGTTGAACAGATGGGAAAATGGAGTCATAGAGAGATCAATTTACCTGGGTAAGATCTTGTACCAAATTGGGCACACAGAGAGAGAGAGAGACAGATGTAGGAATAAATCACAGGCCTTGTGACACCAAACCCTTTGTGCTGGCTCGAGACCCCTCTTCTCCCCCCAGCTAATGAATCGGTGATTAACAAAGGCTGCTCCATTTCTGACAGTTTAATCGGTGATTTCTACTTTACACTTTGGTTCACTTTGGCTTTTTTTAATCTTTATGAGGCAATCCCCGCAAAGAGAGGAAGTGAACAGAAGATAAATCTCAGAGCAAGTAAGCCCTCATGTCATAAAAGTGCAGTGAACAGATCTTACATGTCAGAAAATATTTATCTGACCAATAATGTTTGCATTTAGACCCAGTCAATAACAAACACCTATATTACATTTAATATGAAAACATTTAAAATGGGCTCATCTCTTCTAAATAAACATAGCAGTACTCATAATGGTGCTCTGCTAGAGCAAAGGCTCAGTGTTACTTGATTTATTGTTTAACTTGAGTCTGATTGCTGCCTATCTGATGTCTTTGGGAGCATGGGCTTCTATTGCTCGTCTGAAAACTATTTCCTTTTCATTCCTGAGGCACACCAGGAATAAACCCCAGCTCTCCTGATACCCTCTCTGGGGTGGTCACCACAAGACTATTAACGCTCAGCTAAGGAGACTGAAGGGTTTGATGAATTCACTCCACAAAGGCTGCTCATTTCCTCTCTGTACACAGTGGTGGCCTCGTTTCTGAGCACCCCAGGGTCTGCATGGTTTGCTGCAACCTGTGATGTCCCTGTGATGTCTAACACTGTTTGCATGGGCCACACAGACCCAGAGCTGCTAAAGACCAGCCCTGAGAAGGGCAGGAGAGTCTGGAAGTGTCCCAGTGATGGGACTCAGCAGTCCTCTTTGGCTGCTGTTTGGGACAGGAGAGTCTTGGGTACTGATGCCTCTTTGAGAACTCTTTATAAAGTCTTTCATCTAATGACTGTAACAGGCCTTGCAGACACATGTGAAGCTGTAGGATAAGTGGCACAGATATTTCTCCCCCAAAATAAGAGATGAGAAGCTGAAATTCATGTGTGCTGGAGAGGTCTCAAACCACAGAGCCTCTGCATTAAAAGGATGAACATCTTACCGGGTAGCTGTGGCTTCAGAGATGCTCCCCTCTCTCAAATTGTCATCCCCTGCTCCATTTTTACAGGAAAGGATAGCTCAGCATGCTGCTTCATAGAAAGTCATCATTACACATCTAATCCTCACTTTGAGAACATCTATAACCCGGCTGACACTACCTCAGAGATGGATTTTCACACAAGATGTGGGATTTGCACCATAGCACCTTTTCCCTATGACCACCCTGACTGCTGGGAGTGGGAAACAGGAGTTATTTTGTCTCTGAAGACTGATGAGCTCCACTGAACTTCTCAACTTCCAAAAACCCAGTACTTGATGACTACTATAATGGTAGTTTCTGCAGTTCTGTAGTGTTGTTGCAGTCTTTAGGCTAAGGAAAACTAAGTGCCTGTTTTTCAGATGGAAAAGCTTGTGATTATGGTTGAATCTGTTCTCTCCCACCTATTTCTCAGTGACATTTTGTCTTGTATTATCCCTCTATCTTCACCTATAACCTGAATTTGGTCATAACACGCTTCTTTCTATCCTAAGAAGAGTGTCAAGTGTAACTCATTAAACCCTGAGGGTTGAATATAGATTTCAGACATAACACACAAATCAACTATTATTAAAGTGATGCCTTTTGCAAAGGCTCTTTGGGCTTGTTTCATTTAAAAAATGGCAATGAATTATATTCAGATTAGCTATAGCAGCATGTTCCACTGGTCAGAAAGAATACTTGGCAATTAAGCTATACAACAAACTCACTAATATTTGAAGTTTGGCTTTGCAGGAACACTGTGATGGTGACTGCACTCTTTGTTGATAAGACTTTGAGTACATTGAAAACATTTTCATATTAAGTTGGAAGGGCTGTTATTAAAGCAGCTGAACAGGCTTAAACACAATTATGGTTGGTGAAATACATATTTTCAGGCAAAACAAGAATTTCTGCAGCAATTCTTATGGAAAGCTGTATGGGAGTAGGAGAAGAAATAAAACCCAAATGCCCCACAGTCCCTGACGTTTGCAATCACTGCTTAACTGCAACTAAATACAAATAAACTGCCCCTCCAAAATTGGGACAAACACCTGCGTTGGGAGTTGACTGCATTCATACATTATCCTTTGCATATTCAAGATGTAACAGGGGAAACCAATGATAAAAGGCTCTCCTCTTTTCTGCAAATTGCTTAGGAGCCACCACAATGGATGGTGACAGGGCTGAGTTGCTCTCTGGGGGCCATGGCTTGGATGTCCCCATCCGATGGGCACGTGTCTGGAGTGGGGTCACACGTCCTCAGCTGGTTTGGACCGTCTCAGAGGGGCAGTGATGCTATTTCCCCACCGTAGCTCAGGCTCCTCGTTTAGAGCAATGCTAATTTTCCTGTCCCCTGGCTCACAGTCAGACACTTCTGCCCCTCCTCCTCATCCCAGAGACAGCTGCCTTGCTGCAGTGACAGTGACCTTATGATCTGAGAGTGCAAGGTTGCCAAATCTCATGATAGATGACATTTTTCTGAAAACCTGCTCTTCTGGGCTGAATCCAGAAGGTGAAGGGGAATAGAGCCCAACTCTACACATTTTATTAATTCTATTATTTTGAAGCAGTCTTAATATTTTTGAACCTTAGTAATTTTGAAAATGGAGTGTGTTCTGCTGGCTAGATTCAAGGGAATAGTCTGATATATTAGTATAGACTTTTTACTGTATGGTGATGAGTATTTGCATATGCAAGACTCTGTCCTAGTTCATTTTATAGTGACAGTAACCAGTTTTCATATAATTTCTCTGGTTGTTGTTTCGTGAAGGGACTACTGTATTTGGAGGCTTCCAAAAGCTCAGCTGCCAGCTTCATTGTGAAGGGAGGACTGAAATAAATGGAAAAATAAATGAGAGAAAGATGAACAAAGCCAATAGTTAAAGGGTCACAGCGGCAACTTCTTTGCAGGAGGAAAAACACTAATTAAATGTTCCTTCTCCATAACTTGCTCGGAAACACAGACTGAAAAGCTGACCTGGGTGGTCTTGTTTCAAAGGAGTTAAAGGGAAGATGTTTTCTTTGTGTAGAGGGGCCTGGAGAAATAGGCACAAGTTTTTCCTGCCCCAAGTGGGATAAAAGAGTCAAGTGTGGGAACAAGTGCTGGGAAGCAGAGAGGTGGGCAGAAAATGGGCAAAATGCTGCCTATAAAACTGATCCTGGAAATCAGCAGTGCTGGCACCAGTCAAGAGGGCAAGTTGTTAGTGAGGGCTGGCAGTGGGATTTGTGTTGCTGATGACACAACACAGTGGCTGTGTCCCAGTGCCTGGTCTGGGACAAGCCCTCTTCTGGGCAGGGCCGTGCGGCATCAACCCAAGTGAACTGAACTGGGAAAACACAGCCATTAAATAAATGCTGCCACCATTATCATTCTGAAAAATGATTGAGAATGGCAAAGTTGGAGCACCTCCCAGTGCTCTCTACACAGGTCTCCCTCTATTTTGTAGTCACTGTTTTTCCTCTTTTTCCTTTTTATGGCTGTTATTACTGGAATTATTGCTGTGCAAACAGGGTGTCTGTCTGTGTGAAACATTGAAGTTACAGTTTCCCTCGTAGATGGCAGTGTAAATTATTACATGGGCTACCCTATAATCTTTGGTCATGTTCCACAGCAAGGTAATTGATTCCCAAGTCACTAAAGCTAACTAACATGACTGTAAATCTAATGCTTGAGCAGTGTTTGCTATTAAAAAGTCAACATCTACAATAGTTACTACACTGCAATTACTGGAAAAATGCTGATTTGCTCTAGACTTGGAGCAGGGAATAATTGTAGCCTCTCTTGAGACCTAGAGTGTGATAATTGGTGGTGAATGGTGGGTTTTTCCAGTGGTGATCACATAGGTTGTCTCTGTGGTTATTCCCAGAGCCCTTCCAGCATCACTGTTCCTGCAGCTGCCAGTGCTGGGCTGGGTACTTCCAGCAGCATGTGGCCAAAATAAATAAAACCTCTAAGAAGAGCACACGTACTCAGAGTTTGAGCTGCTGCAGACCTCCAGTCAAGTCTGAGGATTGTGACAGAAATCTGCTGCCTTCTGCTGCCACTTCCTAAGTGAAGTGAGAAATCTCGTGACCTCTGAATTCAGGCCAGTGGGCTACAGCCTACCTAGAAATAGGTTTTTCAAGTCATGTCACTAGATTTTTAACTTTTAAGGATGATGCACTGGATCTATGTGCAGTGTACTCTAGTCTTTGATTCTCCAGAACAACTGGGACAGTGTGCAGCAGCACTGCTTTGCTCTTCAACCCCATGGGAAAAGCTCTGGTGATCAGGATGTGGCTGATCCTAGTGGCTTTCCTTGCCACTGTGTCCATGGGAGGGAGGACAATGTTACAAGGCTCCAGCAAGGAACAAGGATGTCAATTCTCAAGGTTTCAGACGGGTATTTCAGCTAAAATACCGCCAACACGTAGACCTGGAGAGTGGAGACCCCGTAACAGGACATTCTATTGCTGTCAGGGAAGGAAAGCACAAGCCCTGGGAGGAGCTGATTTCAGTAGCAGCTTACTAAATATTTTATGTGGGGCTGTGTAAAATATCTGGAGGGAAATCTGGAAGTCTTCCCTTTTTGTGGCTTTCACTAGAAATTCTTTTTCCTGCAAATTTCCCCTTATGGAGAAACAAGCAAGCCCAAGCAAATAAATGAAGCAATCCATAGGAAATACCCCATTTCCCTCTCATCCTTTTATCCCCTCAAAACAAAATCCTTAAACAGCTGGATGGCTGAGGACAGCTTGCTGCTTCTGACAAACAGAACCAAGAAGCTGCCACCTGCTTTGATGCTTCACTAGTTTTCTTCCAAACTAGTGAAGAACACTGATTTTTGCGCTGCCAAGCGTCCAGGAGCAAAATCACATAAATGATGGTGCAGAATCACAAATGTAATTTTTATACCCTCCCTGGCAGAAACAGATAATAATAATAATAATAATAATAATAATAATAATAATAATAATAATAACGGTGGTAGTAGTAATAGTAATAGTAGTAGTAGTAGCAATGGTTTAGAAAAAATGATTCATTTGACCCTAGAGTTGAATATAAATGAGTGCACATGTTAAACACCAGCACCCTCCTCACCACTAGCACAGCATGGGCAGAGCTCTGTGCTGCTTTGACTTTGGGGATGGAGCGGGACACAGACATGGACACAGGGTCTGTGTGGCAGGTCCCTGCAGGCTGCCTGCACGGGGACACCTTCCCTCCTTGGCAGCACTTGTGACAGCTTGCACAAACTGGGACAACAAAAGTTCAAAGCAGGAAAGCAATCTGGGGGAAAGGAAGAGAAGAAGAGAGGAAAAACAAAACAAACCAAAAGAAAGCCAGATGTACGGAATACTTTTTAAAATTAGTCAGTTTAGCAGTGGATGTGTTTATATTGCAGCTGAACATCATTGTACTTGTGTGGCTGTTCATACATCGTTGTGCTAATGAGGTAATGAGTAACTCGTATACTACAGGATGTTTTAATTCCACTGAACAACCCAAACCCTCTAAAAGTAAGGTTTGAAACCCAAAACCAAACATCTGGGATGCTTTGGGAATGGTGGTGGGAGAAGGAAAGTGAGCCGTGTGTCCAGCCCTGTTCCCTTAGGAGCTGTCTGGGGTTTCACAAAGCACCTTTTCTTGGCTTTCCTGCACCCACGGACTGACACATGAGTTCACTCTGCTCCGAGGACCCTGCTGACCTTCATGCTGGGAAAAAAAAAGAAAGAAGTATCTGCATTTACCCCTCGTTATCCTACAGTTGTCCAGGTCCTCATGGAGCACCACGACCTGCCTTCTGCCCTGCCATGCCTACCAAAACTCCTCCCTAAACCAAGCCATTCACACAGAGCCAACAAGGGTCCGGGTGCTTATGGAGGGACTGAAATGTTAAATACCGTGCTCATTTATTTATGACTTCTTCAGCCTTCAGTATCTACGAGCAATAATTGGATTGTGCTCAGCATAGCTGGATTGATTTGCTACTTAATAATAAAACCAGGTCCTCTGTTGATAATGGCATCCCTAGAAACGAGGAGGTCGGGTGAAAAATGCATTCAAGGCGCAATGCTAATGCTGAAAACTCACGTGGCTCTGTGTGCAGTGCAGGATCTCTGCCAGATGCAAATGTTGTGCTAGAGACTGATAAAACATGCACTTTGTGGCCTCCTGTGCCTTCCATGGAATATTTACCAACTTTGGCAGGCTGTTATTTAGCGTTTTCACAAAGGACAGCGGACACAGCGTATTTTCCATAGTTTTCTGAAGGTTGTGGCTAACCCCCAGTGCAATCTGCAGTGGCCTTTGGTTGCCTCCAGGGGAAGAATGGCATTTAGACTGAATTACAGAGCAGCACCAGGGATCTGGCCTGCCCAAACCCCAGTCTTCATCTGAAACAGAGCCTAAAGTTACATAAATATGACAACCCCAGCACCCGCTGTGCAGCCCCCTGAGGATGGGTATCCATGCAGACAGGGCTGCTTCTGCAGTGCTGCTCCTTGTGCCTCACTGGCAGTTTGGGAGATGGAATGGGAGCAGGTGGCTTGTGCTTCGCTGCTCCCTTCTTCAACCAAGTGCCCTGGCACTACTGGCAGCAGCTTAAGGACCATAATTATGGCAACAGCATCCCTAAGGGGTGTTTGAGGATGCCAGCCCACTACGGGGGCATAAACGTAACCCAGCTTTCTGTGGCCTTTGCCTTTTTTGAGCAACCATGATGCTCTGACTCTTTCCTGAGTTTGAAGCTGTGGGAAGCACCAAAGCCACCCGAGGTTTCCTGGGGAATGATACCCCCAAGGATGGCTGCAAAAATCACTGCAAAAAGTGCTTTTGCTGCTGCTTTGCCTCCAGCATTGTCCAGGCAGGAGGAACTGGCCCTGCCTTTTGGGTGCTATGTGGGCACAGAAGATTCTTGTGAAAGTGCACAATTCTCCCTGTGCTACAGCATCCAGACCTTTTGCTGGACTGTACAGCAATCACAGAATCACAGACCCAGTGAGGTTGGAAAAAGCCTCTGAGATCATCGAGTCCAACCTATGACCAAACTCCACCCTGTCAACCAGACCATGGCACTGAGTGCCACATCCAGGCTTTCCTTAAACACCTTCAGGATGGTGACTCTGCCACCTCCCTGGGCAGCCTGCTCCAGTGTCTAATCACCCTTTCTGTGAAGAAATGCCTTCCAATGTCCAACCTGAACCTACCTTAGCACAGCTTTAAACCATTTCCCCTCCTCCTGTCACTTGTTGCCTGGGGGAAGTGTCCAACCCCCACCTGGCTGCAACCTCCTTTCAGGTAGTTATAGAGAGTGATAAGATCACCCTTGAGCCTCCTTTTCTCCAGGATAAAAGATCTGCAATGTACAAAAATAAAAATACAACCCCCATTTAGGCAGTGACTTGTACTGAGACTGCTGTTGTGCTTAGTATGGAAGATGCAAGGTGCTGTCAGAAGAGAGTCTGTCAAATCAGTTTGCAACAGCATGAATTTAGAGAATGTTTTCATTTCTCTTTCTGTTGTCTCTAGTAATTGATAGCTTACTATTACAATATAATTATGATTTTTAATTATCGACAGCTTGATGAGCTAGAAGGGATTAAAGCAAGATTCTGCTGAACATGGTAGATTTTGGTTGGGAAATCAGGCATGAATGTCCCCATATCTAAACATGCTGCCACATCTCATGCAAAGTGTTCGGTGCCTAATGCTGCCCTGGTGCAGTGCCAAGAGACCATGTGCCAAATGTCACCTTTAGGCACACGGAGACCTTGGTTCAGGTCAGATGGAGACTCAGGGTTGCATTAACTTGAGGAAACTCATTTTGGGGTGATGATCAAGTAAATGCTGAATCCCAAGTGCTAACTCCACTTTTCTGAAATGTTTGAATCGGCTTTTTGGACTGGTATCTCCATTCCTGGCACAACAAGGAACATCCTGACTCAGAACCCACCTTTCCCTCTTTGAACATGCACACAGAATAAAACCTGCAAGAAGGTTGGCAGTTTGCTTGTTTTAAGGACTCTTCCCCCATACGCTGCCATGTGTTTATGTGCAAAACTGATGTATAGTTGTTGTTCTAGTGATGGATGTATTTCAGTGAGGACTAGGGCTAGTGGGTGACTGTGCTGAAGGAATTTTGAAGGCAATCCTGAAGGTGCTGTGCATTGTGTACCATCACCATTTAATAAGACTTTATGCTTCCAGGATGACTAGAGTTACCCAGCTGCAACAGGCTCTGTTTGGGGCATTTGAAGCTGTGGGACTGCTGTCCCACATCCCCACCTTGGTTATCCTTAGTACTGAAGGAACAAGGGAGAAACCCCTGAGAGGAAAACTCCGGATTATTCACTGAATGACAGCATGTCACCAAATAAAAAAAGAAAGCATGAAAAGCAGGTCATGCCTGTCATCCCCAGTGCGAATCCCCTCTGATGCTGACAGCCCTCATTTCATGATTTGCACAGCCGGTTCCCTTTCCTTGCGGGGTAATTAGCGGCCAGGCTGGGCGACGTCTGACCGGGATCTCTGCCCCAGGGTCACCCACGCTGGGTCACAGATGTCCTGCCTGTGCTGGAGGAGAAGGACCCTGCCCTGGGGAGGGGTCTCCAGATGATGCAGGGGTCTCCTGCCATGCGCCAACTTTCCCCTGCTTTATTGGCCAGGGTGGAAGGAGATAGGGACATCAGGCAAAAACACTATCCCAGTGTTAGTAAAACAGGTAAAGCCTTATATCTTGATGTCCGTGGCTATGAGTTTTGTACATTTAAACCAGCCCTGCTACTCAGTCTCTGATTTTGAGGGATTTAAAGCCGTGCCTAACTCATGACATGACTGCACATCCTAGAGGAGAAAGGTCTTTTGAAGCAACCTTGAGCTCAGTGGGACCCTCTTCAGAAGCTATCTTACCTCGCATTTCATCTTCGCCCTTGGAAATACATCACCCTTGCTCTGAAAATCAGACGCTTGTGTTCTGCACAAAGCAGGTTCTTCCGTGGGAAGGGAGCTGAACTGAGTAAGTCTAATCTCCTTTTGTCACTGGTACCACTAATGAGCCCATTGGTGTGAGAATGGACACAGCCCTTTCCTGGTCAGCAGACACATTTAATGCTGTCTGCACAACCAGCCTCTGAGCAAAGGGGCTTCTTTGGTAAACTGGAAAGGTGTTGATGAAAGTAGTATTTTGGCAGAGAAAGTACTCATGACAAAATGCCCTGGAAATCTGTGTTTTGCTAAAAGTCATATTTGGTTGTGAAAAAGCAGGAACATTCACAACAATTTATTTTGACTTTCCCTAAAAAAAAAAAAGGCTTTAATTTGCAATTTTTTTTTTTAACGCTTAAGAAAAACATAATATAAATACTGTCACAGTCAATATATTTCAATTTTTCCAAACAATGGGTTGTGAATTTTAAAATCTGAAATGCCTTTATCAGGCAGGGCCCAGGACTAACACAAGGCAAAAAACCCTCAGAGAATGAGAATTTAATTTCTTCCATATCTTCTTTCCATGGCCTAATCTCATGAGGTTCAGATGTGTTTTGGGAAGACAGAGCTGCTGTAGCTGTGTCTTTCTATTCTCAATTACAAACCATCTTGGCCTTGGGGTGATGCACAGCGTCCCCACACACCTCCACCACTGACTGCCCAGCATGGGGCAGCTGGGTGATAGAAACTCACCTAGGCTGAGCCAAGATCAGTTTTGTTCTGCAGATTTGAGTATTTTGAAATACCTCTTATTTTAAACATGCTCCCCTGGTCTGGGTACATTATACATTCTTATCATTGTATAAGAATATATAAGAATAATAAATTCTTATTATTTATATGGGAGACAAACTTAAACTCTCAGCTCCAGGGCTTGATTTTTCAGCTCAGGTAGCAAATGCTGAGGATGATGGATCCAGGACCAGGCACTGGCTGTGTTGATGGCTGTCACGACAGGGGTGCCAGCTGCATCATTATGGTACCCTCTGGCAGCACATCAGCGGCTGCAACCGTGCACAGGATTAGTAATAAATCAAACACATCCTGTGGACGTTGTTGCAGGATATGATTAATTTCCACGTATGCCAATAGTGCAGTGAGCCAGCTCCTCAGTTACTATAAAGCTGCCTAATTCTGGACTTCAGGATTTGGCTTGGTGTTTGCTCACTTGAGACTCGCAGCCAGTTTGCCCATATCAGCACGTGCTATATTGGCTTTTCTGTTCAAGGTCAGATCCTGGTAAAATCTGCAATTTACAGCAAAGGAAGTTTGCCTTGAAGCAATGGACAGAGATTAATGAGAGTTGCTTTGCATGCAATTGCATTCCAGAAAAATATATATGATTAGTACATCCTGGGGAAAGGGAGCTTATATGGGTCCAAGCAATGAACCCAAGAGCCAGAAGAGACAGTGGACAAAGTGGACAAAGCCACTGTACAAATGCTCAGACAGAAGTAAATGGCACTGGATTTCCAACACCTGTTGCCACATGCTAGGGAAAAACATGGAATAGAGACTCCTCTACTTCCTCTCCTCACCCTGCTGCCTAAAAGCCCGTGTAACCCTCTGCCTGTGGAAGCAGCCAACCTGACCCAGCTCTCCATCAGCCTGGTATAAATCAGCAGTAAATTCACTGTCGTAATTCACATTTACTGCTGCATAAACATGGACAGAATTCAGCCTGTTAATATTTCTGCATTTATCATTCCTCCATCCTTTCTCCACACTGACTGCAGGCCTGTAAGGGGAATGGGAGTGGTGCAGCCTATTGTAGCTTCAACATCCTTGGCAGGGGGGAACATCCTAATATCCGTCTGCAGAATGGCTGAACGAAGTCAAGAGGGAAGGAGCCACTCCTGGAGATCTCTAGGATGGAAAACCTATTGTTTGGGGTGCAACTCAATTCAGACTGTGTTTTCCTGGTGCTTGGGTTGTAATGACATGATTATGTCCCTGCTGAATTGTTGGCCTTTACAGTGTTTGGATTTCCTGGTGACTCCATTGTGAAGGCCCCATTCACTGAGGAGTGTTTACGCAGCTGCAGGAGCTTCTCCAGAGCTGCCATGCTCAGGAGCTGGACGTAGCACCATGGATTGTGGGAAAGAAAAAAGCAATGAGCTCAGAAGAATAAAGTTCAGAAGAAATCATGCTGGAAATGCTGCATTTGCTATGGTATGGCTGTGTGCATGAGAGGCCTCACTCCATGGGTGGCAGTGAGCAGGTGCTCTTGCTGGGATCAGTGCACTCAGGGGGACCACATTACCTTTTCAGGAAAAAATCATGCTAGTGGACCCAACAAATGTGCTAGTTTTTTTTGCACTCCAGTGATTTAGTAGATTTTAGCAACTGAAAGAAAGGCAGCATTGGTGTTTGGGTTCCCACCCAGTCTTTAGTGAAAGTCAGGGAAGGGATGTCAGTTTAAGAAAATCATCTCAGCTTGCCTGGTGTGCAAGGGCCTGCCCATCAGCTAGGGAAGCTTCTAGCTGAGGACAAGGAGAGGGCCTGAATATCCTTTCCCTGGGGAGCCTTTTTCTGGGTAAGAAGACAAAAAGGCTACCCTAACCTTAACCCCAACCCCAACCCTAACCCTGGCTCTCACTCTAACCTTACACACACCCCCCATGCTGTCTGTTCACACAAAGCACAGAGCACAGGGTGGCCCCAGGCCTTTCCAGCCCTACTGTAATTCACACAAACATTTAAGGCAGAATGTGTGCAGGAGCCTTGCATGTGCGTGGGGCCTCGCAGGGAGGTGCAGTGCTCTTGTGCTGCCTCCCACGAGCTGCAGGACAGCACCCCAGACACTGAGTCGCCTCTGCTCACTCACCCACACATAGAGACTGAGAGGAGCCTTTTAGCCCTTGCTCCAGAATGTCTTTGAAGGGACCTTAATGAGAAGAAGGAATCAAATTCTTTTAAGCACATCTGCTTGGATCATAGGTAAATCTGTGGGCTGGAATATGGGGAAATTCCACAGAACTGGATTTCTTCTAGTTCACTTTGCTGTATGCAATCCCACCGCTGCCAAAAGGTGACAAAATTCCTGTCTCGATGCTGGACTTGTCTCAGATAGCTAGAGAGAGAGAAACAGCACCACCGTACAGTAACTGCTTTCTCTAAAAAGAGAGCAAGGGAGAGGAGCAGCAATAATAATAAAAAAGGGCAAAGACACACTCAGTCTCTAAGGCTTATAAAAAGCAGCTTAGCTTTCAATAAGCAATTCTTTGAAAAGAAATTAATGGAAAAGGTTACAAGCCTGGTCTTGAGTAGAGCCTGTCACACTGCTCTTTCACATCGTTTCTACAAATGGAACAAGTTTGTGGCATTTCTTTTTATCTCAAATGCCCTGAAAGGCTGCATTACTCACTGGACCTTGCATTTTTCCCTTCCCCATTCACACAATGCACTGAGGAATTCCTTGTGGATGATTCAGTGGGAGATACACGCTGAGCCCAACCTGCACACCCCACACAGCCATCGAAACAGCACCCGCTGCTGCCTCTGCTGGGACACAAGGAGCCCTGGCTATCCAACCCCTGCTTTGCAAAAAAGAAACCATGAAAAGGAGGAAAAAATCCAGCAGCTGCTGGAATGGTGCTGTCCCTCCACCCGGAGGAGATGGTTGTGGATGCAGCGTGGTTGGGAAATTGATTGAGGATGGGATGGGGAAACGGACCCTGAACTCTCCAAACACAGGGCTGCCCTTCTCATGCAGCCAGGCTCTGTCACTAGGTGGTACTGTGCATCACAGCTTCGTGCCTTCTGATTCCTCACTCCTCTGTCCATTCCCTGAGTTAGATGTTTTGCTGGTAAATATTGTGTTTTGAGAGAGGGGAACGCATTGTTCAAGTCCTCTCGTTGCTCCTCATTTCAGAGACTTTTATTGCTGAGTACAACTAAAGACTCTGATTCAGCAAATATTTGGGGTTGGTGCCTGACTTGAGTTTTTGCTGTCAAACAGCACTTGCTTAAGACTGCCTCGTGGAGCCATTTAGTAACGGGGTTTTGACACCTTTCAGGTAGAGATACTTAGGCTCATGAAAGGAAAGGGAAACCCAAAGAAACCAGGAATGGTTCTATGAAAAGGGAAAGAAATAAGATCTTTAATTTTTTTTTTTGTGTTTTTTGGTAACAAACCCCATTATCAGTTATCACAGTCTTGAAAAGGACAATGGAGAGATTTGTTGGATTTTCACTGCGCTCCTTTGGCTTTCTGGACAAAATTCCAAGTTCAAGGAATTTGAGAGAACTTGGAAAAGGGGATAGTTCTTGCTTGTGCAAGAAAGTCTGAGCAGCCCAGGGATAGCAGGGCTGCATAACACACCTACCCTTGCTTTCACACCAGGTCCTGCTGTACATGCTTGTTAATCCAGCTCTGCCTCCTGATTTATGGTCTCAGCCCTATCACAGTGACTTTGCTCCTCTCAGCCCATGGTGTGGAAGCTGTCCCTTGCATTCGCAAGATGAAAGCCCAGGGCTGGATTGACTGCATGAATTTGGTGCTGAATGATGGAGCTCTGTCTCATTAAGGGAACTGTTTATTATGCACAGTGCAGCTTTTATAGCTTGCCTGAAGTCTCTGGTCAAGCGCACTTTTATAAACTCAGATTGTCCCAAAGCAGCTCCGAACAACGGAGGAGGGAACACAGACACACAGGCATCAAAGGTCTTGCAAGATCTCAAGATGCTACAGTGTCTTTGGCAAAGCTGGGTGCAGAGCCCAGTGTCCTTGTCTCAGGCTGGGACAATGGATCCAAGGCAAATTTCTCCTTTTAAATTAACATTTCTATTCATGTTTTTCCTCCAAACATGAAGCAGCTTATTCAGCACTTCCCAGCATTCAATTACCCCCAAAAATCCTCCCCAGTCCAAAATAGCATCAGAACAACTGCTGATCTGAGATCCAGATTTGTACCAGTCTGACTCCAGATTCCACAGGCCTCTTAGAGTATTAAATTAATACTCCCTTTATTTTTATAGCTATGAAAACTGTCAAGTGTTAGTGATTCTGGAGATTTCCCAAACTGCCAAATGGCCCAGCAAAATCGTTTTAGAGTATTTTTCCTGAGTGTGTTTCATATTGCATGAAGACTTTCTGGGTATTTTGAAATAAAAAGGATGGGCAAATTGATGGGTGATCAAAATGAGGTCAGTGATGACTAACATAGGAGTCTTCTTCAAATAGCTGGTCCCGTGCTCCACAGCTGCTGCACTACAATGCTCAATCACTCAGCTGCTCTCACTCCTGGGGTGCACCATGGGCTTGTGAAGCACCACTTGGCATCCTGAGAGGCATTTGAGTTGTGCCTCAGAGGAGGTTAGAAGCAGTGTCACCTGCAAGCACTTTCATTTGCTTATGAACAGGAGATAGGGTGCAACTCCTGACAGGAATAGGCAGAGCAAAAAATACTGGAAAGCAAGAGGAGAAACAGCAGATGGAAGGGAAGCAGGTCTGCACGAATCTGTAAGAGGGCATTACATGGTATTTCAAGGGCACTGCAGCTCTCCAAGGCCACGGGCTTGTCATCACTTTGGGTTTGTCACCCTGCCCCTGGTCTCATACCTGCTACTCAGACAGCAGCCCAGCTGCACCAAAGCAAATAGTGGCTGAGAGTGAAAGAGGAACAGCACATCCCACGAAAAGATGCATGTGAGCAGAAGGATTTGGAGAAGACCTTTCCTTTGAAAAAACCTTTGGAGAAAACCCCAAGAGGCCATCCAAATATACTCATCCCTAAAACACAACAAACTTGTGAGACACAGGAGCAAATGCCCCACTGAGAAAACTTATGACTACTCTGTATTAATATCAATTAATCTCTGGAGACCTGCAAGGTGTCTGGAGCCCTGTTAGAGGAGAGGGGGACTCTTGAATGAATTCCAGGATAATGAGATCCACTGAGAGTTGGGTTAGCGGAATGAAAAGGGATGTGGTAAACCAGCAGTTATCAGCTTTGACAGAAATTAGCTCTGCCCACCCTTGAGCATTCACAAACCATTTCAACACCATGCATGCTTTATTCCCTGCTGCACTTCCCTGGCCAGGTTTCATTTAGTTCCAACCCTTCCAAGTCTGATGCAAGAGGGAGGGGAAGCTCTAATGGCTATCATGTCTTTTCCATCCACAGCTAATGGTTAAGACATTATCCATGTGTATTAATAAATGAGAGACACTGGCCTAGGCTGAAAGTGAAGTGGGTGGACGATGGTCATGGGAAATCCTAGACCTCTGCAGGGCTAATGGATTCGTCTCTCTTGGTCACTCCCAAATACTGATAGCACAGGTAGGAGAGAGTTTATGTATGAACTTTCTGCTTTATATACGAACTCTAAGATGAAATGAATCGCAGGAATGAGGTTATGCTTGTTAAAACATCCATGGATAAGTATGTGATTAGTTTTGCTTTTATACATTCTTCCACTCAGGATGGCAGTGGATTAATCCTTGGAGCCAGTGTTGATCACCAGCACCCAACAAAGAGCCAAGGCTTAATCCCTTCTGGCTGTTTTGTGTTCCCTGGGGGATCATCCCCATGGCTCGTCTCTGTGACTCCTTGGCAAAAACCAGCAGCAGCACTTGAACCTGGGGCTTTCACATCAAGACCACCCACCCAACCCCTTATGACCCGTGGGTGTAAGCCAGTGCATGAACAGCATCTCTAGGCTGGGGAGACTCTGAAGCCTTTTGCTGAGGCTGGATAATGAAGGCCATAGATGGGAAGGACTTTGGTCAGGATGTCCCTGCACAAAGGGCTCCTCACCCATGCCAGGACATCCAGACACCGTGGTGCACGATAACATAAAGAAGAAGCCCCGGGGTGCAGCCCCCTCCCAGGTTGCACAGACGATGGATGTTTACACTGGCTCTTTCACAGGAATTCAGGATCTCAGTTCTGTGCTATATTTAGGCTGCAAAACTACTGATATTTTTTTGGTCGTTGGCCTTTGACACACAAGTGTATTTTCTGAGAGGAAAAATTTCAGCTCTTGACTAAGTGGTGGGAAAATACAACCCCCAGAAATGTTAAATTTTCTAAAACTGGAGCCAGGAGTTAGGAGCTGACAAGGGGAGTTTACATTATAAATACAGTCTGTTGGCTGAGCCAAATGTTTAAGGCAGCCTGGTGTCAGAGACCCAGGGTCTGGGCTAGCAGGACTCAGCTGGCTCCTGACACTTAGGACATCCTGATTATTTACATTTCAGCTTTTACCATAAGAGGAAGGAGAGCTGTTAAGAGCTGATTATCCTGGGACAAAGAGGAAAGAAGTTGAAACTGGGTCATGGTCTGTTACTGAAACATGTTGTCTGCAAAGCAACAACTTGTGTTTAGGAAAAAAGAAGTAAAAAATTCCCACTTCCAGATTCCTGGTCTGAGTGTATTGCAGGACTGGCATCCAAGGGGAAAAGATTTCCGTGAAAATGGCTTGAATGAAAGAATCCCTTTGTAGGAGGTTATGACTGATAATTCACAAGAATGTTTGCGATATGATATAATAGTGGCAATTAAAAGACCTTTCAGATGACGAATGCCTGAGAATATGCGATGCAGTGGACTTCCCAGAACCTCTCTTTTCTGAGATGAACACTGGCTCTATTCTCACTTTAATTAGAAACTACCCAACTCCTGTGCTGCTTATTCCCCTTCTTCCTTCCCTACCGCCTCATCCCAGTGGCTGCTCTGATATAATCTGTCTGGCACACACTGTTCCTCGTTTGCAGTCTGGTTTGGCAAAACCCCTGATTGATCACCTGAGGTTTTGCAAAGCCCAGCTCAGCCTCCAGCCTTGACCATACCCAAAGCTGTTGTCTCAGCTGTGGCTGTGCACATGAGGACCTGCGTGACTCTAGGCTCCCATGGCTGTGGGGCTCTAAAGAATATTAAAAAAAAATTTAAAAAAGAAGAAAAAGCAGAGGTCAACCCAAGTAGAGCAACTTACAGTAACAGAAAGATTCCCAGAATCAAGTCTCTCTTCATCATCAGCTACTTCTTTACCAGCACGGAAGTGACTGTACAAATGTGTTAAGCCCCAGAACACAGAGGGGTTGAGATCAGGCCTCATGGAAGCAGAACAAAGCAGGTTTGCAATGACTGTAAACCTCTTGTTCCTGCCCTCTTGGAGCTTTATGAGAGCCCCTCAAGCCCCTGTGTTCAGCAGCTCCAGCAGCACAGTGACCAGTGAAGCTGGTAACTGCACACAACGGAGCTTGCAAGTTATGCAATGCTACAGACATGGGGTGACTCCTGCCAGGTGCTGGACAGACACTAATCCCCATTGGGGGGCAGATGGAAGTTCAGAGCATGGAGGAATTTGACCTTGGATAACTTTTTGTAGTTGAGACTTAGCAGCGGCTGCCATGCAGAGCTCTCCTCCAGGAGCAGGGGATAGGACTGGCCTGAAACTATGCTTTGTCAGCTGTTTTGGAGTCTCAGTGGACTCACATGGTTAAAAAAAAAAAGGTCTCCTGGACTGAAAGGAGAGGAGGAAAAAAGGCAGGGTTTGAGATCCTGTAACAATTTCCCTCCAGCTTGGGCTCATAAGCTTCCAATTTAGGAAAACAATAACCCTCCTCTGCTGTGAGCTCACTTGAACACATGCAGTGCATAGGAGATTTAAGTGAAGAGTCTTATAAATGAATCAAAGGAGTGGACACTGGAAATTTAAACTTTATATTTAAACTTAAGAGTAATTAATGTGCAAATGTTGCCTGTAGCCACTTGCGGGTGTCAGAGGTGCACGGGGATATCCTCCTTCATCCAACCTGGGAGGGACAGAGGGAACGGAGGAGAGGCAAGCCATCCCTCAACTTCAGTGCCTTCTGGTACTTACACTTGGATGGCCTTCAGAGCCTTTGTTCTGTTCTTTTTTGCTATCACAAAAGAGTCCTCTTTCAAGTGCCTAATTTGGCCTGTTTTGTCCCTGAAACTCCCATGCCAAAGAGCTCCTGTTTTTCTCTTAAACAATTGGATGCTGTTGGTTGGGTGTGAAGAGAGTTTCTGCAGGAGCACAGATGATTCATGGCAGCATCTTGGATGCAGCTGCAAACACAGACAGGGCAGGATTGGCTCAATGGCACCAGTCAGCTCCACCTTTGCTCCAGGAGAACAGCTGGAAGAAATGGCTTCCATTGCACAAGGACTTTGGTGGGGCTTCAAAGGCATGTTACAGCAGTGAAGGGAAAAGCATTTTTTCCTTCATGATCATCTTTTATGCAAGAGAAGAAACACATGGGAGCCTGATGGGACTGGACCTGTTCTGGGGCTACTCTGAGCCATATATTCAAGATGGAGTTCTCTTTGAGGGAGAAGGGGTTGAACCAGACAAAAATGCTTCAGGCACAACTCTCTGCTGTTTTCAATTACTTCGGAGGATTGAAGTGTTCACAAATGTCTCTCTGGGGAAGCAAAGCTCTTTACCAAAAGCAGGTTCCTGGGGGCCTGTCCCAGTACAGAGCATGTTGTGTTAACTCCAGCATCTGAAGCTTGATGACTCAAGCAGGACTGCTGGGCACTGTCCTGATGGTTGCTGACCTTCCTGCAGGCTTCCAGAATCTTCCACCCAGGCCTTGGATGACATATATTTAATCAGAGCTACATAAATGAGCTCTAGGTCACAGGACTGTGGGTGTTTAATACTTGAGCATGCAGTTGGGTTTAGCAGTCTTAGCTCTTTCTGGTCTCTGCACAAAGGGCTTGGCACCTCCAGAGAGTGACTTGCACAAGACACCTATCTTGGAAGGAACTTGGATGAACTGCGTAATTTTTGATAACTAAAGGAACACAAGATGCATCCCATCTCATGATTCTAGACACTGAGCAGAAAATAGCTAAGCCTAGGAAGAAACAGTTCAGACCTGGCTTCTGCAAACCCGGGGGATCAAAAAGTATTTCCCTTGCCTTGCTGCAAGATGCATTTCTGTTACAAGCAGGGTGAACTGCTGGAGGTTGTCTCAGCTGAGACAATTTGTATTCCCTGTGGAGAGCACAGTTTTTATCCCTTGCAGACTAAAGCAAAGATGGGGCAGGACTTCAAGAGAGCTCGGCTTTGGGACAGACTCAAATCCACCCAGCCTAGGAACAACTCAGCATTGTTTGTGTCTGCTCAAGCTGGTGGCCTCTATAAGCTGCACTGGCAATCCTAACCCATTTATTAGTGGGATGGCTTTAACACCATGAAAGACTGCCCATGTTCACAGCTGGGGCACCCAGACTCCTCTCTCATGAACAGACTGGAACTGCAGGTTGAGTGTTTCTCACAGGGAGGCAGCTTGGAAAAATTCAGAGAAGAGCAAAACAGTGCCAAGTACACCTCCTCTTTTAAGATGCTGCTGTATTTATTGAACAAAAGAATCCCTCAGTCACGAGATTTGACCACTCAGTCTCCTGCTACTATCCCTAAAAGTTCATGTAAAGACAAATAGGAGGGTCAATTCTGGTTTAAGGTCCCCCTCATTTTCTAGCAGCACTGGACAAGCTGCAGCCCATGGAAAACACCAGAGTGTTGTGTTTGCTAATAATTAGTGATCACAAGCCCCAGCCTGGTGCAGCTCCATGTTAGCTTTAACAGGAAGGTAGCACGGCAATCCCTGAGATGATTTAAGGGCCCTGGTTCAGCCATTGCCCAGTACACTTCTGGAGCTTCTCCCTGTCCTCCAGGAAAGCCCTGTGCCTCTTGTCCTGTCCCACAGCTGCCTTTGGACAGTGGAAGGGGAGATGAGACCCCACAAGCTATCGAGGAGAGTAGGTGTTTGTTCAGGAGGCAAAAGGGTTATTGCCCCTCCACTGACATCAGTCCTCCGAGGGGCTACAGTGGGGCTGGTGGCAGTGGCACAGATCCTACCAGATTGTCCCAGCCCTTCCTAGCCCCAGGAAGGCAGGGGAAGTCTGTATCAAATGCTGAAGGCAACTTTACAGTGTGCTATAAAAATACCTGGGGGTGGGAACTTAGTGAGCACTTCTTGTGCTTTCTCCATAGACATCTTGAATGGAAATGGCTTGAGGTTTCCCCACAGGCTCTTTTTTATTTTTCTGTCTGTTGGATATGATTTCTGGCAAAGATGAATTTTTTGCATTTGCATTTTCTCTCCCCTCCTCTTGCTGTCTAACTCTCTTTGCTTCTGCTTGTAATGAAGATGGGGTGCGAAGCTCTGCAAGCCAAAAGTTCCTGAGCTGCTTTTGGAAACATGTGAGGCTCATTAGCCCTTTCTGCAGCTCTGGGTGGATGGTTATTTTTCCCTCTTTATTTTTTTTGGGGGGGGGTGGGGTGATTTTTATTAGTTGTTGGTTTGGGTGTTTTTGTTTTTTGGTTTTGTTGTTTTTTTTTTTTTTCCCAAGAGAAGCAGTTCAAATCTCATAAATGCTTAAAAATGTAGCAATAAAATTTGAGAAGTGCCCAGGGCAGCTCCAGAGGCTATGGACTAGATCAGCACAGAGTGCTGGGGAAAAGAAGTCATAGTTGCCTCTCCATTAGAGTGGGATGTAGGCAACTGCAAGCCTGGGGCCTGAAGCCTCCTCAATCCCAGCTGTACCGGGGCATCACAATGTTCTGAGAACAGAGCAGTGGCCAGCAAAGAGCCCCTCGAGCCCAGCTCCATGGGGGCACCAGTGCCCACATCCACCACTGTCCTTATGGGCAGAAAGCCAACAGCCCCACTGAAAACCCCTTTGCCCAGCACGAGAAGAGAAAGGAGCTGGGTTCGCTGTCTCTGAGGGAGTCAGAAACAGCTCCAGGTACCACCTGAGACCTGAATAAGGTCCTGTGCTCTCTACTTTAGATAGTTACGTTAACTAAAGTGAATTTTGTTGGCTCTTTTCCCCTGCCCACCCAACACTCCCACATGCCTAATCCCCCATTTCCTCAGCCTTCATCGTGCTGGAGCTAACTAGATTAATGGGAAATGTTAATATGTCAGGCCTGGAAGGAAAGCAAAGAGCTGGTTGTGTTTGAATTCCACATTAATCTACTTGGTGATGAAGCTATAAATCAAAGCCTGGAAATTTTGCCAATCTGAAATGATATGTTTAACATTTCAGCCTTTTCCTTCCTCCCTCTTGCCCAACATTGCTTTGCACAGCCTTTTACAGCAGCAGGGCAGGCATGCAAAATCCTGCTTTTGCTCCTGAATCTCTAATTGT
The DNA here is from genome assembly GCA_013398015.1 of Oreocharis arfaki. Classification (NCBI taxonomy): domain Eukaryota; kingdom Metazoa; phylum Chordata; class Aves; order Passeriformes; family Paramythiidae; genus Oreocharis; species Oreocharis arfaki. Next base: position 413,098 of record VZRR01001879.1, read on the forward strand.
GCTTGAACATAATATGTCTTCAAGGCAAGCAGGGTGAAGAATGATGCAGAAACAAGAATGGAATTCCCAAACTGTTCCTTTTTGAGGAGGAAGACCATGTTTCCTCATAGGGTTGTGAGGATGTCTCGAGAGTCCACCGTGAAGTAGAAACAGTCTGTCCCTTTTTTGATGCACTACCCAGCAGGGTGCCAGCAAAACACCAGGTGAATGGGGGAGAAATCCCAAAGCCCTCCAGGTCAACTCCTCAGAGCCCATGGCAGGGGAAAAACCATTAGTGCCCCATGGCCAGCAGCGGGAATGCTGTGGGAAACACACCTGAGGTGCATTCTCCTCAGAAAAAATGATAGGATCTGGAAAGTAGAATCTCAGAGTGGTTTGGGTTGGAATGAAGCACAAAGATCCTCTAGTGGGATGGGCACCATAGTGTCCTATGGGCAGGGACTTGTCCCACTGGACCAGGTTACTCTGAATCCCATCCAGCCTGGCCTTGAACAGTTCCAGGGATGGGGCATGCACAGCTTCTCTGGGCAATCTGTTGGTAGTGCCTCACTACCCTAGTGAAGAATTAATTCCTAATATCCAACAGTTTCTTCCTAATAGCCAAAATTAAACTTTTTGCTAAAATATGGAATATTCCATGAATTTGCATGTCTGCCAGCACAGCAAAAGCTTTTTCCTCTTGCTTGTTTTAGATTAACACCCAGCCTCTGAATTCTACAGCCCACCTCCTTCCTTAATCCCATTGCCTGTTACTGGACAGCTGGGGAGCAATGAGGTACTGCAGACAATTCTGTGCTTGTGCCTAGAACCTGAAGTGAGTAATTCCATCTGATTCTGCCTTGGTTTCTACAGCAGTAAAATTACTTAGTTGCCTTTCCAAGCACTTGGTGGATAAGAAGCAGTGTGAAAAAAGTACACAGTGCTGCTATCTACAGAGAGTGAGGAATTAAATGTCTGTGAGTGGTATCCTTGAGAGATGGCTCTGCATCCAGTGGTCTGCCTCCGACTTGGTAGGAGCAGTTGGAGGGATTTTAAACAGTCAAGACACATAAACACATTTTTACTGTAGATGTAGGTCCTGCACTGCCTAATGTTCTTTGACACTGCACAGGCATAGCCGGGAAACTAAAACATTTGTTGATGGATTTGGAGATTAAATAAATAGTGAATTATCTTCAGGATGTTAAAATGCAGAACTGACTGCCTATCCCATAATAATAAGCCAGCCCTCCCCCAGTACTTCTTGAAATGTGAGTATTTCTGCAAAAGCAGGCAGTGTGTTAGTTCACAGGGCCATTTGTTTAGTAGGTCAGAGCAGTCAGACATCTGGGCATTGGTAAAAATACATCCGACAGCTCGGTGACATCTTGCACAACTGGCTGTCTGAGAGCCTCGACTGGAAGTTTATTATTTTTTAATCTTCTTTTTCAAATGTATTCCAATCATGCAGTCAGAAAACCACATGGTGGATCACAAAAAACACAATTAAAACATAACAGGCATTCATTAAAATTAAAATATAGCAACTGTTGAATATTAGCCCCACTGAAAACAGATCAAGGCAAGAGGTTTGTTTCCGACTGGGCAGACAAATGTGTCCCTGGGAATCACAGCAGACTTGGGGGAGGATTTATTTGCCGGGGAAGAAATGCAGTCTGAGACAGATGATGGTACCTTCAGGGTACCCAAAGCCTCTAGTTCTCAGTACTGCTCAGATGGCCTGAGTACCAAAGCATTGCTTACAGACAGTGAAAAATGGAGTCACTCAGCATCCCTGAGACAAATCCAGTCTGGAGACCAAGAATGAGAGAACAATTTTTTGATTGTTTTAACCTATTTTGTAACAACTGCTGCTCAGAGTGCAGCTTGAGCAAGTCCAAGCTTCCAGTTGCTGTGTCAGATTGAAGACTGAGATGCTTCAAATCCCACTCTGACCACTGCAGCCAGCACCACCCCAAAACTGCTATTCCGTCTATCTCTGCTAGTGCATTGGTGCTGATTTTCTGAGAGCAAAGAAAACAAACTCTCTCTGATCAGACATAAGGGAATTACACTGATTATGTTGATGCCTGGAGCTTGTTGTTTCCAAGAACTCACTGCCTCTTGTACTGGCAGTAAATCTGGACTGTACCCTCTGTACAGTATTATCTTAGATTTTATATATTTTGTAGCTGGGACAGTAGAAGGGAATTGGGAAGTTTTGGAATGTTTGTAAGGTGGAGACAAAAGACTAGGGCAAAGATACAAAAAAAAAAAAAATCAAAGTCAGAGCCTTAACTGAGCAATGATCTTGGCTGGTGGAGGAGCTGAGTTTTCCCCAGGGGTGTGTGCCCAGCAGTGTAGGTCCTGCTCACCCAGAACCTGGCTGTTCTACTCTGCTCTGCTACCCCCATCTTGCTATCAGCAAATGGCACCAGAGGCACAGATGCCCTGAGATGTGATTAACTCAAAGAAAAACACAAAACATACTTTTCAGAGTATGAAAAAGCTTTGCTTAATTTTACAAAATTGACTAATACTTCTTTTAAATGTTTCTTCTTAGGGTTTTTCTGGTTCTGGTACCAGGCAGAAGTCCTACATTGATCTGCTTTGTTCTCAAGGTGCAGTAGCAACAGGGATTAATACATAATAACAACAAACACTAGCATAGTTAAGAGCTTATTTGCTCATCTAAATAATCAGCAGTGGAAGAAGTTTCTGTCTCTGGGAAGTGATTAAACCATCAGGCTTTCTGTCCAAGCAATATTCTACTAAAATACCCTGCCAGCATTTAAATTGGAGGATGCTGGCTACTGGAGGAAGTGCTTTTAGGATTAATATACATAAGTGTAGAGTTAGCCATCAGCTGATGCTGGCTGCTAATAACACTGCTGCTGCTGGAACTCAGCAGTGATGAGCTATGAGATGCCTTTCCCAGCAAACCTCCACCCAGCAGCAATTCTCCTGGTACCTGACCCAGCATTTCAGATCCTCTCCAAAGTATTGCACGCTCATGGACATTGACAAATAAAGTGATGTGGTTTTACTGAGCTTTTGCAGATGTTCACAGATTCTGTCTGAGAAACAAACAACTGTTCAAGTCCCTCCTGACCTGTGAGTGTCTGTCAGGCTGCATCGATGCTTGTTTGGGTGGGAAGGGAGGCACCTTTGCTGGTCCCATTTCCCTGGGGACTCTGGCAAAGGGGAATAACATGCCAGGATCGTGATATAATGCCACGGGGGATGGTTCAAAGCCATGTGCATTTTGCAATGGAAAAAGTGCACTTGTGGATGTGCTCAGTGCTCACAGCAACATAAATCTGCTGAAAGAACACCAGTGCTGGGAGTCTTCCCAGACAGTGGCATTCCCTGATGTATGGTGCATGGGCTGGAGTACATTATCAGTAATCAGAATCTGGACACATTTGAAAACCAATTCCTTTGTTTTTGAGGTTGATTTTACTTAGGTGGAGGGTAAAAATGAGATTCAGCATTGAGCCCTCTTGCTTCCTCCTCCCCTTTCCCAGGCCCATGTGAGCTGTTTTGCTTCAGGTTCAGGCTCCTAAGACAAGCTGCAGAGAGAGGGTGGGGCAGCCCCACACTGTAGGCAGCCTCTGCACAGACTGATCTGTGGGTTCACCCCAGCCAGGAGCCAGCACAGCCCAGGGAGGGCAGCGTGGTTCACTTGGAGCCATCACAGTGGTACCTCCCAGGGGGGTTTCAAAGCCAAGCCCTGGGTGGTGGGTTTGTGTTACTGGCTGTGGGCGTCTTCTGGAACAAACAAATACTTAAAATAAAAAATGCTGCCCATGCAAAAAAAACTCCGAAGACCATAAAATCTATTCCTGAAGTCTGCTGAAACCAGAGCATGATTTGAAGCTGGTTCAAAGTTTGCTGAAATTACTGAGAGCCCTGCCCTGGTCTCCCTCTAACCAACACACAATTTCTACAAGCTTTTAATCTGTTGCCTTCTATATGACTTGGCTTCGCACATGGAGACTTCCAAAGCACAGGAAAAGCAAAATACCAAGTAAATGGGAGTAGCAGAAAATGTATTTTCCAAATGCAAATACCAATCAGTCACTCCAGCGTCCGGCATTAGACAAATCTGTGGAGTTGATAAATACTGTAACGGGTTTGTTGCCACAGCAGAATAAATGTCTAGCCTCAGTTGTCTAAAGCTGATTTAAAAAGCAGACAAGCTGGTTGGTTTACAGTGTCATTGCAACCTGGACTCACCTATGGACTGGAATGAGTTGCTCTTCAAAGTGACATTCTAGTTCCTTCTGTGATGTTCAGTTTATTTAACCCAGTTTAATCAGTCTCAGAAACACACACAGTTTATTTGAGCTGTGTCACTATACCTCAAGCTGCAAGCAGTTAGTGTAACTCCACAGAGAAGCCACTCGTCCAAGCCCCAAAGCTCTCTATACCACATAAACCATACATCAAGCAAACCAGAAATTTTAGGCAATCAGATGCCTGGGACTTTGCAAGATGAAGCAGTCGAAAGGCATTGCACAAGTCACTTAGGGATAATTAGTGCTACTACATTTTAAAACCCTCTGCAAATGCCCATTTTCCACAGATTAGGTGCCTTTAGGCATCCTTTCCTCTGGATAAGTTATAAATTATTCCTGTGCAGCTGTAGGGACAGCCTGAGGATGCAGAAAAGCTAACATTGTACTTACGAGTATAAAGCTCAAAGAAAGGGGATATAGCAGATTGAACCTCAATTTGCTTTCACTTATTCCCCCCATGCTCTGTGGGAAGGAGAGTTTGGACCTGTGTTCCACCACGGGAGACCCCATCACCATCCTACAAACCAAACTGTCTCTCCTGCCACACCTCCCCTGCCCACAGTGTCCCCTCTGTCCCACTGCTTGTGTGGGACCCAAAGTGGGTGGTAGGAACAGGACAGGACTCTGTGAGACTCCCAGGGGGTCTCCCCCCTGCAGCATTGGGCTTTGAGGGTCTGGCCTGGTGTTTCGTTACCCTACCTGATAAACGTCTCTGGAAATACACCATGGCTTCAGCATGAGCTGCAGGACCCTCAGGTTTCCAAAGTGGCAAGTCCTCAGAGCCCGGGACGTCAGGCTCCACATCCGGCTGTCCCAGCTGTAGAGCAGATCCTCAAAGCCAAAGAGCACAGCAGCCATGCCAGCTCCCTGTGTGAATCACCCCAGATTCCCTGCTCGGAGGGAACCAGCTAATCCCAAGGCGCCTTATGAACTGCAAGGTTAAAGAGTCACTGAAATTTCCATCAAAGAAGGAGAACGAAAGGCAAGGAAAAAAAAAAACCAAACCGCCAAACCGTCAAACCAAAATGGACAACAAAATCCAGCAGCCAAAATAAACTGTTTGGGGATGTGTCTTTCTCCCTTTGCATACGCCCTTCAGGATGTGGTTTCTCCCTCTGTATCTTCTCAAAGCGAGTCCTGCTGCACCCAAGGATGAGCAAGGAAGAGGTAAAAATACCTCTCCTGACTTAGGAAGGCATTTTCACATCCCTTGCAAAGGACTTCTTGGTAACACTGCATCACTTCCCAGCTCTCCGCTGCAGACCCAAGAAGCAAACTCGGATCCAAAGTCATCACTTTGCATGCTCAGTCCTGGGACTCCATCCAGAGGGGAGAAAAAAGCCGCTCACTCTCCGTCTGCCAGCATTCCCAAGACATTCCACTATTGGGCTTAACTCTTTCAAACACTCCCGAAGAACATCTGAGAAGGCAGCTCTGCCACATGCAGCATTTCATCCTTTTGTTTTGTGTGTTAACTCGCCATTGCAGTTACACTCCAGTCTTTTTCCCACCCAGCTGTCTGTTCTGGAGCCTTTTTATGTTTTGGACTCATAAGGGAACTTAATCTTTACATGAGAATTATGTAACAGTCTGCAAAGCACCTTATTTACCCAAGGGGTGGTATTTTGGAAAGCTAAATGGATTAAACAATGGCCTTTTAATATCAGTCTGATTCAGCTGGTGTGGAGATATTTTTAACCCTTGGTGAGCTCGCATTTGTAAGGGTGGGTCTCATCTGAACAAGGCCAGGAGAAAGTTCCGGAAGAGCTGGATGCCAAAACATCCTTTTTGATCTATGGATACAAAGATTCACTCCTGGCATCCCTTCCTAAATTAAGTATTGAGAAGAGATCAGTTCCCTGCCTGCTTCCCTGCAGGAGCAGCTTGTCTGGGTGGAGACTTCAATGCTGTCAACATCTATGATGAGTTGAGCTGATGGAACTGGTCCAGTGAGGGTGAAAATACATTATCAAGATGAGGATTTTGCAGTTCAGTTAAATCACCACAAAATCATGGAGTTAAGTTGCAAGATATTTTCTAAGTAAATCCAGTGAGTGCTTCTTCCTATTTAATCAGGAGGTGGGGAAACTGAGGTTGGAAGTACTTTTATCGAAGGCACAGTGCAAGCCAGTGCCTTTGGAGACAGCTGCCTGTCAGTGCTGTTTTTCACTCATTTTACTCTTCCTTTAGAGGAATGTGTGCAAAAAGGCCACAGAATTTGGAGGGAGCAGACAGGAGTCAGCTGAAGAATGCCTACATGGAGGCACGTTTTAGAGGAGTAGGCAGGACAGCTTGAGCTGAAATCATGAGGGACCTGCACACACTGAACTCCTAAAACTGCTGGTTTAGCACAGGTGAGAAGGCATCATTTCCAAAAAAAATGTCTTCCCTATTCAACTCCCTGGCTAGGGAAGGAGCAGGAATATTAATATCTGCTTGACTTTCTGTAGGTCTGTCCCCCCATGACCCCATCCACAATTTGTTCTTTGAGGACTGAAGGGCACAAAGCGAGCTGTGCGTCATGATAACGGCACAAGGATGCTTGTCAGCTCATTGACAGGGCAGGTGGAGGGCCAGGAAAGTACAGCTGCAAAATTCATGTTCTCAGCCTAATTGCTTCTTCAGGACTTCATTTTTAGAGTGGCTTCATAAAATATGGTAATAAAATCGTAATAATGTTTCCTTTAAACTTCTTAGGAGCTATTCGTTCTGCAAAGTGCAGTTTTCCTTCCTCTTCTCCCTGTCCCTGCCTGTTTTCTTGGTGTCCAGCCTTTGCTGTAANTGTATATATATATATATAACTTGACTAGACAATATTTGCTCCAGGCTACAGGCTGATATATAAGATCTCTGCCTGGGAGCACAAGAGAGGAAAAGAAAGAAAGAAATGTGTTTGATAAAGGAAAACAGAGGGGGGAAAAGAAACCGTAGCAAGTGATTGCTCTGGGATGTGACCTAACCCCTCTGGTATTCCGGAAAGAGGAGAGGAGGGGAAATGGAGGATATACCGCAGTTTTAAAATTAGCTGCTCCATATGTGCATCAAGTCTTTCCTAACGGCTGAAAGGAGATTTTCGGCCCCTGTCCCAACTCGGTAATTACTCAACAGATGAGGGCAGCTCTGAAGGAGCCTTTTCACTTGGCTGATGACATAATCAGACTTTCTGAAAACACTTCTCCTATGTATTTATTTAACTGATAGACCAGAGCAGTCTCCTTAGGAGTCACTTGAGTCTATAGAAGGCCCAGTGAATATTTCAGTGGATAGATTTACCTTCATGATTAGAGCAGATTGTCTGGTTTCCTGCAGAGGTTTTCCTGCTGACCAGACACAAAAGTATTTTTTGAGAGGGTAAAATCTGCCTGAGTACAGATTGCACATTCCACCTTGCAGGACACAAGGGAATTGCAACCATGGAGGTTTCTTGGGTAAAGATGGCCCATCCTCTCTAGAGTCAAGGGATACTCTGCCAAGAGAGCTCTTTTAAAGCAAGACACCACAGAATGTGCTCTTTCTTATCCGAAATGGTCAGAAGAGGTTATTGCTACAGGGAATGGCAGAAGAGAGGAGAAAAAATTACTGAGAATTGGCAGCTTGGCTCTTCCACTGGTGTACCCTTTGAGTAATTTCTGTAAAATCATATTATAATTCTATAAAACATGCTCAGCTTCACCTTCACAAAGGTCAATTAGGAAAAAAAAAAANACACTGCTTCTGTTTGCAGCAATGTAGACAAGGGACCAGGATCATCTCCATTATAAAGCCTCATTTGGAAGAAAGGAATTTTATATATATATATATATATATGTATATATATATATATAACTTGACTAGACAATATTTGCTCCAGGCTACAGGCTGATATATAAGATCTCTGCCTGGGAGCACAAGAGAGGAAAAGAAAGAAAGAAATGTGTTTGATAAAGGAAAACAGAGGGGGGAAAAGAAACCGTAGCAAGTGATTGCTCTGGGATGTGACCTAACCCCTCTGGTATTCCGGAAAGAGGAGAGGAGGGGAAATGGAGGATATACCGCAGTTTTAAAATTAGCTGCTCCATATGTGCATCAAGTCTTTCCTAACGGCTGAAAGGAGATTTTCGGCCCCTGTCCCAACTCGGTAATTACTCAACAGATGAGGGCAGCTCTGAAGGAGCCTTTTCACTTGGCTGATGACATAATCAGACTTTCTGAAAACACTTTTCCTATGTATTTATTTAACTGATAGACCAGAGTAGTCTCCTTGGGAGTCACTTGAGTCTATAGAAGGCCCAGTGAATATTTCAGTGGATAGATTTACCTTCATGATTAGAGCAGATTGTCTGGTTTCCTGCAGAGGTTTTCCTGCTGACCAGACACAAAAGTATTTTTTGAGAGGGTAAAATCTGCCTGAGTACAGATTGCACATTCCACCTTGCAGGACACAAGGGAATTGCAACCATGGAGGTTTCTTGGGTAAAGATGGCCCATCCTCTCTAGAGTCAAGGGATACTCTGCCAAGAGAGCTCTTTTAAAGCAAGACACCACAGAATGTGCTCTTTCTTATCCGAAATGGTCAGAAGAGGTTATTGCTACAGGGAATGGCAGAAGAGAGGAGAAAAAATTACTGAGAATTGGCAGCTTGGCTCTTCCACTGGTGTACCCTTTGAGTAATTTCTGTAAAATCATATTATAATTCTATAAAACATGCTCAGCTTCACCTTCACAAAGGTCAATTAGGAAAAAAAAAAAGCCCTTTGCGCTCTACATTGATCTATAGACATTTGCAGGTCTTTTCCTCTCTAATTATGTGCTGATTATTTCCCGCTGTTTCTGAGAAAATGTCAGCCAAAACATTTACTATGAAACCTCCCACATTTTACTGACAGTCCAAAGGCTGTTACTAGGGTATAAAAATAGCTCCTTACTTCCCTTGAAAAAAAGCAAAAAACCAACCCCCCTTGAGCTGCTGTGTTGTTTCATGGGACTGCCACTGGGGCTTGAAGGCTGGGGGTGGATTTCCCATCCCAAGCCCTGCTGGCAGCTCCTCCTCTCTGCAGACCCTGCAAATCCCTGCCGTGCACTGGTGTAGGTCGGTGCTGCCTGCACCAGGAGCTTGAGAGACAGGTCCATGTTCACCTTTGTACATTCTGGCCTTGGAAAGAGCAGTTCAGCATCTCTCTCCAACACGCTCAAAAGTAAACCTCTACCCACCACTTTCCGATGGGTGTGGATGTTTTTGGTTGAAAAAAGGACGTGCCGGGTGGGAAGCAGTTTCCTTTGGTTTGCTGTAGACATGCCAGAAACATCCTGTTTCTGCTACACACATGGCCCCAGTGGTCTCTGCAGCTCCAGCCCAATGCAGTCTTCTAGGTTCTATTTCAAATTCATGGGCCTTTTTGATCTTTAGTTCTCTACAATGTAAAGAGGATTAATGTTGTCAGAGCTTTGTGCCCGGAGTTCCCTTTCATGTAGCATCTTCATGCTTTCTTATGTTGGAGATGCTTTTTTGAGATATTTAACTAGTTACAGTTTTCTCCTTGTGCCTTAATGGCATATCATTTTTGTGTCTGATACGATGGGAGCAGTTAAGGGATGTCCCACTGCCAAAGGATCAAACACATGGATAAGGAGCCACCCTTCTCCCTTTACATGTGCCCAGGCAGAGCCAGGGCACTTCGTGGGGGCTTACAGAAGTGACCTTCCTCCTGTAGCTGCACTGAACCAGAGTCCCCCAAGATTTCCAAATGATCATTGTGCACGAGATCCGCTTGAGAACCTGAGCCTCTGAGTGCCCTATTTCCACCCAAGTCAAGGTGCTGTCATCCCTCATGCTGACTCGTTCGGGCTTCTCTGTCTTTCCCCTGACACGTGACCTTGCTGCCACCCGAGGAGGGATCACAGACGGTTTCTGTGTGTCCAGTTGGGAGCTTCCTGGAGTGCAAGGACCACAAAGTATTAGTTTTATTTATTGCACTTTCGTACTTTGTTTGTATAAGGAAAGCCTTGAGAGAAGGGTTTTAAAAGGAGCTGGGAATGGCATTTGAGTTGAAGAAGCAAATCCTGAGACCTTGAGGACTATTATACAGCATACATGCTCTAGGCAGAGGAAACTCTCCCAAATTTAAGAGGAGTAAAAATTAAGTATGGATGGCCATACTGGGTCTGCTGTGAGCTTTGATCAACTAAGAGTTGGCCCTGCATTAATTTTGGATTGCTAAAAGATTGTGACTTCAGTCTGGCTGGGCCACAACATCCAGACAATGATCATGCCTGAACCTTTACAGACTTGTAGAGGGGGCACCAACACCCCTAGCTCACCTCTCTGGAGCTGTTAGACAAGGAACTGTTCTTGGAAGTATCAGCCCAGAGATGTTCTGCCCCATGCAAATGTGATGCCTGTGCCTGCACTGCTCCAGTTACCTCCTCACTCTCACCTTCCGCATGCTTCCAAAACCACAGATATGAACAGCTTCCCCCTGGCCCCCCTGGTCTGCCACCACTGACAGCCCTAAAAGTTTCCTGCAGAGAAAATTCAAGAAACTGAAGACTTCCCTGCTGGTTGCATTTTAGGATGAACATCATGAGTCAGAAATCCTCGCCAATTTCCTCAAGATGTTCTCACGAGTCCATATGGCCTAAAATGTTCCATAATGAAATGAACTGCTGCTTCACAGTAATAACAGAATGAAAATTTACTATTCCAGTCATCCACCTTGATCATAACATTTCTAAAGCTCTTTGAAAATGTAAAGTGCTCTGGTAGTGCTAAGTATTATCATTACGCCAACAGCAGCTCCTTCTGTGTAAGGCTGTTTGTGTCCTCACTCCAGAGATTTTTGTTGACTGACAGAGGAGAGTATGTCATCTCCTCAAATCATACACATTTCATTTCCTAAAGTAAGTTGTCTTAGCAATTTAACAAGATTTAAAAGTAGGTGAATCCTATAAAGCTAGGCTTGTACTTGTCCCTAATATTCCACCAGCTGAAGTGATTTTCACTTCTATGCAGAAATGTGAAAGAGATTGTGCAGAGATTTGCTATTCAATCCTCTTTCTCCATGGACACTGTGGTGAATAAGTCTGCAGGAGGGGATGTAGGTCAGGACAATGTATTAAGGAAATAGTGCAGAACAGCTGCAGAAAGTGAATGGTGAGATCTTAAATTCGATTATTCACTTTGGAAACCCAAGCTTATGATTAACTCTGATCCCGCTGGGCACTGTAACGTCCTGTGACCCAGCTCTCCAATCAGAGCAGCACATGCTTGCACATGCCCATCACCACAAGGTTCATCTTCACCCTGCTCTCTGCTATTACGTGCAGAAATGCTCAGGAGAATTATTTTTGGCCAGAAGAAAACAGAAAAAAATCACAGCCTGCTTGTGAGGCATGTATGAACAGGAAAAAACCTAGAGCTCACCCAGCAGCTGAGCTGTTTTCCTTCCATATTATTCACCCATGTCTAAAATAGCCTCTGACAAGGTTCAGGGGTTAAACAACATGAACCTGAGACAAACCTGTGTCTGTGCCCATCAGGTGGGTGCTGAATCTCAGACTGCAGATTGGACATGCCTGACTGCTTACAGAGGAAGTCACAGACTTGTGCAGTTACACCCTTCTTCTTTCAAGCTTTTGCTTATTCCTTTGGTGACTGGAGCAAGTGTTTGCCTTTGGGGGCCGGAATTAGATGATCACTAAGGTCCCTTCCAACCCAAACCTTTCTATGATTCTTTATGAGAGATTCTGCTACCTGTGTGTTCATATAATTTTGAATTATATATTAATCTTGTGCTTCCCACCCTTTATCAGATGATGGCCAAGCTCTCCCAATGGCCTTGGCTAAGGGCTGTGGTTTGGAGGACACACTTTTTCACAAGGCAAGTGTCCCTTAACTGGCACTATTTGCCTGGGAGAGGGGACAAATCTCGTGGCTCATGAACAGGCAGTCTGCAGTTCTGCCCTATGGCACAGTGGATAATTTAATGAAGGGCAGCCTTGCTGTCCAGGCAAAATAAGCCTAGACATGGCACAAATGGCCCATTGCAGCAGAGCATTTTCTTACAACTTATCCTGCAGATATATTTAAGTATCTGCCTGATTCAGACCCAGTGGTAACACTCACTGCTTTCAATGACTGATACAAAGTCCTGTCTGTTCACAGACAAGGGTGAGCATTTCATTAAAAAGAAGGAGGGCAAAGGGAACATATTTTAGAAAATCAGTGGTCCAGATTTCTCATGTTTGATCTTGCTTATGGGTTGGAAAGTCTGTTCCTGCCTAAAATAAAGAATGCATATTTAATTTATTCTGAAGCTTCTTATCAAAAATCATTACTAGTGAAAACTGATATTGCTGATTAGGATGTAATTGTCACTGGACAGAGAGGAAGATAAGCAGGTCAAATACAACCTTCAGAGTGAAAATGAGAAGGGATCTGGTCCTATTCCAGAAAAATTATCAGTTTCTTGAGCAACATTAGAAGAGTCACATAACTTTATGTGTCTCCATTTCCTCAATAGATCAATTCACTGACATTTGTCAGGTGACGTGAAATCTCAGGGGAGCTGTTTCACATTAAAAAGTAAATAAGTATTCTAGAAAGCCAACTGGTCATGTTCCATGGCAGTTATGCAACAAAAAGCAGAAATACTTAAGATAACTTGGGTCGATAATGTACCCTCTCTGTTGAAAGCTCCTACACTGATTATCAAAATGAGCATAACTATGGGTAAATAAATGTCCCCTGAGGTGAAGATTGGATATGTATGTGTGTGCTCCCTGTGGGAATAGTGCTGTACACATCCAGGCAATGCTAAATGTGTGTAGGGAGGCTGCCCTAGAGGAAGGAGATGTCCCAGACCGAGCCACACTGGGCTGCTAAAACCACAAAGCCCTGTGTGTGCACATGCTTGCACACTCACTCACGGCGTCTGCACTGGGGCTGGATCGCATGGGGCTCTTGGGTTGTTCCTATTGCCACAGAACAATTAATCTGCAGATGGGAAATGCAGGAGTCAACAGAGGGGGATTTCTCTACGGCAGCAGATCTTCATGCTGAGAACATCTCCCCAGCTGGGACCAGTTGGACCTTCTCAGTAGAGCATAAGAGTTGACCTCTACCCTGTTTGCTCCCGAAACGCAGACCCCTGTGGCTCCTGCTAATGGAAAATCTCCATTTGTTGTAGGACAGCACTGGATCCATGCCATCTGCAGTGATAATGCATGCACAGTTGACAGAAGAGGATAACTTGCGCTTCTGTTGCTGGTTGGTTTAAAACCCTGAATGAACATCAGTTTCTATTGCCTCATGATGCACTGGGAGATTTGTACTATTGAGCTGCTACCAGGCCTGTGATACACAGGGACAAGAGGGCTGAAGTGCCCGTGTGGGACAGCCAGTCTCAGAGGCTGGCAGTCACAGCTTTCCTTTTCTCTGGTTGCTTTCTACACCTGCTATACCACCATCAGTTCCAGATGGGCTACTGAGTTTCAGGAGGTATAAATAGTAGCCCACACTCCTGCAGGGGTGGAGAGAAGTTAATCAAACTCTCTCATGCTCCGTCTTCCAACCTGACGGTTTGCCATGGGGGATCCTAACTCACTGTCTGGCTTGTTTGCTCATACTTCCTGAAAAGAGGATAAAATAGATCGAAAGCTGCCGGATCGAAGCAGCAAGTCAGTCGCTTCATTGTCTCTATGGACAGAGCAGACTGAAGCTGTTCAGAACTTGAAACAAAGAGGATTTACGCTCTTGATTTAGAAATTTATGACTCATTCCCATTTTGGCTGTTAGAAGCGGTTGTCATTTCCCCTGCCCCCAAAACATCCATGCCTTAAAAAATAAAACCCATAAGCTCTTTGCTGTTCTTATCTTGATGCACAAAGAATTCATATGTTCACTGTTGCTATCTGGAGCTTGACTTCCTGTTATTAAGAAGGACATCCTAGTATTTAACAACATGAGATTTTTATTTTTTTCCCCTTCTTCAAGCCAGGCAGAAAGCCTAATGATTCTGGGGTTTATTTCCTGCTTGTAATTAAGTAGGTCACAGCTGCAAAGCAAGAGAACAAGAAAATATTCAGATCACACAAAGCCAAAAGCTATTAAATCATTTGCAGCTGAAGGATATAGCAGATTTTCTTTTTAAAAAGAAGACTCAAGTCTAAGGAAAACAAATATAGGAACTTTTAGGAGAATAATGAACTTGGAAGTTCTGCCCAAGCGCCACAGTAGCTCAGAAAAAAAGGAGTGATCAAAACCCAGCTAATGTTGTTCACAAGTTGAATAGCCCTATGTGGTTGAAACAAATTCACTGCTTCGTTGCTTAGAGCCATATATTCCATCCATGCAATCCACTTTGAACCACATGCAAGATTGTCCTCATTTCTTCTGGGCAGTTTCCACCAGGCCCCCCGTGTCAGCCTGGAATGCCACACCATGTCCTCTCCTGTAGGTCCCCCACACCCTGCCCAGCTCCAGATGCAGCTCAGACACAGCAGCATGATCTCTACCCAGACATGAAGAAGGGATCTCTACCCTTCCCATGGGGCTGAAGGTCTTTTGACCTGCACTCATGAGCTGTGTTGTTGTATTGCCCTGATTTGGCTCCAACTCCACCTCTGTCTAGGACAGAGAGCTGCCCTTGGTGCCTGCACCACTGCCTTTACCCCACAGACAGTACCAGCAGTGCCTGGTCCATTGCCCTTGATAAGCCATGCACACGTGGGTTGAGGAGCCACCTCTGAAGGGCTCTGACAGCGGTGGTTCAGCCTTATCATGGACAGGCATCACTTGACAAAGCCGTGTCACAACCTTGCAAAGCCAGGGAAAACTTCCTTCACAGGCCAAGGTGCTAGTGAGAACCAGGCAATTAAAGACAAAGTTGGTCCTAATTCAGCTCATTTGGTTTATTTCAGGAATCAGGAGGAGCATAAATGTCTGCACATTTCTGTTGAGGTGCTTTTGCTTAGACCTCAGTATAAACACTCCTCCAAGCCATTGTTCTGCCAAGAAGAGGGGACACAGAGCAACAACCACCCTCACCTTTGCCAGATACAGTACCTGGGACTCTTCTGCTCCATTGTGGAAAGGAGATGCAAAAGGGTACTCAGCTATGAGAACAGCCTTATTAAGTGTCTGCCTTGGTCTAGAGAGCAATGGAGATGTGTCCCAAATGCATCATTGCTGTAACAATGGGGCTCTTATTCTGCGCAGTGAGAGAAATGGTCTTTGGTGAGATTTATGTCTGAAGCCCACCAAAATCAACACTGAACACGGCAGTGGTCCAGTCAGACAAAAATCACTGCCTTGGCAGGGAACACCCACTGTGAATCTGTTTGATTTCAAAATAGTGTATTTGGTTTTGTCAGAGAGTGATTAAGACATGGGTAGACTAGCTAGAACGAAAGCTTATTTCTGCTTCTATAAAAATGTGATCAAGAGAGACATAAATCTCTGCCATTATAAATTGGTGATGACCTAATGTTTATTCAAGCTCTGATTGGGAAACTTGTCATGGGAAAGAAAAGCCCACGTAGATGGTATTCTGGGCTCTGTCCCTGCATGACCAGACGTGGCCAGTTCATTCCAGGATAAGAGGATGTGGACCTTTTCATGTTGGTATTTCTTGGCTTTGCAAGCTAGGAACCGTGAGGGAGAGTTGGTCAGTGCCTCCCCAGTGGGCAATCGTTATGAAACAGAAACAACAGAAGGTTTCTCAGAGGCTGGTGCCCAGGGAATTTGAGGTCAGGCCTGCAGTCTCTCCTTGCAAAGCGCTGACCTCAAGGGAGAGGGGCTGAGTGCAAGACTGAGGTGGTAGATACCCTGGGCTGCACAAGATGCCCGGTCCATCTTCACATGATTCAGGGTGTCTGGATTTGTGGGTTTCCATCTGCAATTTCTCTAAAAGGCAGTGATTTCAGAAATGTGGATCTTGCTTCCCTCTAAAATGGGGTTCTTTCACCCTGAGCCCCTTACATAGAGGACTACTGGGGAAAAAGGTGCTGATTTCAGAGAAAACACTAGTGCTGGGTGCTATAAGGGATGTTCAGAGATGCTGTGGTATCTCTTGGCCTTTGCAGGAAAACATTTATGCTGCCTACACCCTTGTTCTAGATCTTTCAGCAATTTCCCTCCCAGTCTAGGGTGGATAACAGCATTCATGGAGTAGTATGAAACAAAGCTCACGAATGAAAAGTTTTCAGAATGCTTCTGCGACTGAGAGCCTGGCCAGCACCACAAAGTCTGCTGTGACTGATTGTCAGGAAAAGGAGGCTAGGTCATCCATTGGCATCAGCCTGATTGTCTTTCCCCTGACACCACTCTCCAGAAGCCGGAGGTTGGCCCCAAGGCCACTTTAACTGCTCTCCAGTGACTGGATACATTGGAATGCACTAACATAACTGTGCTTTTAAAAATCAACGTCCTCTGGTTTTATGGCTCTTCTTGGCTGGGTGCCCACTTGCTATAACTGAAGCAAACCCTTTTTCTCCTGCAGGAAACTGCCACTATTGGTGCATTTGAAAGTTTACGGGAGGATACACAATGGCTGCATTACAACAAAGTCCAGGATGGAAAAAAGAGGCTTTCCAACATTTCAGAGTGGAAATTATGAAAATTAGAAAGCCTCCTCCCAGTCTCTGGTGTGGTTTGCAGGCATGAGTTGGGTGGAGAGATGCTGGAGAGGGAGGAAGGGGGTGTGGATCTGCACTTCCAGCTAATGGGAGCCCTGAGGTTTGATCCTGCATCAAACACTCCCAGATTTGCAGGGTGTTGGCAGTTCACCTTGGCTTTTACCCTGAAAGCATCTTGGCTGCCAAATAGGAGCAACAGCCCTGGCTGGGTCTTGCAGAGGTCTGCAGAGGATCAATGTCTGCAGAGCCTTGTAATATGTAAAGTCCAATACATTACAAGGAATAATTTTAACTTGTGGTGTAGGATTGCCAAACTCCCCTCTTGCAATAGCCTGTTTATCATATTGGCCTTGACAGATTTTCTTGGATGGTGTTTTCAAATATTGGGAACTCCAGGCTCTGCCCTCAGGCAATAGTAACAGCTTTGAAGTCAGCTCTGAGGAAAGGAGAGACTGTGAAACATTGGCAATTCACTTTTCTTGGTTTTTTGTGAAAATCTGGATATTTAATGAGGGTAAACTACCTGTAGGGTTTTAACCTTGATCATCCTCCCCCCACTGTCTGCCCGTGCATTAAGAGAAGACCAAAGACAGAAAGTTACTTGATGTCAACCCCATTCAGCTTCCTTAGATGCTCTAAAGCATTGTGGATAATATCACAACCCATGCAGGACAAGCCATGTGGTAAGAGATGTACTGTGCCTATGGCATCTATAGCAAAGAAGTTAATAAAAGCAAGATGTTGGAGAGCTTTTTTGGATTACTGTGGAGGACAAAAAGGACATTGGCATTCTCCTCCCTGAATAGTGGCAATTTCTCATGGATCACATTGATCAAGGGAGCTCACTGATCTGTGCTCTTCCCCTGAGCTTCTCACAGTGCTCTTACCCAGGCAAACCTCAGCATCTTTTCCAGATACAGTAAACACAGGCATTTATGCAGAGAAACTGACATGAGACACATATCTCTTTGAATACCAGATTAAATCTATCCTGCAAAGAAGGAGAGGCATTTGGAGAGGGTGCAAGTACAGGATCCAGTCCCTTTCATACCTCCCCAGCTGCCCTGTTCTCAGGTGAGGTATCTGGCCTTTTATCAAGCCACTGGTGCAGTCTCAGTGATCTGCTTCTGGTGCCCACAGCCTGGAAACACATAAATACCGGACACTATTCCAGAATATGGTCATGGATCTGTCCTTCAGAGCAGGTTCACACATTCCCTGTGGCTCTCTGAAGACAGATGTCTCCAAAAGAAACAGTGAGCACCACGAGCCCCCCGAAAAAGACTCAAACACAGAATCTCTTAAAACTGAACAACTGTTTCTGTAGACACAGCCTCAAGGACACAGAAAGGTGGCTGGAGCACAGGGCTCTGCTGCTTGGCACCTGCCCTGCATCTGCTGGAGTCATACATATAGAGCCACAGAATCATTAGGATTGGAAAAGCCCTCTAAGATCCTCAAGCTTAGCTGTTAACCCAGAACCATCATGTTTGCCATGAAACCATGTCCCCAAGTGCCAAATCCACAAGTCTTTTGAACGCTTCCACGGATTGTGATTCCACCACTTCCCTGAGCAGCCCATTCCAATGCCTGACCAGCCTTTCAGTGAAGAAATTTTTCCTAGTATCCAGCCTAAACCTACCCTGGTTCGACTTGTTGGACAATGTCTCTGAAGATATTGGGATGAGCTGTCACCAGAAGACACACATTACTCTCTTTTCTTTGACTAATGAAGAGTCCTAAAACAGTAATAAAAGTTATTATGGTTTCATGATGAATTTATAAACATAGGCTGGCTGAAGGTACAATTGTAAGGAAGCCAGCATGAGGAACACACACTAGTAAAGACACCAACCCCTACCTTTAATCTCTCTCATTGAATTTCTCCAAAACACATCTCATCCCATCACTCCTCTGTTGGGAGCTGGCAGGGTGGAAACTCCCTGTGGCAGGAACTTTTGAGTTAAGGCTGATTTGATTTGCTCTTGCAGGGATTTCTATTCTGAGCTGAAAAGGTAAGACTGTAAAATGGTAGGTGTTCTGCACAGATCCCCAAAGGGTAGATGCTTAGTGCACCAACATTAATTGCAGGTTTTCGGTCCTTAGCTGTTGTTTCACACAGAAAACACACCTAATCTGTGTTGATGCAAAACTTGGAGAGAAAATAGATTGTGGTCCCACCCCATCAAGATTGGTGGCTTTTATAGAGGGAGTACTGGAAACTAAAATGATTTTCAACCTCAGTTAAGAAACTTGCTCACTTATTTCAAAGCATGCACAACCCTAATTGCACCTTCTAAATATATTCCAGAAATACAGCTGGATTGTAGAGTGTGTGCGGGTGACTAAATGGCATCATTTGCAGTCCATTATCTTTCCAGAGGCTTTTCATGTGGTATCTTTGGGAAGTGGAGACTAATTGCACTCCCTGCTTATGCAATTTGGAGAGTGTGAAACCTTGGTCCCAACAAAAAAGAAAAAATAAAGTGTAAGAAACACTCATGGCCGTTTGCTGGTGGAATGAAAAATCACAATTTCTTTGAAGCCATGAGAAATGATTGAGGCAATGAGGACAACATATACTTCACCAGGAAATAAGCTAAGCTTAGAGAGAAAGTTTGGCCACAAGTTTGGAAATGTGTTTGAAATCTCAATCCAACTTTCTGAACTTGAATCAGCAAAATAGGAACTGCGTGACTGACTACCTACACAACAGATTCCCTTTTGGTCAGAACAGCCTTTTCTGTTGGTTGAGGGGGCCCTGGTGCTTGTGAGCTTCACTGAAGTCACTGCTAGTGTTTAACAGGCTTGTGTTGGTGTCTGGTCGGCACCAAAGAAGTCTTTAGAGTGGAAATGGAAAAGATCTATGGAGTGTAAATTTGCTGCTCATCCACTGTTTTGTTTTGATCTTTTTTCCGAAACACTGACATTACTGTGACCTAAATGGATGAAAAGACTGATCAAGGAATTAAGAACTAGAAAAAGGCATGTGCCATACTTTAGACTGGATGTCTGAAGATGCTGTTAGTTCAGGAAATTTTTGAAGCAACATTCAAGCAATCTCTTGTACAGACCAGGAATTGATGAAGTCCAAACACTTTCTATGTCTGGAATTTAAAACCAGCTGAAGGCATGTCTAAGACCTTCCAGGGATAAGTCCTGGCTAGAAGATTAATTAGGACTAGGACTTTAGGTTGGGACAGGTTGGAAGGTATTTTGAACACCCAAACTGCCACTTTGCATTGCATATCACTGGCTGACCTTGCAAGAAACACAGTCTCTGAACTGAAAAGCCCTTCCAGGAACCTCCACTTTAGGGTGGCAAAGTTATTGCCTTCTGGGCTGTGGAGCACCGCCTTGAGGGAAAATAAACCTGGTACTAAACCATCACAACTCCTTTGTGTGAGCTTGGGTCTGCTGCTGGGATTGTGATCATGGTACCAGCTACCTGTAAAAGCCCTTTGAGCAGGCTTATCAGCCAGAAGGATCCATGAACCAGGGGACCTTTTCACCCCCTCCAAAGTTTTATTACTGGATTCACATGATTCTCCCCTTCCCTTCACCTTAATCCAAAACATTTGGCTCATTTCTGGGTGCCAGCCTCTGTCCCTGGGTTTGCCCTTGCTATGTCCCCTGGCCTTTCTGTCCCAGTGTTTGGCCAATGTGAAGGCAACAAATGCCAATTTATAATGAAAAAAGCTTTTCATTTTCTCATCAAAATAAGAATCTGAAGTGCTGGAAATTTCAAAGCAGAGCCTCTGCTCGTGAGGTCTCCAGGCCTTGAGAGCGTTCAATAATTCTATTAAGCTCCAGCCATTTGAAAGCCAATTTGAGCAGTATCCTGGTTCCAAATTCTTCAGAGTTCACCAGTCACTATCCATTAGCCTCTGCCATGCTCTTACCTCTTGCATTGTTAACCTGCATGCATTTTGGGGGGATGAAGTCTGGCACAGCCCCTGATCCGTTTCACAGAGAAGTCTGCTTTGATTTGTTACACCTTTTAGAAGTGTCACAAAATATTATAACTTCCAGACACCTGAGAGGTGCACTAAGCATTTATCTGTCTAGGTAGAGTTCAAATTAAACCAATTCCTCCAAAATACTTGTGAACAGGTCAGAAGAGATAAAGCTCAGATGAAGCAGATAAAATTGATGTTTCAGCAGTCTCAAGTGATTATATCAGCCTTACACAGGTGACAGCTTCGCTACTTAAGATTAGCCTTTTATTCATTTTTTTAAAATACAATTATTTGTCCATAGGGACAGTGAATAATTTTTCATCACCTTGAGACTTGAATAACTTCCAGAAAACAGCTAAGACAACAGGAGTTCCTTGCTTCAAGGTCTTTTTTCTGTCTTTGGCAACTTCTGCACTCAAATAGCTACTGTTTGTTTGTTATCTGTGATATCTGAGTAACTCTGCTGTCACCTCAGCAGTCTATCAGATTAATAGTGATGCTGTCAAGGTAAGACACCCGTCCAAAAAATGTCAGTGAAGGCGCTAAGCAAAGGTCTGCAGGACCTGCACGCCAGTGTAAGAGATTTCAAGTAAATAGTGTGAACTGGAAAGATCAACTTCCCTTGGGGCAGAGGCTCAGTCGTGGTGTCAGAGCGAGTGCTCACAGCATCACTCACAGAGTTTGCACGAAGGGCTCCACGGGCCAGGATCACTCCTCCGTGAATGCTGCAAGGTCTGCCTGTTCCACCCCACTGGACCCTGCAGCCCTCAGTGCGAGAGGTTTCCCACCACTCTGCTCTCAAATCCATGCTGGAAAAATTATTAGCAACAAGCTGAATGCTGAATTATGCTTTGTCTACTAGAAAAAGAAAGTCAGTAGCTCAGAATAATAAAAGTGCTGGTAGGTTTGTACAGCAGCGAGACATATTGGAACTCTTTCGCTGGGTTTGCTTGGAGGCAAACTCCTCTCTTGCCAAAAGCAAAGGTCGCCATAAGCTGCAGAGTAGCGTGGGAAAACCTGCCTCAGAATTGGCCTGCAGAGCAGAAAGACTGACTTTTTTTTCAGCCCTGGGTTCTCTCTTCTCAAGAGAAATTTATTTATAGGAGGAATGACGTTTCCTGCTGCATTCTTAACGTGCTTGCAGCTTGGGATAAGAACATGGGAGCTTTGTCTTCTGCCATCTGTTTTCTATGGCAATAAATATCCATTTATGGATTTATCTCTGCCTGGTGTGTTTTAAAGTCATGATACGAGTGAGTGTTCATGGATATGCATTCAGAGAGGAAGTGTCATAGGTAAATAGCAGTCCCAGCTCCGTGCTAGTGTAGATTTACATCTGTGTAATGGACAGTGGAGCTGTGGCTTGGGGCTTTGGCAGCATTTTTTAATCTTATCTTCTTTGGAAGCACAAGAAATAAAAAAGCAATCAGGACTAAATTCCTGCTGAGCTGCAAGCATCCACTGACACAACTGGGCACGAGGCCTTTAATTTACCATAGCTGAGAACTGGGACCTAAAGCTGGGGCACAAACTGCAAAACCCAATTTAAAATGGCTTTTCCAGCCAGACCTCTCTCAGCTTGATTAGTTTCTTACAGCACTTCATTTTGCCTGGAGATGGCCTTCCTTTTTACACTGCCTCTGTAGTGGCAGGCTTTGAGCCTCAAAGGCAGAAGAGAGGGCAGACTTGTTCCTTTCTAATACAAGAAAGCTGCATGTTTTCTGTGGGCTTTCTGACTCAAAAAAACAATGCCTTGTGTTTGTGGTGAGAAACATTCCTGTGGCTGGAAAATAGCCAGCGAGGTCTTGAGAGAAGGAGTAAATTGTGCTCTTCCTTACCAGTGCCTTGAAGCAGCAGAAAGAGATCTCTGGATGGTGCTAGGCATTTGTTAGACATTAGCAGCACTCTGTTCATCTTCCTCTGGCACACATCCGCAGCACATGGATATAATAAACATAGCTGGGAGGCATAAACTGTCTCACATCAATAATGCAAAGGGAGAAGGGGCTGCGTGTTTAACATGCTGGGGGAAGAAGACCCAGAGAAGGAAGATGTGGTGGGGGGGGCTCTGCATTGAGAAATGCTGTGTTAGGGATGGGATTCACATCTCCTGGGTTGTTTTTTGGGGGGGAGGGGTCGGGTCTTCTTCTGACCAAGGTGTATGTGCTGGTTAAAGTAGAGCTGGCTGCAGTTTAAGGGGTTATTAAATCAGTCAAACGTGTGTTCAGGGGACCTCCTTTGCAACCCCCACACAGTATTTTTACTGCCTTTGCAGTGATCCCAAATGCCACCCCAAGTGCTGGTGGATGGAAACATCTCATAGACATCAGCATTGAATTAGATGAACCCAACTCAGTCCTGGCACCAGCTCCTGGTGTGCCGTGTGGCACAAAGCACAAAGATTAATTCTTAATTCTCAGCTGACATTTCTGGTGGTCTCTGTTATACCCACTAATATTTAGCACTGACCTTTTCCCCTTGGACTTGTAAAAGCCTTTGTAAAGCCCTGTCTTCCGCTGGGTGTGTGCCATGCATCGCACAGGTCTTTCACATCTCAGACTTTGCATGTGAAACCTGCTCACTCAGGACTGTATTTCAGGCTCTTTCACTGCTGCAGTGGGATTTTGTGGACTCTGAGCTTAGAAACAGATTTCGTGTGGCTTCAGAACCCCAAGTGCAGGGGATCTATCCTGCCGGCTCTAGCTGGTGGGGGGCTCCAGGCAGAGAGAACATGATGCATTTTTCAGCCAGGCTGACCACAACCTCATGGGCCAGATGCCTGATGGGGCACTTCTGTGATGAGGCAGAGAGAAAAACAGCAAGGACAGAGGACAAAAAAGAAGTGGTTGCAAAACGCAGCCCATCAAATTCTCTGGCAAACCTTATAGCAAGGCTCCAGCATTTGCCTGAGAAGCCTAAACTACCCCAACCTTAGGTCAAGAAGTGGGAAGCAGAGAAATAAACTGTGGATATGAGTGAAAATAAAGCAACACAACCCCCCTGGCAGCGTCACTTGGGCTGTGTGTGGAACTGTGAAGTCTCTACACACTGTTAAGTCCCCTGCAGTGCTGGTCATCCTTATGCAGCTGTTCTTGCCTCCTATATAAATATCAACATTCTCCAACACCTTCTTCTGAAGGCATTTCCATGCTCTGCCTTGCTCCCTGCCATGGGGATCATCCTGGAAACACCCTGTGAGAGTGCTGCTGGTATTTACACCTCTCCATCACGTGGAGTAATGCACAGAGCAAAGCAAAGACTCTTGCTCAGGCAGGTCAGTATGGATAACATGTTTCCAAAGGGGATGTGTGCGAGCATGGAGGAGAGCGAGCTCACATTTTCTGCACTGTTATATATCTCTCAAATCGTGACAGAAAAAGGGGGAATGGTTTTAAATTAAAAGAGAAGAGATTTAAATTAGATGTTAGGAAAGGATTCTTTACTGTGAGGGTGGTGAGGCCCTGGCACAGGCTGTCCAGAGAAGCTGTGGATGCCCCATCCCTGGAAGTGTTCAGGGCCAGGTTGCGTGGGGTCCTGAGAAACCTGATGTAGTGTGTGGCATCCTGCCCACGGTATGGGGGTCAGAACGAGGGGATCTTTAAGGTCCCTTCCAACCCAAACATTCTACAGTTTTATGGTTTGTCTCTAGACTACTCAGCCTCAGGCAGAGTCTGCATAAAATCATGAGCTGCTCCAGACAGGGAGGGACCCCCTGTGGCCATCAGCAGCAGAGGACAGTGGCCCTGCAGCAGCTGAGAGCTCAGTCCGGATGAAAAATCATCTGCCACCTTGCGGGAAACCACCTTGGAAGGGGACACCACACTCTGCCTCCCCACGCTTGCAAGAGCAGCTGCAAACCACCAGATTCCAACCCTGGTCCAGCGGCAGCCAGGCAGGGAACAGGGACAAAATAAAACCTGACCCAAGGCAGGTTAAGGCATCAGGGCTGTCTGCCCTGGGATGCTCTCAGAACCAGCATCTTGAACCGCAAAGCTGAAATTTACCGGGAGGGACATTTCTGAATGCTCTCCAAAGCAACAAGCCACAATCAAACAATAGCAGACCAAAGCTGTGTGAATAATTGATTATCTTTGGTTTGCTTGACGGACTGGAAAGGCAAAGGAAATATTTTTCAGGTTGACACAAAGTTATTCTGCTCTCCCTTCTGCCAAGTGGAGGCGAAAGAAAAACAAACAACAAAAAGGCTTTGTGTTTAACCAAAACATTTTTCGAACAGCTTTTAATTTTTGAGATTTTTCTCATATTCCTTAAAAAAAGAAGGAATTCATCTAAATGAAATTACACTCTTTTTGAAAGAAAAATGCAGAAAAAATTGGTTTGAAATGTACAAAGTCAGATTTTTTTGTGAGTGCAACAGACTTGAAGTAAACTCACCGGTGGCTTCAGCCGCAGCCAGACTGCTTTTCAGCAGAACAGATGTCTCAAGCAAAGGTTTTCCTCTGTCCTGGGTGAAAGGACCAACTCTGAGCCGCTCTGGGCTTGTAGAGCTTCTATACCTGCCACCAGTGGGTGCAGCACCCCTTGCCCACCCCTGGGGCACTCAACCCAACCCCCTGAAGGCAGGAATGAGCAGAGGGCGCCTGTTCCCTTGAGCCACTGTTTTGGGAGATATCAGTAGCGACAAGCTGGGATGTGAGCGTGTGTGCAAGGTGTCCCTGTCCCCTGGGGCTGTGCTGCCCCTGCCAGCTCTGTCAGAGGCAGCACACCAGGCAAAGGCAGCCTGAAAGCACCTGATGTGTGCCAGATGTGTGCTCAGTGTGCGCTCTGTGGGTGTCCAGCACACTCTGAGCCGAGCCCCCTGTCCCAGCCACCGCTTCTTTGCCAGCCCATCAATCTTCCAAGTGCCAGGACCCCCTGGTTCCCTGGGCACTGCTGCTAGGATGATGTGCTTCCAAGTAATTAATGACACTACTGCAGTTTCCCTGGGACTCCCTGCTATTCCTGCTGCAGCATGAAAGCAGCAGCATTGCCTTGCCTATCCAGGGACAGCCCTGTGGTGTCATTCAGCTGTCATTGATTAGAGACACTCTGTGCACTGCAGAGCCCTCACTGCCACCAGTGCTCACTGCACATCTCAGCTGGGACAGACACCGGTGGGCATCTGCATCTCTGCTCACTTACAGAGAGCCCTTCCTCACCACCCTGAGCTTTCCTCTGGTGTTCATTATTTGACATTTATTATTATCATTATCATTGTAATTATCATTATCATTACCATTGTTTACTCTCCACTGCTACAGGTCGGTGCTGCCGTATGCCATCATGCTCTCTCAGTGAGTACTGATTATTTAAAACTATTTTTTTTCAGAAATTATTACCCCCAACTATTGCCACAGAGTCTTTAACTAGTTACATTTGTTGTATGTTATCTTACAGTTCCTCCTGGCACCAATTTCCACTCTAAGTTACCACACAGCCTCTGACAAGTGTTAATTTCCATTCATCACCACACAGGTCCCACCAACAGTAATTCCTACCATGGCACACACCAGTAGTAATTTCTTCACACCGTGGCATAATCCCTATTAGTTCTGACTGCTAGCAGGGCAGACAACTGCTATCAAACTGTACCCTCCTCATCCTCTGGGCATGCATTCAGGACAAAGAAATCATGGCTTACCCTTTCCACACTGCGTCTCCTCAGTGATCCATATGGTATTTTGAATAAAAGTCTTCGGGTCCTACCCGGAGTCACAGCTGTCTGTACTACCATGGTGCAGAGCTAACTCGTGTGTGTGAGTGTGTGAGAGAGATAGAGTTCACAGCACACACAGGCTTCCCTTGAAATAACTTACAGTCTCATCTAGATTTCCCAACTCTCAAACAGCTGAGTGGGTTTTCACATCAGACCATATGAGTCAAGATGTGGCTTGTTTGAAAGGAGGAGGGGGGAAATGGGAAAAAAAAAATTAAAAAAGGAAACCCCAAGCCTTATAACCTTAACAACATGCTTCAAGCAGCATATCTTTAGCTTCCTTCTGTTTCTCAGTGTAGTTTGCTCAGCAGGATCGCTGTGCCATAGAGGTGGAAGAATTAAGCTTCTCGGGGGAATGTTCCGAAAACGTCAAGCCCGCTTCTTGTTGCTACAGATGGTAACCAGGTCAGTTGTCTAATCAAAGCTCTATCTGAGTTATTATACGTTTTGCCATGTGACTGCAGACCCCTCTGGTTTGCTGTACAGTAGATCACATGTTCACCTTAAAAAGAATATCTGGTGTATCACCATCTGGTGCAGAGATTAATGTTAATTCCTGGGTTCAGATATCCCTCTCTCCTAGATGTTGGAAAGCACGCAGCCAGAGCAGAGGGCTCGGGCAGCTCCTCTGGGCTGCTCAGCTGAACTGAGCGCACACGGATGCCGGCTCTGCGTGGCACAGAGCAGCACATGCATCAGGACAGGGAACAGGCAGTACCACTCACACTCCTGTCTGTACACATCCACATCAGTGAAAGCCTGATGGGTGATGCCTGCAGCTTCTGTATGTTCTTACTCACTTACAGGAATGTTTATGTTACAGTCTGTGATTGTGAAGTGTTACTTCACAAAGTCACTCTCGATGTCTGCTTCTTTTTTTTCTCTTATAAAACCACTTTAGAGGTTAGGAGAGGATGGTGCTTTCTTACTCTGGAAGAAAAGTTTGAAACTTTATTTACACTCTGAATTGTACACACATGCTTTGGAAAGGGGAAAAATACTTCCACTTCCCACAGTCTTTCTATAACACCAGGAGTTGTCCCAAAGCAGCCAGGTATAATCCTGTGCCTTTAAAGGAAAGTGTTTTGGCTGTTGTGTTCATTTCCATACTCTGTTAGAGGTATTGGTCCACATGCAGTTTAGAGTTAATGTGTGTAAAGTGGGAGTCTCTCAGCTCAGCAATTCCTTAATGGTGCTTTGAATTTGCCCAGTAAAATGGAAAAGATGTTGGCCCATGTTCTTTTCCTAAAGCAGTCTAACTGGGAGAGCAAAAATCTGCTGAGTTGGACAGCCAATCCCTTCCTCCATGTATTGTTCTCATTTTAATGCAAAACTAAAAATACTTTGTTTTGATCCAAGTCCAAAAGCTGGGATGAAGGTGTTAGGGACATGACATTAAAGCAACCATTTCAAATAAAAAATAGAAACTCTGTATCTGCTCAGCATATGCACATGCATTAAAACCAGTCAAAGAAAAAAACCCTGCAGCTTGATGTGGGAAACTCTAAATATTAAAACAATTGGCCTTTGTTCATAATTAGTTCCATATGTCTCTTGCCAAAGAGAGTGAAAGAGACAGGAAAAGATGGAAATATCTTAAGTATGACTGACTTATATAGGTTCTTTACGTGGAATAGGTGTACAGTTAGGGTCTTTGCTTCTTGTAGGGTTTTTTTTATGATTGTTAATGCCTCCCGTGCTATCTCACAGCCTGCCTACTTCTTTTTTTCAAGCATGAAGTGGTTGGCATTTCCCACGGGGAACCTTTGCCTGCATCAGCAGAGCCCCTGGGGACTGACTGCTGGAGAAAGAGGGCAAAGGTGGTAGCAATCAGCCTTGCTGGGAGCTTTTCCTGAATAAAAGCTGAGTCATGCCTGAGTCAGGACCTCGGGAGTGAGTGCTTCGTACAAGAGCAGAGTAACAAAGACGTCCCTGCTCACCCGATCCGAAGCCCTGGGTGAGGCTCCTGCCCACAGCAGCTCCCTTCCCTGGGAGCTCTCATATTCCTGCAAGCACGTTCTCCTTCCTGCAGGTCCAGCTCATGGAAAAAACCAGCTCTGTAGAGCGAAATTTATCCACTAGAGGGGACAAAGAGCCATCACACTCATGGAGATGTGTCTGCAAGCCATCAGGCCCTGGGACCGGGCACCGGCAGCCTAGTGGTACCAGCATGAAACATCACACACTGATTGTCTCCACAGGGGAAAGGGGAGCATTCATTCAGTCATGTGCACAAACCACAAATTTTTTTTGCCTGGATTTTTGGGTCTTGCCTTTGAAATGCAAATCTGTGTATTGCTCAAGGCAGCTGAATAATAATAAAAATATTCTTTGCAGGAAACCTCTTGCACATGTGAAAAGTAGAAGAAATCCACCCATTTGCATGTTACTGGAACCAATTCCAATAAGATCCGTATATATCCCACTGGGCCTTTCTCCTTGCTCCCTCACTGTGCTGCACCCCAGGCACAACTCTACGGGTACCCTCCATGTAAATCTGGAGACCTGGACCCACTATGACACTTTCTTCTGTCTCATTCCTCATTTCCCAGGTGGTATGAACCTGGAGACAGGAGGCCAAACCTTAATCATCAGGACTGTGGAAACCATCCAGGAGGGTGAGATGTTGGCTTTATATTTTTTGTTCAAAGCGTATTGGTAGGCAGCTGTATAAGGCAGTCCACCAGAATTCATTTAATAGGTTGCCTACAGTTAGGTAATGTAAAACATGCTCCCATGAGGGTCTTCCCAGTTGTTCCCAGAGGGTGAGTTTGGGTGTTTGTGGCAGACATAAGCACATCCAAGAGCACTTCAGCCCATCAAATTCTGAATTTGCCTCTGGAGAGCCCCCTTTCCCATTTAGGTGGCTGCAGATGCAGATTAAGATCACTAGGCTCATCACTGAGGCTTCATTTAACTGCATTGTCTGCAGAGACAATCTCCAACTGAACAGCACAGTAGGAAATAAACCCCCAAATATTCAAAGGGAACATCCTGGCCTTGCCTCCACAGACCCTCAGAAAGGACACAGATCTGTATTTACTAACTGCTGAAAAACAAAGCTCTTTAAAGCAGTGGATGCTTTTCAGTACTAATTGCAGCCTGCCAGGAACAGTGGTTTGTGGTAACAATGCATCAGAGGAAAGTATATCCAATGGATTGCTATTTGGACTATATTTCTTTTTTGGTCTTTAATAAAAAGGAGAGAGGAATCATTTACTGCTGCAAAGTGTGTCTTATATTTGCAACACAGGAGTCAAGTTTCAAGTCAGGGTACTCCCAGTGGAGATCAGTGAATGGAAACCAGTGACAGCAGTGGCACAGACTGAAATGCAGTGAGTGGTATCTATCAGATCTATCAATAAGACATTGTATTGTAAAATTGAAAAGTCGCTCGGTGCAGAAAAATCCACTTAAGTTCGATATTCCATGAAGACACAAGTATGGCAACAGTTTGAGGGGAAAATAAGGATAATTTGCAGCTCCTGGCAGTATTTTCCACCCTGGATGATATCTATGGTCTTCAGCAGCAAAGCCAAATTCTTCCCTGGAGTCCTGATAGGGAAACCACTTCTATTTGAGTTCTTTAGCAGCTCCTATTAATCTTTGTGGGATTTCTTACTTCCCACTGTAAGCAATCCTCCTATTTTGTTGAAAGGATGAGGAGAACAGAGCTTCCCCAGAGCTCTGGGGCTGCAAACCCTACAGTGACTTAGCTTATGTTTTATTGCACTCACAATCAGACTGCAAAGGAAATTGCCTTGTTGGGAGTGAAAGATGTGCAGAGGTTGTCATTGCAAATCCAGCTTGCCTTTGATTTTAAAAAAGCTAAACAATTTTCCAGTCTTACATGGTGTTTTACAGAGAAATGTTATGATCACTCTAGCCTGGGGAGGGATGTGGGAAAACACACCAGGTGCAGCTCCATTCCCATATGAGTCCTTTCCGTCGGAGCTGGCAATAACCCAGCGGCTTGCAGGGTTGAGAGAGAGAGAGGCTGTTTGTGGTTCCCAGCCACAGAAGGCCTGGGGGCTTCCCCTGCGTGTGGCAGAGCTGTGTCACATCAGGGGCCACATGCACCATCCTGCCCCTGTGTCTCCTGGGCAAGCAGTGCATGGGAGTGCCTTTGCTGAGTGCAACTACCCAGGCTGAATATGAAGGTCAGCCCCACACCTGAACAGAGACTTGTGCTTTGTTTCACTCTGTTTCGGTGCTCTGGTTTATGCAGTGATCAACGTGGTGTTGGACTGCACGTGCAGCGTGTCCCTCACTGGTACCAACAAAGGCCATGGGGTGTAGCAATGGGAAATTTGGGCGCCTGTCACAAATTTACATCGTGCTGCAGCACGGTTGGTTAACCATCTGCAGTTCATTGATATGTTAGTGGGTCTGACTAGCATAAGCCTAATCAGAAACCCAGAACCAAGCCCTTCTGGACTCACAGAAGTTCATAGCTGATGCACATTGCTGTATGTTGACATAGAATGTCATGCCAGGTGTTCCTGAACGTCCTCATTCATAAATATCCACATGGCTGCTCATCAGTTGCTTTGTGTACCTCAGCCCTGGGTGTTCATGGGGAATGGCTGGCAGAGCAGAGCGTGAAGCCCAGGATGTCACCTGCTGAGCCTGCACCTAGCCAAGCACTTAGAGCCGTCAGCTGCTGTGTCCACCAAACCAGCAAGTTCTTGGCACAGCCCCTACTGAAAATCATGGCACAGACACCCCAGGAAATATCTTCAGGAAAGAGGACAGAGCAACCTGCAGCCTTCCTGTTCCCCTCCTGCCACCAGGCAGGCTCTCCCAGAGCAGCCTCCATCCCACCTCCAGTTCTCTGCATCCTCCAACCTCTCCGTGGTCCTTTGTGGGGAAAGTGGTCCCAGCCTCTGAGCATCCAGGCAGACAGGCTCCTGAAAAACCCTGTCCAGAAGAACAGCAGCAGATAGCAAGCAGGGCCTCTGCTAGATGGAAGGACATTTCCCTTGGGTTTTAGTGTGCTGGCAGGTCAGCTCTTTTCCCACATAACTCAGAGAGACAGTAATTAATTAGGGAGGGAACTCGCCTGACCCCATTGCCCTGGAGACACGCCCCTGTAAACATCACGGAGGGATCGAAGGGGCCACCTCTGACTTCCAAGGCTAATATAAACAAAGGAGGAGATATTTGGCAACAATAGCACATTCCCACATGGTGGCTGTGCAGCAGAGGCGGAGTGTGATGCACACAATAGCAGGCATGCTCTTGGCTGGGGGATGACTACGCAATATTTCTGCTGGGGGTCTGGTCTAAAGCCTTTGCAAATCTTAGTGACTGCAAGGAACGTGTGAATACTTGGTGCATCTCATTATCAAATCTTAAAATGTGAGCAGGCTATTCCCTGCTCCCTGATGGAGTGCTTAGCACTGAACATATGCTTCAATTCCTGAAGAAATAGGGGTTTGCTCAGCACGGCATGGAAGGTACTCAGCCTTGAGCTCGATTTAAGCCTTAAACAGGATATGTGACATATGGACTATGTCAAACAGTGAAGATAAATGCTTCTTTGTTCTGTGCAATTTTCTCTCTTTTTAAACTTCATCCTTGTTACACTGTTTGATTAATCTTAATATATTGTGGGAAAGAATATGTGCCTGTGTGAGGGAAGGAGAGAGAGTTATGTTGCCCCAAGAGAAAGCCACATGAATAGCAGAGAGACCATCATGTCCCTAAAGAAAGGAGGGAAGTAGAAGACCCCTGAGAGATGATACAAGGGGGTTTTTTTAAGCTTTGCCAGACTTGGTAAACAGCTTCTCAGGCAAATTATGTTTTGTAGCCTAG
The DNA here is from genome assembly GCA_013398015.1 of Oreocharis arfaki. Lineage (NCBI taxonomy): Eukaryota > Metazoa > Chordata > Aves > Passeriformes > Paramythiidae > Oreocharis > Oreocharis arfaki. The sequence goes on from VZRR01001879.1 coordinate 445,482, forward strand.
GTCTTGCAGTCATGGAATAATGATGACTTTTCTCCAAGTGAGGAGAAAACTCTGCATACAGCTGAAAGAGGAACCGCTAACATTGGCAAAATACAAGCCCAACTTGGTTGTGTTTTGTGTGTATTTTCTGGACTGATGAAGAAATGTGTAAAGTTTGACTCTCTGGATCTTCAGTCTTAGAATCCTGGAGTCTCTCCACGTAATTCCTATCTATTCATACAACACCCTACCCCAGTTGTAGGAGACACCTGGAGCGGCATTTGCCTCTCCTAACTTTGGTCCCTTAATGTGAGCTTGTCACCTGGACTCCTTTTGTCATAGCTGGAAGGAAATGGGCACTTGCAAGATTTGAGACACCAGACCTGCTTCAGTTGCTTACTTTACTGGGGGTTGAATGGTACCTGAATGTGTCAATGTGTCCCCACCACCATGACAACTGGCCACTCTTTGTCTGCCTTGCCAGCTCTCAGAGGTTCTCCTGTGTCCCTTGGTAGCTGTATTTAATTACCTTGTGTTTGCTAACATCCCTTTTGGCATTCACACTCCCAGCTCTTTGTTCTCACTGTCTCGTGTCTGTGTGTTGTTCAGCATGGTTGACCAAGCCTAGGCTGCTCCACAGAGCTCTTCTATTCCACAAAGGCTCTCTGAGGGTCAGCAGCACGACCTGACTCTCATGGGAGTGAGGTGGGAGTTCTCTGCAGCTGATGGCACCATGTGGAGGGCTGCAGCACAGCACTATGGCTTTTCTTCTGCTCCAGGGCTGTCCATGGCAGCTGTGTCTGGCAACTCGGATTCCTGGGCCGGGTTCAAAAAATGAGTCAACAAATTCATAAAACGACATCTACTATGGGCTGCTAAACTTGAAGGTGCTACTTCTAGCTTGTGAAACCCTTGAGTGCAAAGAACTGGTGCTTGGAGGGTAGCTGTGGGGATTGTGGTTAAGCATTTACCCTTTTAGAGCTGTCTGTAGGGACCTGATGTTATTTGCTGCTTAAGACATGATGCTGGACTACATCATTCACTGGGAAGACCTGGTATGATCATTTTTCGTTTCTCAGTTTCAGAAGTGTCTAAACAAAACCTGAGGGAAGCTACCTAATTAGATCTCTTTAATGGCACAATCCTGCTAAGCAACCTCAGCTCTTACTGCAGGTCGAGGGGCCTGATTCTGCTCCTATCCTCTGCACTGGCATAACTCATGCTGACTCTAAGGGCAGAGGGTGAAGCTTTAAATCTCCTGCAAACTGGATACTGAGGAAAAACTGGGGGATGCTGTTGTTGCCAGAGAGAAACTCATTAGGAGCTGCTTCAAAGAACCAATTTCTCAGATAAATAAACACATGGAACCCATTATATTGCAGGGGCTGAGGTTAGCACCCACACTTCTGCATTATGTATGATTTGTGACTGCTCTGGATACAAACTTGCTTCTTGCTCTTGGATTAGCAAGCCCTGGCAGCCTGGCAAAGCCACACAATTTATTGCTGCTGTAGAGGTTAATGGATCACTTTACATATTGATAATGTCTTATTATTGTGATGGTTATCAAGTAAAATGTAACACAGACACCAGGAGTCGATAGCAACTGCAAGAATGTTTGTTTGATTACAGCAGGGAGGGGGACTGCTGTGTGCAGGGCTCCCGCTGCAAATGGTGGCTGAAGCAAGTTCATCAAAACCATCTTCCTGCACACCTTGTGTCTCCAGATTGTCCTCACTCCCAGCTATGAGGATGGCTACTCTTTACTCTTACTCTTAGTGTTGATGGCATGAGAAAATAGGGAGGTTAATGGTGTAATTGCCCAAAGAATGGACAAATTTCACAGCTATCTGTGCCAGAGCATGCTAGGACTAGGTCCAAAGTCACACTTCATCCTTGGCATTAGAGATCTGTGAGACACTGATGGCTGGATTATTCTGTGATTGTGTGGAGTCTTACGCTCTGGAGGGAACAAATCACCAAACCGGGCTTCTGGAAGTTGTATTTCTACTGCTTTCTAAGTGGGAAGATGGAAAAGGGCACTGCTTAAATGGCTCCATATCTCTCTGTCTCAGCTTCTTTATCTGTAACATGAAAAATTATCAGTGCTGATTTTATTGTTGTTTCACTATTATTAATAAAGAGCCAGGTCAACTAAATGCCCCTCTCTTCACAGCTTAGTTTTAACAGCTGGAATAATGTGGGTATTGGTAGCTACCACTCCAAATCCTTACTGGGACATGATGGCCTTGTTCACCTCATAGTGCCCTCCTCATTGCCAAAGCCCACCAGGGAACTCTGTCTCCTGTGGTGCCACTGGCCAAGGGACCTGACCTTCATTTCAGACTCTTCAGTCTTAGTGTTTCAGTCCCTCTCTTTCAAATATCCAGCTTTAGATATGTCTGGATACAGGAGTTTGACTCAGATATTGATTCCAGCTCATCCCAGGTAATTTCCTCTGACTGAGTTCCATGGCCTTGCTATTTTGGTGTTATCTCTGCCAGGACATGACAATGGGGAGGGAGAAGAGCAGCTATTTCTCCGGGTGATGGAGGAGGCTGGAGCATGGCAAATCTGGATTGCTACATCCACCTAGGGCAAAGCAATCACAGCTGCTCTCCATGCCAGAAAGTCCTCACAATTTCCTCAGATACTGTCATGTATATACACATATATGATATATACAGATATAGATATTCAAAAATATATTTGAAACATTTTTATATATACATATAAAGACATATATGCATACACACATAAGTATCTATTTTTCTGTGGAATGTGGTGGGAGGAAGCCTGAGGAGCCAGACGTGGAAAGAGATGTTTGCAGGAATGTAGAAGGAACTAGGGAGTGTACTGTGGATTTGACAGGATGTGTTTGGATGGGGTCTAAGACCCCAGGAACCACTCGAGATAAATTGCCTGTTGTCTTCCAGGTGGTATCTGGAATGGGCTGGGCACACAGGGTTCATGGTTTAAAGACTTCATCTGAAGGAGTTTTCTTCTCTCCTGGGAAAAATTCTCTCCACGACAGCTCCATCATGCCTATCCTCAGAATTCAGTCTCCTTTTTGAGGCCAGAGGATGTTTGACTACTTCAGGCTCACTTTCTTAACAGGATTAATATCCCTTACCCTGTTTGCTTGGAAGTCTGTTTTTTAGCAGGTCTAAAGCCACATCCATATTGCAAGGAAAAGCATCCCTCAGTGGGGTAGGCTCCACAACCCTTCTCACTTCCAACCCCTTCCAGACATCCCATGCAAAGTGCCCCATGCATGCTGGGCATGATATATCCTGGAGGTTTGCTCTACCTGTGCCTAAGGCAAGGCTTGGAAGGCAGCAAGGTTGATCCTGAGGTTTCCCTGAAAGATCTCCTTTCCAGACTGTGCAAGAATAATTAGTGTGTCCAGAGGCAAGGAGGGTTTAGCTTAGAGATGCCTTTTGCAAGCTGTGAAACAAGGACTCAGAGCCTGCATTTCATACCCAGACTTCCTTTTCCCTGTAGCACACCCAAGGGACCTTCTGAGCTTGTCCCTGCACCGCCCCCCTACTTTGGTCCCTGTCTCCCTGTCCAGCTTGTCCAGGCAGCCAAGTCCCAGCTCATCAAGCGGCTCGGTAGCAGCCCGCCAGTGATGACAGCTAATTATGAAATGTCATGTCAGAGGCTTTCCTTTTATCTCATCTCGTACAGCCCAGCAAAGCTCTCCAGTGCCCTTTGGAAACAGGGGAAAGGAAGTGTCAGTGCAGCACCAGCTGCTTCTCTGATAGCGGGATGACAACGCGGCGAGAACACCGCGTCCTGGAAGGAAGTGGCAGCTCGTGCCATGTAGATGCAAATCTCTGGTCTCCACAAAAAGAAAGAATATTTTGAAAAGTGTTCTCATGTACTACTAGCTTTCCAGAGGAAGTGTTTAACATATCTGCTGGCAAGGCTTGCCATCATCCCTGTAAAACTGCTGAATTCTCTCCAGGTGAGTTCCTGCAGGAGAATTGAGCTAAAAACCTCGTACAGAGAAAAACTGGCCCAGCCCTATAGTTTTTCTTCGGTCTGCACTACTGCACAAGCCAAATTACATTAAGGAGTGTTAGTCTGAGCTGAGCTATATCTCAGTTTTCGCTAGAAACTGGTGGTTGCTTCTCATTTGTTGTCTGCTATAACCTTTTATGCTATGACAAAATGGGCTTGATAGTTTAGTACAAGCTATTAAACTGAGCTTTGTCAGGTTCCACTGATCTGGGAATCAGTTACTGCCCCTAAGGTCCAAGAAGCATTAAAACCAAGTTTCTTCTTCAGAAAAAAAAAAGAAAACTCAAGGCTCCATAGACCACAATTTCCCAATTTTGTAAGTAATCACCTGGTTTGGAGCAGTGGAGGGCACCGAAGAATTGGAAGAGGAGCGTTATGCTGACAGATGGCTTCGCTCTTTCAGCAATAAACCTGACACAGATGAAGATGCATGGCATGGAGCAGACTTCGAGATCATTCCCAGGAGGGTCCTGTTACCTGGCAGTCCGCCCACAGCGCATCCAGCCCCACCAGTGTGGCCCCGTGCTCCTCACCAAATACCCACCTTGCTGCAGCAAGACGCTTGGTAGTGGATCAATGACCTTGGACAAATCTGGCTGCTAGAATGCTCTGCAACAGCCAGAGCTTGATGTTTTGCCCTTCCTTCATATTGAGTTTTATATTTACTTTTCTGTATCCAGTACATCCAGAGGTTATTTTTAGCATTGCTAAATGAATAGGGGGTTTAAGATCAAGCACAGCAGCAAGGCAAGGTGATGTGTGAGTAAAGACTGAAAATTGTGCCTGATAGTGGTGATTCTGCATTTGGCATTTGATCTAGGTTACCCATGATTCTCCTGCCTGAATTCCTAGGTAGGTTTTAGAAGAGCCCAGCTAGCTGAAAACATGGTTTCTTATAAGGGGAAGCCTTTTTCCTTGATTTGCATAGAGGCTAGATTACATTCCCAGCCCTGAAGTGAGACGTGAGGCCTGGACATGCTGCCCCTGGGTCGCACAGCCCCAGGCTCTGCAGAGCACACAGCTGTGACACTGCTGCAGTGTCCCCTGCACAATGCTGCTCACACAACCCAGCTTCTCCAGACCCAGCTGTGCTCAGGAGTGGCACAGCATGGCACTGCACAGACATGTCCCTGCATCACAATTTCAGCTGTGACTGCGCTGTCCCAGCTGGGAATGTTTCACTGGGTTTCTGGAATTACAGATTTGAGGGACCTGTTCAAAACACAACCTGAGAAGAACTCCACTGGTTTCACAAGCTGAGGTCTCCTGCACCTCTGGAGAATTTGGCCTACAATTTATTTGGCCAACTGTCACCCTTACTGCAAAAAACCACCAAACACCAAACCCAAAAACGCATGAGGAGAGACATTTGGATGGAGTCAAGGCATGGGCATTAAAACAGACAATGGGACATGAAGAGCCAAGAAAATAGGATTCCCTACTTCCCTGTCTTACAGGGCTGTGTGGTTCCCAGCAAGGCAGGAGGCTTTTCATGCCCTTCAAACACAATCATACAGATGTAGGATTGTTCAGCCTCAGTCAAGCCCAGCTTTCTAGATGTTGTCAGTCTCTGAGACACTGCTTGGAGCTGCCCTGTGACAAAATGCTTTAAGCACCCACTGTTCAATGACACCTGTCCCAGGAGGGTCTCAGTACCCCAGGTGTCAAACTCCCAAGTCAGTGAAGCGATGCTGAGCTATAAATAGACCAAGAGGAATTGTGGTGCCAAGTTTATCCTACAACATTTGCAAATACTCCAAAGAAAGCACTGGCCCCTTCCCACACAGAATAACATTCACAGCATGCTGTAGTCATGAGAGGCAGATGTTACATCTTTGCTTGTCATGGGGATTTAAATCCTTAGGGATTTTCTCTGGGATTCGTGGTACTGAGAGCTGGGAAAAGGAGTTGAACACAGAGCAGCAAATAATCATTAGGTTGATTCAGGTATTACAGCCCAAAGAGTATTTCAGTATTTCATGCCCTATGTAGAGGCTTTCACAGGGCAGTCTCCAATAACATCCATCTACCCCTATCTTAGCAGCCTGGGAAAGGGGTAAAGGCACTTTCCAAAGTACTGAGGGGAGATTCCAGCACAGATAAACTTGAATCCATTTCACAGCACAGATGGACACCTCAATAATTGGACCACAGGCTAGAAATCTGGCAAGATCTCCTGTTTTTCATTTCTGTGGTTGATGCCTAAGATTCCTCATCACTAGACCCTGAAATTTGAAATATGCCATTTAAGAGATGCCAAAAATCTCTTCTGAAAATTCAGAAGGTCACTTGCCGTCTTATTTCTTATAGTCTGAATTCAGAGAGTACAGATCACCTCGGCATGACTTTTTTTCACAAAGACAAATGAACTGGCAATCCCTCACTGTTGTTTTCCATCCCCTTCCCCAGAAAACCCTTCCAAAACATGGCCACATCTGACCTTTAGGCAAAACCCATCAAGCTGTGTTGGAAAAGGCAAGAATGTGTTTGGAAATGCTTTGATGTTTTTAAGAAACTTTAAAATGAGATGATACAGACAGATTCTTATCTCAGATGTGTAGAAGCAAATCATACATTGCTTCAGTGAGCCTTGATGATTCCAAGGAAAACAATCCCAGATTAACACTGGTTTAAGTATTTGATTGATCTAGGAGTAATAAACTGGATTCTCTTGAAAACACAACTATTTTGCTTGCTCCTCCATCTCTGGCAAAAAACCCCAAGAGTCAAAACTAATCTAATAACTGTCAAAACCCTAAAGTCAAGGACACTTGATGTCAAGCAATGCACAATTTAAATCTCTGTCAATGCAATATTTTTACAGAGCTATTCCTCAAACTGACCAAATCTCTCCTCCTTTTCACATCAAATTTGTAGATGATACACAAAACCAGTGCAAAATCTATCCTGTCTTGGATCTCACACTGTTCCAGTTTTGTATGTTATAGCTTGAAGGAGATGCCTAAACCAGAAAATATTGGTAGAGCTGGATTACACACAGTTTACCAGGAAATGTAAAGGGATTAAGTCAATGCAACACTTTGGATATGCATAAAATTTGTATCCTGCCTTCTGGACTGTTGGCATCTCACTTTAAAAAGGAAATTGTGGCTTACTTACAAACACATCCATTAGTAGGTGCTCCAGCGTCACTTCAATATCCTCTAATTTAGCTGCTAAAGTCATTGTGAAGTCAGAGGAAAGCTGTCAGAAGTCGCAATCCAAAGCGTCTGTGGCCAAATCTAGTTCTCAAACTGTCACAAATGAGTTTCTCACAGATAAGGAAAATCCAAGAAATCAAAACTTGACATCAGAGTCCAGATGATGCCTGGACTCCGTGCCGGCTGTCAGTCCTGCTTGCAGGACTGAGGATTATTCCATGTGTGCAAGATGGGAGCAGAAGCTGCAATGTGTGTGCTGCCTTCCTTTCAGAGCTCCCCAGCCAGAAGCATGGAGTTATATCTGGGAAACCACAACAGAGGGAGGGAGAGACACACACAGAGGGAGAGCGAGGGGAGGAATGGAATAAACTGCCTTTGACTATGACTGATATTTATAGGACTGCTTGTTTTTGACTCCAGTCCATTTCTCTGTTCATTTCTGACCTTTCACAAATGGCCCAGCACACTGGAGCGTATTGTACGACGGGGCAGCGGGTCCCACAGAAGTTGGCTGTGACCAGTGCTGGGCCAATTCACACAAGCACTCCATCAATAGCTCTTTGTCACAGCATACCAGGCTCTGCGCTGTAGCGAGTGACAGAGGAGAGCACAGACATGTAAAAAACAAGGAAACAAAAGTTGTTTGGATACTAATTTTTTCCTAAGAGTATTAATAGATCCCCTTACCCACTCCTCAAGGCACTGGCATGCAGTGGTGACTGCTGAGATTATGTATGGAGGGGAATAACCCCAAATAATATGACAGGGTTTGACCCTGCAAACACCGCTTCTGACACATACTCCCACCACTCAACCCCTTCAGCTCTGCAGCATCCCTGTCCCCATAGCACTTCTCAGGGCTAGACCCTTCCATTTACTGTATTTATGGAAAGTTTAAAGCATGATCCCAAGTGCTTGCTGTTCCTCCACACATCTGCTCCCACTTAACTCAATGGAGAAAAGGTTTCTGCTTGCTCAGCACTTTGTAGCTCTCACAGCTCCCCATGGGGTGGGAAGGTACTGATGGACATGACCCAACCAAAGCAAAATCCAGTGGAAGTTCCCTTCAAGGATTTTGCATAATGTTAACTAACTAGAAAGGAAACTGAGGCACAAAAAGGAGAGATACTGGAAGTCTTGATTTGTCCAGGACGGCTGCCAAAGTCTTCTGCATCCTAGAGAAGGCCAGGTTCATCAAACTGCCTTTCATGATGTTCACATTGCTCAGCCAAATTATTTTTTATTTATTTGACTATGTACCCACATACTTTGAAATCTGAGAGTGAAATCTTGCATGTGATGTATTCCAGACACTGGAAAAAGAAATCCACAAGGCTGCTCTAAAGGCTTCAGAAACTGAAGACCAGTATTATTTATTAAGGTGTGAGATGGATAGAGTTGATGGAGCTTAGAAGGACCTCTAGTCATAAATTCGAACTAAATATTCTCAGAGTTATAGCTGAAATCACATTTTCAGACACGTACCATCAGCATCTGAACAGGAGCTGCCTCTGATGGCCGAGTTTTACTAGACAACAACATGATGGACCATTTGGGACATATTATGATGGATAGTTTCAACAGCAAAGAAGGACATGTCATTCATTTTCCAGCTGGACCAACTCTCATTCACACATGGCCCTATGTCAGATAATAGGTTGGCTTCTCCAGAAATAAACCCAGCACGGGAAGCTTGTCTACTGCACAAAAGCCTGTTAATCATTCACATGCTGCCCTTTCATTAAAGCTTTGACAAAGTGTCTGTCTTCACCAGTGTGAGTGGAGGGGTGTTCTAATGAGCATGGATCAAAACAAAGAGGAATACACTTGGGGGGAAGGCAGTGGAAACCCAGGGAACCAGAATGCAGTAAGGCATCGAGCCAGCTGGGGTGCATGGCCACAGGGCTCACTGCAGACAGGATTTCACGCGCTCTGCTCTCTAGGAAGAATTTACAGAAGAAGACCTGACTGCTGGTAAGGTCTTCATCCTCTCCATCATGCATGGAAATTCAGAGATTCCAGGAATCTATGGTTTCTGCACAACCAGGCTGGGCACAAGGACGCATGACTGGCCTTCTGCAAGTCCCTGGCTCAGTTGCTGGCCTGCAGAAAGCAGTGTTTGGGCTGTGTCAGATGAGCCAGCAGTGGTCCAGATGGACTGAATCATGCATTTGTCCACCTCTAACCGACCCAGCTACTGTCCAACCAGTCTGACCACAACAAGAACTTTACTGGAATCAAACATGTGATCGCTTCTGTCCTCCCCACCCCATTTATTGCACAAAGGCTAAGTGTTAAATACTGAAATATGAAATTAAAGATTCTTTTCTGTAGGCTCCCTCTGTGCAATAGCACAGGGCAAGCATGTCACTTGTGCCCCTTGACTGTCCCTGTAGCTGCATTGTGTTGGTCACAGAGATAAACAACAGGAGACATCATCCAGGGTCAGGACACAGTGTCCATGTGACAGACTCTTTGACTCCAACACAGGCTCATTTTTGTCTTCACAAAGATGAATTTCAAGATTATTTCAAAACTGATGGAGAAAACAGTGTCAGGCACAAGAAAATGGCTTAGGGGAACACATAATGCCTTCCCTGATGCCCACTCAAGAAACACCTGGCACTAAAAACACCATGTGCTCCACTGGTAATGGCAAGGAGGATGAATGGATTCCCAGGTTCTCACCCAGGCTCAGCTTTACATGGCCTGGGGTTCCATTATTACAACAAAATGTATTGATATAGCAGCTCTTAGGCTCTTGCAGTTGCAATATTCAGCTTAGCAATTCTCCTGCTGATCGATATTAACTATCTGTAGGGATGGTCAGAAGTTTGGGTAAAAATGCTCTTGCTGGGAAAAGTTGCTTTGCAGAAAGTCCTGTGGAATTTTCATGAGCCCCAGCCTGCAGGGCGTTTTGTACTCAAGGGTGTATCTCTTTCCTTTTTTCCTTCAAATTGCAATAAAATTTCAGATTCAAAGCACAATGGGAAAAAAATCTAAAATATAAAAAATGTACAGAAGAGAAAAAAGAATCACATTGTTCCAGTGATAACCAAAGCAGTTGGTGTGGCTGTGGTAAAATTATATTAATGGTGGAAAAAAAAAGGGCACCACAGTGCAGAAAGTTGTTTGACTCAACCCCTTGAAAAGGCAAATAGCGGAAATCAGAGTCACAAAATCAGATCTAAGCAGAAGAACTTCAAACACATAAAAGCCCTGAGTTTATCCCATTGGATCTCTTCTAGCTCTCAGTTCAATGTTTCTTACCCCAAATGACCTTTTTTATGGAGATAGCCTCTCAAACACAGTAAACAAGAAACAGAATTCCCTGAGTTCCCCAGGGATTATTCCCCAAACCTCTGTGCGTGTGCATCCCAGGTGCACACAGAAATGAGATTGCATGTGACAATGAGAAGCTCTAACCTGGCTGATTCTTTAATGCAATAGGTCCAAACAGTCTCTTTATTAAATCATTATTTCCATCTTTTCTAGTTTCTGAGAATATATTACTTTGGCCTTTGCAAGCATGAGACCTCTTCTATTTAAAGCAGAGCATCCATCTGACAACACACCAGGGTATTTGTGCAGAACAGGATGTTCTTCTACACCCACATTTTCTCCTCACTTCCTTCCTAGTTTTCTTTGACCATTTGGGAATAAGATACCAGAAAAGAGCTCGAAAGGGGAGATTATTGTAGCATTTTTGCCAAAATGAGATTTCAGCAAAATATGCTGTTTTTCAAAAGCTGGAATATTATCTGGGGACACATTGGGTCTCAGAATTGTTTTCTTAGGGGAGTTCCAGGGTTGAAGGTGGTTGGTGATGGTAGGAAAGAGTTGCCCTGCAAGCACTGGCTTACAAAGACAGGAGTGTAAAAACAGAACAAAAAGTTTACTAAGTAAGGCCAAAAGTTGACAAGAAAGGGTTAATGAGCTGATCTGAGTTTAATTAGTCCCAGGATGTTATGTCTGGGCCAGCCAAGTTTGCAATGATGGGAGCTGAGGAGTCCAGGGAGAACAGGAAGGTTGTTTGTCCATGAGGCAAAAAACATTCCTGGGTCATGGAGACATAGGAAAGGCATCCTGCCTTCCTCCACTGCTCTGGCCCAGGCACCAAAACTTCAGTCATGAACATATGGGACAAATATGGGTGAAAGTCCATTTGGGCAAGTGCCTTTGCCATCTCATGAGTGTGGGATGGGCTCCAATTCAGCTGTGGCAAGTCAGGCCACAGCTTTCTATGCATCTAGCAGAGAACTTTTATGAATTTTTTTGCTTGAAATAATTAAAGTGGGGATTTGAAGATGCATCTTTTTGATCTCCTCCACAAGTTTTTCTATGCTTTCGCCTCTTGAGAGCAACAAAGCATGAAGTTGTTCTCTTTGGGGAAGGTGAAGAGGGACATCCCATCCTCTTGGTAAACTTGCATGACAGGGAACCATCAGCTTCCAAAACCTTCCTTCCATCTCCAGTTTTCCTTCCTGTACAAAAACCTGGACCCAGGAACTGATCAACCTGACACCTCCGGGTTAAATTGTGGTAATTCACTGAATCTGGTGCTGAGTGTGAAACCTATCAGGTCCCAGCTGGCCCAGGGCACAGCCATCTGCCCTCACCTTGGTTCATGGTGCTGTAAGTCAGCCCCATCCTGCAGTAGCTTTCAATGTCAGCTGAAGGCCTTCGTGATCATTATACAATTAATTAATTAAACTAGTGCTGCATCGAAGAGTGGACATCAGCCTATGGCTCCGCCTCAAATCTCTGATCCAGGATGAAATGCAGCAGCCTCATCTGATGAAGGCATCCAGCTGTGATATGCCTCCAGAGAAGGAATCATGCAAACCTTGAGTCCATGCCGTCAAGGCAACGAGCAGGGAGATGATTTTGAGTTTTCTCCAGGGATCTGGGTGAGGACACACATTGCTCTACCTATTAACAGGCAGTCAGTGAAAGAGGGAGAGCAGTGACACTCAGTTTCCAGGTGACACTGTGGTATTCAGGCTAGTGAGAACAAGGGCCTGCTGAAAGATATGATGAGACTAAGTAAATGAGCAATAAAACAGCTAATTAAATTTAATGTAGCCAAATGTGAAGTAATGTTCATGGCAGGAAAAATGTTCTGAACTTCACATATAAGGTTATGGGCTCTGGGCTCACTCAGGAGTAAGATATTTGGATTATAATAATTCTATGAAACATCAGTTCATTGCTCGGTAGTGGTGGAATAAGCAAATAAAATATTAACATTTACCAAGGGGCAAGTAAAAGAGAATATTAATATGCCACTGAATCAAACCAAGGTTAACTTATTTCTTGAATACTGTCTTTTGATCCCTTTATCTCCAGAAAGACATAAAGATGAGGGGCAGGATTCAAGGAAAAGCAATAAAGATTATTAAATGTAAGAAAAGTGGCTCCTATAAAGAAATGACTGAGTAAGCAAAGTGGGCTCTTTGGTCCAGGGGGAAAATATATGGAGAAAGAGACCTACAGAATGATGGTGAGTAACATGGAGAGGGCAAAACAGTCCTTTCCTTCAAGAGCATATCCCCATCCTGAACTGTGTGGGTCAAGCCTGCAGGTGCACAGTGCACTGCCAGGCAAGGCTACAGCACATCTGGGGCTGCTCCGTGGGCCAGCAGAGATCCCATGTGTCCATCAGTCCTCTCACTGGTAATGGGATGGAGGAGCCACTGCTTCCATCTGAGGGGTTTGCCAGGCTGGGGCTGGCTCTTGCTGTCAGATGAATGAGCGTGGGAGTGCCATTCCTGACCTCTTGCCCACAGTGGGGTTGACATAGCTCCATAACGGAGACAAAAATGCTGCTTCCACACGACAACAAGATAAACGTTTTTATAAGGAAGTCTCCGTATGGGAGACGCCAGCAGCTCTGAGGAGATGATGAAAGGAAAAGCTATGACCAAAATCCTGCTGTCCTGGCAGGTTTAGCACCAAGGCTTGTCCCAGCCTTTTTACAGCCTTTAACAGGGACATTCCTGTTTGCTTCATGAAGCAAGCTTAGAGTCAGCAAAATAGAGTCCAGATCATCCTGCCTCTGAGGAGTCCCAGGTGCTGCAGAGCATGCAGCTTTCATGTTAAAAAAATGTGGCTATAATTTCTGTTTTATTGTCACTATATTCAACCAACATCTCATCTTCTTCCTCGGCATAGCTGCTGCTGGCTGACTTTTTTTCACTGTCCCCATTGCATTGCTTCTCATGGGTGGTCTCTCTCTCCTTGATGGCCTCCCACTGCTCTCTGTAGCTAAGACATTGTTGTATTTTCATGATTTAGCTGAGTGTCCTAAAAGCCACCCTTTGGCTAAAGGCATCTGTCTCCTGTCCCTCTCACATGCGCTTTCATTTAAAGGCCACTCTGGGCAAGGGAAGGGAAACCTCAAGTTTTCTTTCTTCCAGACTTTCCCCAGGGCCAAACCAGCCACCCAAGGATGAAGGAGCCGTTTTGGCACAAATAAGCTGAGTGGGTGTTGTTTAGATGGGTTTTGTCTCTTTCAAGTGGAGAGAGAAGGCTGTGGTCATGGAGAACATGGAGAACACAGAGGAATCAGAGTCTCCTAGGCTGGCTGTGCATGCCCAAATCTGCCTTGCATGGCAGCAACTTGCATCACAATCCACCTGCCCAAATCACAGCAATAGAAATGCACCTTTTAAATGCTGTTGATAAACCCTCCCCTTTTCTAATCCCACTTCCCACAATTCAATGTCCCACTGACTTCTTCCCTTGCTTTCCTAAAGCATCATCCATTTGTCTCTGGGGTCTCCCATGTCTCAAGGTGACCTGCTGGGCAGGGCAGCTGCAGTGACACCACTTCCCTGGGAGATGGCTGAGCCATGCACTCTCTTGGAGATGTCCAGATGCCACTGAGCCACATGAGCCTATTATTTAGCTTGCTGTGAAGGATCCCACTTCAGCTTCCCTCCTTGATGTAGCAAATCAGCTGCATTATTAAAATGATTAAAAATAGACTGAGCTTGCCTGAGACTGCATCTATAATGGATCAATTGCTTTTTATACGTTTTTTGGCTCCCTACAGTGCTGCTTTGTCATGTTGCTTTCACTTGGTGGGTGAGATCTTGAAATAATAGGCACATTCAGGAGGTATAAATATAGCTGTTTATGGCCTTAAAGTGGGTCTGCAAACAAATCACAGTCTCAGCTTCAGGTATTTGGAAATTAAATCTTCCTCTCTGTCCCTTCTCTTTTGGACCTGAGTCAAACACTGGACTTTGCAGCTTGGCAGCTGCTTTATCTCGCTTTATCTTGAGATATAGGCACTAGTTCTGCTGCACAGAATTCAAACCCTCATTTGCTGTTGATTTAAGAAGCCCTTGATGCTAGTCTGGATTTGATTCCAGTAAGAAATAATGTGGAGTTACCATTGAAAAGCTGCAGCACAGTGAAATAAAAATAAATGCACTGCATTGTGTAGCTTAACGGGGTGCTAATTTCTTGGGAGCGCATAAATAGGAGGCACAGAGCACATCTGTTTGCTGGTGTTGGGTTGGGAAAGTGCAGGGGAAATTTGGAGCTCTGTCACAGGGACAGGCTGAACTTTGTTCCCATGTCTCACAGAACTGCACAAAGTCTCCTCTGTAGAATTGCCAGTTAATTAAAAATGATATTTACGGTACCCTGGAGATGCGTGCTCATAATTCTGCTTTTAGCATTTGTACAAAGTCTGGCACAGCAAGAGGGCTGGGGCCCTGGCCATGCAAACAGCAGCTCCCGTCGCTGTGCTACCCCTGTGGCTGGAGACCACGCAGAGGGGCTTTGGGCTGCCAAGGCCATTTCCATCACACTGTGTTTGCTGATGGGTTTTATCGCCCACATCTGCTGCAGTGAACATGGGACACCCCTCCACCTCACGCTGAGATTCCCGAGCATGTTGGAAGCAGAAGTGAATTAACCTGCCTGTGGCAGGTATGATGCTCTCAGCTCACAAGTGCCACTCACAGAGGGATAAACAGAAACACAGAGGAACCCAATGCATCTAGAAGTACCAAAATAACAACCTGTGCTCAAACTTCTGGACTCCACATCCCCTTGCTTCTTTCCTCCTCCATCCAACACTGCTCACAGAAACTATCCTCAGGCATTTCCAGGGTATCTCCCTGGCACTCTTTGTACAGCCAAACATTTAGAAACACTTGCAGTGTTTCCTGCTATGTGACACATGGGCTTTTGGACAGCAGCACTCGATGTCTCAAGGAGAGGCAATGTCCTGAAACTCTGAACATGCACAGGATAAAATAATGCTGTAGAGGCGATGGAGGAGGGAGGGAGCAGGGAGATCTTCAGTAATTTTAACCACCCTGTAAAGACAACTGCTCTGCAGAGTCAGAGAGAGAAAGAGGTTTCTCTAGAAGCAGACTGGAGCAGAAACCTGTGCCTCTGCTGACCACAGATGGGCATTAGGGAGGATGTTTTTTCAACCTGCTCCCAAGTGACCACTCTCAGCAGCCCCTCGGGCCTCTTCTTGTTCTTCTACCCTGAATTTGAAGAGAATTAATGCAATGAAGCAACCTCTCATTTCACTGGGACAGAGGATGTCCCAGAGGACTTCATCCCACAGGGAAGAGGCCCCCACCTCTCCATGTCATGCTTTCCCCCTCCCTTCTCTGTCTTCAAAAATTTCATGTTCAGGAAACTCCTACAGAAGTCCATAATGAAACTTTACTCCACCATCCCGGCCCTCCACATCCCCTGGCACCCACCTCCACCCCGGTGCCAGCAGCTCACCTTTGGCAGGGGAGTGCAGACCCTGAGCTCGGCCGGCACCCGCGGCGGGGGTCTGCAGAGCCGCGGGAGCTTGTGCCTCATCCTCGCGTATTTTTTCATATCCTTTCTTTTTGGTAAAGATAAAGCTCCTCTTACAGTGTGTATCCAGTTGCTGGCAGCATGTACTGATAGCTGTTAATTTGTCCCAAAGGCCGGACACTGCGAGTGCTCTGCAGTGAGTTGTTACAAGCCTGCTAAGAGCAAGTTTCTGTAGTTGGATGTTTAGCTGTTATTATATGCATAAAGGTTCTATCCTGATACCACTGGAAACAATAATAAAAATCTCATTAACGTTTTATTACCAAGCCCTTCCCTCTCTTCCTTTTTACACACTGCCTGTCAGTTCAAAAAGGATGGCGTCTGCTGATGGAAAAAAAAAAGATGATGAAAGCTAGAGAAACTCCTTGACACACTCCTTTTGGCTTTATGTATTTCACTTTGAATTAGGATGCCAAACCAGGAGAATGACACTGCAGACTTCTGAGGAATTAAAAAAACATGAATCAAACCTCAGCACGATTTTATTTGCTAAAAAAAAAACCCAAAAACCCTCCAACTATGGAACCTAAAAAATAAAATACTGATTTGGCTGTTTCTCATGGCCTCCTAGTTTTTTTTTCATTAATTTAATGCTTTAATGCTCCTCCCCAAGACAATGAAGGGAACAAACATCTTTTTTATGACTAAGTCTGTTGAGGCCAGATAACCTCTTGGTTAAAGGAGTCAAGGCTTTAGGAGGGGTCCAGGGAGTGTGAGAATCTCAGAGGGATACCATTCTCCATGACCTGACATCCAGCTGCCCCCCCAAGTTCATTTCACCCTCTGTGATCTCCCTGCAGAGGGGGTATCTTGGTTTACATGGGCCTCACCTGGCCAAGAGCCAGAGGACATCTTCTTCGCATCATCACAAAACCCACCAATATTCAATGGCAAGTAAGGCTGGAAATCGTGGCAGAAGGCACTAGTGCACTGCCAGTGCTCCCACACAACCAAAAGGTTTCCCAGAGGGTGCCAGGGATCAGACTGGAAAACACACGAGGCAAACGTGAAACATCCAGCAATGTGACTGGAGGAAATGTCTGTCCAATCCCAAATCCGGAGTGTGGCTCACCCCTGAAGGTGTGATCAGCTCACACAAATCAAGCACTGGGGAGACTGCAGCACCTTGATCAGTGCCACTGCTGTCTTACCTCCTCTCCCTACCCCAGCACGACCCCAAAGCAGGCTGACCTCCAGGGCCAAGTGACCGACCAAAGAGAAATGGAGTTCTCCCTCTCTGTCCCAGAAATTAAAGCCTGGCATAGCATGACATAAAAACAGCTTGAAGAGGCCACAGTCTCATCCATCATGGTGCTTTGCCTCAGCCATGGAACAGAGTGACAAATCTGTCACTGATTACACTCCATTACATTCTTGCAAGATTTCCTGTGCTGCCTGAAGAGTAGATGTCTTTGCTCCGGTTTTTAAAGGATTTTAGGTAAAACAGCCAACAGCTCTGACAGCAGCAGCCTGGTGCTTCAGAGTCTGATCCATTCCTAGGCCGGCCCTTTGGATGTACAAAGGCGTAGGGGATGGAGAAATCACTACTTTTCTGCATCATAAAGGCATTTATCAGGAACATACCCATTAGAAGTATGTGCTACCTGCTCCCTGCACTCCTTAGCAGGAACCTTACTGCCAAAACAAGCTCTAGTGCATACAATTGTGGGACCCAGACACTGCAGATCAGTGGGCGCCTGGCTGGGGATGTGGTGTTGGGAGAGCAGAGCAGAGTTGAACCCAGAGACACCAAAACAGTCCCAGGAAACCAAAGGGACTGCAATGGCTGAATGCATGGACAAACTTGCAGTAGTAACACAAGTCAACTCCCACCTCTGAAGAGCGTCTGTGAAGCAGGATTGTCTGAAAACACCCCACAGGCAGTGCTGGAAAGCGAAACAGCTGCAGAGAATTCATTGCTTATGGTATGGGAGCTCACAATCCTTAATAAACTTGCTTCCTGTGAATGAAAAAGACAAAAAGGCCCCGCCTGCCACTTCTTCCTCCTGGCTCCCTATTTCAAGCAGCCTTTTGGAGCTCAGCAGGTTGCATGTCACATGTTTCTCTGCAGCTTTCTGCCTGCCTTTTCCCCGTTTCCCACGTGAAGCAGCACTCAGCCATCCCCAAAGGCTCCTGCCGAGGCTTTCTGCCCCAAATCCCTGTGCCCAGAGCCCAGCTGCTCACTTTGCCTCTTTCTCTCTCAAAGTCAGCCAGGGCCTGAGAAAAGCCCGTGCTCTCCTCAGTGAGTTCAAGAGAGGACAAACAGAAAATGCTTCCAGGGATGCTGGAGATAAAGCTAATGGTCGCTGTGGGGAGTGACAGGTTTGCTCTTGTGGGATGCTCTGGCAGATCCATCAGGAGGCACTTAGCCATAAAACCACGAGATCTCTGCAAGGGAACCCCTGTCCTTTCTCTGTTTATGCTGCTCTGAACTGCCTAGTTAATGCAAGAGCAAAAAAAAAGGGAAGGTAATGGGCCTCTTTAGAGGGGTTTTAGGCACTTAGTGGGAAGCAGGAAGCCAGGGCCTGTATAATTAAATTGCTAATCTCTCACCAGGTCTGGCAGGCTACATACTCTTGTTAAAAACAGGTTTAAGCCCCACAGCAATTTTTGTTTCAACTCTGGGTACAAGCCAGCATCCTTAATTCCTTCAGCCCCAAAATGCTTCTAACCCTGCCCTTCCTTAGAGCACTGTGCTCTAGCAAAGCCCAGACACCAGACAGCTTCAAGATAACCCTCTTCCTCCTTAAAAAAAGTATTATTGATAAGGTGAAAGTGGTTATGTTCTCTGCTGAGGCACAGTCCCTCCTGAGGCACCTCTCAGCAATGTTTATTCACATTATTTTTCTCTTTCCTGTTTCCATATCTAAGAAGTCACATCAGGGACCCCATCAACCCCAGCAGTGATTTCCCTGGGTGTGAGGTGTCACACAAACACCCACAGAAGGGTTTCTGGCTATCTCTATACCTCTGCACACTTTATATTCTGTAAAATAAGTACAGAGCCCCAAATGTCATTCTGGGCTAGTCCAAAGAAATGGAGAAGGTTTGGGGGCACTGGGACAATGTTGGAGCTGTAGTATCTTCCTCACTGATACATCCCTTCTCCTCCAGCAATCATGTCTAACAAACAGACAGACAGCTCTGGCAGACTACTCTTGTATTGCTGAGGAAAAACAGGCAGGTGCAGAGGTATCAGATGGGATGCTTGGTTCATTCATCACCTTAAGGAGAGCCACCAAAACAAAAAGGAAATATCCCCGTTCTTCTCACCATCCTGGCTGTGTACTTCAGTGTTTATAATTCCCTACATCACTTTCTCACCTGCCTGGAAGTCAGGAGGGAGAGGATGTCCTGAGGAGCACTGTGTCACACTGCTCACAGCCACTCCCCAGCTCAGCTCCCTTGAGAGCAGCTTGGCCCTGACCAGCCCGTGCTTCATTAAAGCAAGGGGGGGAAGGGGGGCACAATTCCAGGAGGGAAGAGCAGCCTGGAAATCAGCTGCTCATCACTGTCCATGGGGGATGTCCCCAACAGTTACATGGGGCCATGTGTCCACTGACATTGATGGTGTGGCAGGGGAAAGTGCTCTGATCAAAGGGCTTGGAGAGGGGAAGATTGGCAGCATGGGGTGGTGAGAGACCTCTAAAGATTAAAAAGCACACAGCACAGAGATGTCACATGCACAGAAAAAGCAAGAGGAAAACACTCAAAGAAGCAGCCTAATGGCTGGGACCACATCCCTGGGGATCCCTGCTGCTCTGGGATTGTATGGCAAAAGCCTTCCACACCACTTGAGCAATCAGCTGAAGTGTGTGAAAATTCCACTTAACATCTGTGGAGGATGGTCGTGGTAGGGGCAAAATTGCTTCCCCTTTCTGGAAGGTGCATGAGACCCTGCAAGGACAGGATCTGGGCTGCATTTCACCAGCACATCCACTGAACTGACCCTGGGCCTGGATGGTAGAAAGCTCAAGGAGCAATTAACCCCAAGGGAAGATCTGTTTGTTCTTTGATGCAACTTTCTGATGTTTGCAGAAATTAAAATGTATGTTCCACTTAATTTCAAAATGATGTCTTGGTGTGCTCCAACTCAAGCACCAAGGACATACAAATTCTATTTTTGCCACTGCAGCAGTCACCTGTCACTGGTTAAACCATCATCAAATGTTTCAGCTTTTCCCTCAAGAAAGGAGATGCACTGCAAGAGCAGAAGTTATCATGGCTTAACAGATTACTAGTCATCAGCTTGAATATGCTTCCAGTCTTTATAATATAAAGCACATTAATTTAAAGTAAGAGTAATAAGTAGCTAATCTGTGATAATTCAGTCACTTGCAAGCGTCTCTGCATACCCTTGGTTTATGTTATCACTCTCACTGGGTTGAGGGAATGAGGAGACATTCACACAAGGAGCATTTCCCTTTGTAAACCACCTAGAAAAATATTTTTATGATGTTTTTAAATACATCTATTGAACAAAAAGAAGGTTCATAGTTTTAGGATGACTGGCCAGTTTTGACAAACTTGTGGTGGGATGGTTTCTATGACCAGGGTGGGATTTTTTTTCCTGAAACAAGAGAGAAATCAGTGCTCAGCAAACGGAGGACAGCAGCCGAAATCATGAGTATGGCTCTCCCACTTCTTTAGGACAGTCTGCCACTTGTTTTTAACCTACTGTAATTCATCGCTTTTTCTTGTTCTGCCTCTCTTTCCCATGTGTTTTCTCCCCAGTCTGGAAAAGTTTTTGGTTTTCCTTCTAGTGTGAAAAAATGAAAAGGGATGGGGAAAGGCAGCATGCGGGATTGCTGAAGAAATCCTTTCTCAACCAGTTGTAAAAATCCATCTTCTGAAAGAACACCTGAGCACAGGTGTTTTGAATGTGAAACACACCCAGACTCTTGATGTGGTTGCCAACCCTTAATTATTTTGACTCTGACATTTACATTTGGACTGATCATGATAAATGCTGAGAATCTACATTTCTTTAGGGCCTCTCTGGGAGCTGGGACTAAGCACATCATGGACTGAGGTCTGAATGCATTGCAGTAGCTTCTGGTCCACACAACTTTGAAGGAAAAGACTCAAGATCTGTGGCTTCTCCTAAAAGTTTCGCAGACTTTTTGGGATCTGTGGATCCCAGAGAAGCAGCATTTGTGTGTCTAGAAATGTGTGTCCTAAAGACAGTATATTTGAACAGGCTTGTTATTACTCTTGCCTCACACATTTCCTCCAGAGAGCCAGCTGAGCACAGCTCTGCCCATCCCATTCCCTGTGCAGTCCTGGCACTGGGCACAGTCCAATGCCTGCTGTGTGCCATATCAAAGGCATCTGTACTTCAATTTGGGCAAGGGGAATGTATCCTCACTGACCCTTGTAGCAACTCACACAAAGCTTTAATCACAGGTTCGCTATACAGGTAGGAAGCAATTTCTTATGCAGTGGGATTCAATGGATAAGGAGTGTTCAGGCTGGGAAAGATGACAGAGGGGAGATATGATCAAAATGTATAAAATGATGAAGGGGAAAGAGATGGTGAATAGAGAAGGATTATTTATTTTTTAAAGTTATTTTGTATTACTACACCAGGACTAAGAACTATGCACTGACATGATGAGGCTGCAGATTTAGAACAAGAAAAATCTCTTATTTGAATAGCTTATGGTGAAAGTAAGGAAATATCACACAGAAAATTCCATAATTTCCAAGAATTTTATAGCAAACCAAGAAAAAGAATTTCATAGCAATTCCATAAAGGGTTGCTAAATGTGATGAAGTCAGGAAGTGGCTAAACTGGTGACTCCTGGGCAGTGGGAGGATGTACTGTGGAAGCACCTCTCCAGCCTTGCCTTGCTTTACACTTCTCTCCAAGTGTTTGTGGCTGGCTGCTGTTGGTTTTGGGGCAGATGGACCTTGGTTTGACCTAGCAAAGCTGTGATGTTATCTCACAGGTCATGTTATCTCACAGGGAGAGTCCTCCCAGGTGTGATTCAGCGCAGGATTGTGCTGCAGCTTTGCCTTCCCTCCCTCCCACACCCTGCCTGGGCTGCAGAGCAGCACAGGGACATCAGTCTGTTTAAGCACATGCATTAAAAACCTGAAGTTGCTTAGTTTGAATGTCCCCCTTTCTGTGTATGATTTGCAAAAAGCAATAGCAAGTGAGGTGTCTAAACCCCACTGCTTTTAAGATGGCTTAGGTGTGCCTAATCTGCTTAGATGTTTTTAATAATCTCTCCAGGCACCACCATGAAATCTCTGTGAAAATCAGGTCTAGATTGATTTCCTCCCTTTTATCTTCTGACGCTCAGGTAATACTTGAAAAATGCCTTGTGACCCATAGATAGAAGCTATAGTTTCTCCACAATTTGCAATCATTATTAATGAGGCTTTTCAAGTGTTAGATTGCCTGGAAAAGACATATTTTTTCTGTTTGAAAGAATTATTTCAGCAAGCTTTCTTCCCTCGGGTTACAGACAGTGAACACATTTGGTGCAGTAAGACCCACTGGTGCTGCCTCCATCCATCTCTGGCCTTTCAGGCTGTTTCTTATGCCTCTTACCTGCCCTGCCTTGCACAAGAAAGTTGAGAAAAGAGAAGCTTTCAGGCTTGGCTGGGCAGATTGCATGCAGCCATGCCAGGCTCCAAACGGAACCAAAGCGCTGGAGACATAAATCAGATCTGTAACATGAGGCTGCTGGAGGAGAACTCTTATTTTATGTACTCGACCTGTATGCAGGGTTCATTTCAACATGACCCTGGTGTAACTCACTTTATCAGCTGTAAAGACAAGCTCACCAGCTGCACATGATGTTCACACTCCAAAGCCATTGGAAAAAGCAAGCAAAGCCCCAGAGCGGGCCTGTGGGAACAGACTAAAAAACTCCCCTCTAAATAATTTGCTTTCCCTGCTATAAAACAGAAAGGATTTATCTGGGATGGATATAAAATAAAAGAATTCATTTCGAAGTAAAGAAATAAAATCAAGCTGAAGTCTAAGATGAAGTATGTTTCTCATGTTTTAAATTTTTCATTTTGAAATGCTAAAATGGAGCTTCTCTGGTTTGTCAAGAAAAATGGGGTTCCCCTTTTTATAGCAGAAAAAATTAGCTGAATTCAGCCTAAGTCTGTGAATAGTTTCAGTCAGCCTGAAACAGCATTTATTAGCAAATAAACTATTCACCTGAAAAATGTCATCTAGTTCTACCCCAAATGTTCTTCCCATTGCTTAAAAATACCCTATTTATAGACAAAGCTATTGTTGAGCATAGATTTAAGCTGTTGTGTTCATTGTCTGGCACAGCATCTCCTTGGGAAAGCAAACCAATTAAGCTATTCCATTTTGCAGCCTCAGTGCCTGTTTGTGCAGTTATGATGTCGTATAAGGGACCACAGTCTTATAGCATTTGACAGATATGACTGCACTTCTTGTAAGCAAATACCCTGTTCCCAGTAGCTTTGAGGTATAAAATGGTCACAAAACAGCTTAGGAAGGCAGGAACAGCTGAGATCAATGCAACATCCTGTATGCAGGTCTCTGCCAACCCCCTGTACCAAAAGCTCCCCCCAAAACCCTGCCAGGCAGTAAAATAAAAACATTGTTCCTAACCCCTGTTAGTAAGAGGTAGCTTGTGGGCTGAAGCATGGGGAACTCTGTCTTTTTCAAAATTGTCATTATACAGCCAAAAAAAAAAAAATAAAAAGGAAAAAAGAGAAATGGAGGGAAGAAAAAAAAAGCATTAAAAGGTGCAGTTTGAACAGTGACGCTTTTCATTATTTTGAGGATCTTCTAGAAGTCTGATTGCTTGCTTTAGCATTTGAAGTTTTCCCTCTCTTTGTGAAATAGGTACAGCACAGATAAAATGAATCACACCTGCCTTGCCAAGGTGTCTCAGCCTTCTGTTGCAGGAGGCAAGAAACCTGTGCACTGCGTCCTTTGGACTGAGGCTGGTGGAGGCAGGGCTGGACGTGCACTTTTCACTGTGACGATGACTGAGCACTGGCACAGGTTGCCCAGAGAAGTGGTGGAGTCTCCATCCTTGGAGATATTCAAAACCCACCTGGACATGGCAACCTGCTGTAGGTGACCCTGCTTTGAGCAGGGGGTTGGATGAGGTGACCTCCAAAGGTCTCTTCCAACCTCAATGATTTTGTGACATGAGCACGTGTCCTGACTCATGCTGGCAGTGTGCTCTGTGACCCTGCTACCTCCAGGACAGTTCCTGGCCGGTGTGTGCAGGGCCTGTAACAAATCCCTGCTCACAGAGCTGCACTCACCCTCACAGGGCTGACACCTTTCCTTTCACAGCCAACAGGCTCAGTCTATCTCTTTATTTTATATTTATTCTGCCAAGCAGACAAAAATTCACTGGCCAGTTTCACAGAGTCACTGCTTTTTCTTTTCCTAGCTAGGCAGATGGGCCAGGTTCACCCAGGTTCACAGCTGCCTCATGCCCCTGGGTGAGCAAAATTGATCTTCTTACCTGCATCTGTTGGCTGCTACTAACTCAGGTAGGACAAAGCCTGGTGATCTGCATCCAGCTTTGGGACTCCCAGCATAAAAACAATGTGGATGTGTTAGAGTGGGTCCAGAGGAGAGCAACAAAGAGGGTTGGGGGACCTCTGCTATGAGGAAAGGCTGCGAGAGTTGGGGCTGTTCAGCTTGCAGAAGGCCCCAGGGAGACCTTACTGTGGTTTCTCAATACCAAAAAGGGGCCTGGAGGAAAGATGGGGACAAACCTTTAAGCAGAGCCTGTTGAGATAGGACAAGGGTTGCCGGTTTTAAACTAAAAGAGGGTCAATTTAGATTAGACATAACAAAGAAGTTTTTTACATTGAGGGGGGTTAAAAACTGGCATAGGTTTCCCAGAGCAGGGGTGGATGCCTCATCCCTGGAAACATTCACAGTCTGGTTGGACAGGGCTCTGAACAATCTGATTCAATTGAAAATGTCCCTAGTCATTGCAGGAGGTTAAACTAGATGAGGTTTACAGGTCCCTCCCAACTCCAACCATTCTGATCCTGTGATCTAAACAACAGAAACTTCTCTTTTCTTACCAGTCTTCTACATGTCACGGCCATTTTCCACCCATCAGTTCAGGGATCAGGTTAAAATGTCAGGTACAAGAGCACAGCTTAGTAAATATTACATTTGCATATAAATTACTTGGTTAGTTGTGGTGGGGAAAGGGCTGCTGGACAGTCTGAATCCCTGGCTCTAAAGAGCTGGCCCAGCCCTGCCTGTATGGGGTCTTGGGGGAGATACCACTATTTATAACCTGCAAATTATTTCTGGAGCTCACCTTTTCTCATCTGTCTGAGATCCACAACATGCCTCCTGTGGCTCTGAAGCCACGTGAGGTTTGTAGCGATGGAGAAACACACACAGACACGGTGGGGCTACAGCCAGACCTGAGAGCGTGAGGTGGCACTGGCTGCTACTTGCAAAAGCCATTTCCCTCCAAACTGGCAATTTAACAACACCATGGCCTTGTGTTTGTCAGGTGCAGGAGCAATACACAGAATGGTCTTTGAAGTGCCTCAGCAGCTGCAACAGCTCCCTGCTAAATTAAAGAAAAATGCTTAAAGCTCCTGTGTGCTGCTCAAGTGCACACACAGCAATGAATTTCACAGAGCTCAAACTCCCTCCACTGATTCCGTCTGTTCATTGAAAAGCCTTGGGAGGCACAAGCCACACTTCACAGTGGCAGCACAAAGAAACTCTTCTCTGGGAGCAGAGAGTTTTCTTTACTGTGCAAAGGAAACAAAGCTGATAAATCACTCATTTGAAGGTCTTTCCCTACTGAGACACGGGATAAGTCTGCAGCAGTTTGCTAAATGCTCAGCCCTCAGGTAGAGTGAATTCAAGTGTTCCACACACTTAGAGTAGTACGAGAGAGTCAGAGAGAGCCACCTCCTCCCCATGACCAGGTGGCACTCATTTGTGTCTCGTGTCAGCACATGGTTGAATTTGTATCCTTAGAGAATTCCCACTTTATTTTTCTCCTCTTGATAGGAATAGCAGCAAGGCTAATTAAACTCTGCACTATGGCTGATACTCATCATTCCTTCCCTATAATGCAAGAGGCATTATCTCACATTTTAGCACAGCAGCTTTGGTCCCCTATAAAGACCTGTCCTACCCCTTTGCCTGTGTGGTCAAGGCATTCCATGCAGAAAATGCAACTAATTTCCTTGCAAGAACACCCAAAGAGCGTGATCAGGGTCCTCTTCTAACCCACAGCACAAAAAGATCCCTCGATCCCTGTGACAAATGTGCAATCCAGCCCAGCGCTGCTGCACAAGAATTTAGGGAAACAGCACGACCTAGTGTTCCCTCTGCTTCTCACTGCTGCTCGAAGACTGATAGTTCCTGGTGATATCTTTGCAAACACTACCCCTACCAAGCTCCCATGAACAAAGGGTCTCCTTCTGTAATCCCATTTTCTTTTCTTCTTCCCACTGAGGTTTCTCCTCTCTCCAGAGCTTTATGTCCCTGCCTTTGGCATATCTTGCATCTTTGTCCAAAGAGGGAGGATCTGACACAATCCTGTGATGCAAGAAGCTGTTCAAAAGCGGCATGGGCTTGGGAAGGAGGCTGCTTCACAGCCACACTGCAAAGGATTTTGATAGATTTCCCTTTCGCTCTCTGAGAACTGATCAGGTTTCTGTGAACACCACCGAATGCAGGAGGTGCAGGGAATGCTGGCACTCTGAGTCCTCTCTGCATCTTGGAGGTGCAGGCCATGCACCTTGATATTACTAGTTCTGATCTGAAACACGGGCCTGCAGCTGCACTGCATATAAAATGGATCCATTAAATGCCTTCTCAAGCAAGCCAGTTTAGCTTGACATCTCTTCTACTCAAGATCATCAGCTGCTACACTGCTGGGTGCTTATAAATGTCTGTAATGGCAGAGTGCCCACACACCTCTGTGCTACCAGCATGACCCAAAAAGAAAGGCTCCACCACAGGTACCCTAACGTGAACACTCGGGACAGTCTGGATCTGCTCTGCTCTGCCATCACCAACACAGCCAGAAAAATTTTGGGCAGCTCAATAGGCAGCTTCTGATTACTGCGTTTCAGACAGACCTTGTGACAGACATCTGCTTTTGACCAGTCCTGTTACTCATCCACTCTCAAAGATCTCTCCTTCTAAGACACATCTCCATGCTGTAAAAACCTGCCACTCTATCCATTGGAGGCTTAGGATTGTGTGCTTTGAAAGAAAGGCACTGGAATTGCAAAGCAGCCCTAGCCTGTGCAATGCTGCCCTAAGGAACAGGTGTTTTCCTGACCTCAGGGTTGATCACCTTATTTCCTGGAGGCTGAGGATGCCTGAGAGACTTTTGTTGTAGACAATGTAATTGTAAATGCTAGTGCTATTCAGGTAAATGCAACAACAGAGGATACTCCTTCCACATGCTACTCAATAAAGAACTTGACCAGGTGCACCATCAGCCAAAGTCAAACCTGCACAAAATCACATACACAGGGAGCTATAAAAGACCATTTGTGACTTTCTCTATGGGCAAATTTCAACTTTGTGTGTGGACACTGGCAGACCTGGAAAGGAAAGGCAGATTGGTTTGCAGACAGTCATGGCTGTGGTCAGATGACCTTTGTGATTGATATATGCTGAATGAGCAAGCAGTGGTGGTGCTGATCTTTGGGCAGGGCTTCCATACGCACCACGCATGTTTCCACACAGGACCACAGGTCTGGCAAGGTCATCCCTGCTGCATCCAGTGTTGCACAGCGTGGTGTGGGAGCCATGTGTGGTGCAGCCACAGAGCTGGACCCTCAGGCTTCCAGCTGTGATCCTCCAGAGAGGGGTGTCAACCCTCCTCTGCCTTGGCAAGAGTTTCTTCTCTGTTGTATAAACACAAAAGCAAATAACCAAACCTCAAAACAAGACACTGCTTGCCTAGCCTTGAATGCAGGCTGGAAGCAGCACTGCCCTGAGAGCTCCGGTGGCGCAGAGCCCTGCGTGTTGACAGAGATCTGAGTCAGCCACAAAACTGGATGAAGCGATGGCCTGGCAGCAGATAAAAAGGATGACTCCTTATCTATTGCCCACACCATCTGGGAACCTCACTCCTTGCCTTCCCAACCCTAATTATTTTTGCTGCTTGATCTCAAGAGGTGTTTCTGGCACGACCCATAACTGAGTGAGCCTGCTGTTCCTTGCTCTCTCACTAGCAGCTGGCTTTTCAGCCACTTTATTACCATCTTCACCTGTGGATCAGATAATGGCTCATGTGATCCCAGAGCATTAGTCCCGCTTGTGTTGTCGCAAGATTTTGGACATTCCAATTTTCAGGGGATTATATGCAAAGCAGAAAAACATCAGCCATGCCTTTCATGCTTTCCCCAAGTCTCTCTTTTCCCCAGGGACAACTCTTTTATCTCAGGGAGCCTTGCAGAGAAATCAGCAATTCAATTGAGCTATTTTTTTGGCCTGTAATTCCAGATACTTATTCCTGTTTGATCACGTCATGCAGCAACTCACAGGAAAAGAATGAAATTGCTCCTGGTTGCAGATGCCGGTTGCTTGCTAAAGCAGCCTGCACTCTTTTGTATACTCTGACCTTATTTTGTGCAGCCTTTCACCCTGTCAGTCTTGAGGTCTGTTTCTGTGAAATAGAGACTTTAACTTGTTTTGGGTGTGAGTCCATCGGGTCTGGGCTGGCTTAGCTTTAAGCTCATTTTGAGATCTTGTTGATGAACTTCAATGAAAGGAAAGGGTAAGTCTAGGATGTAACTACAGCCTGGCTCCAAGCACCTGTCCGGCAGGAGAGGTTCTTGGGAACAGACCTTTCCTTACTCTGCTGATGCAGGAGTGAGGCTGCAGGACTCTGTTGCGTTGCAGGGCAGATTAGCTGATGGTAATGATCCCTCCTGAACAGATAATCTACAGTTAATCAACACAGTGTGTTAGACACTTACAAGCCAGCTCAAACTTGCCCCCAGCCCAAACTGCTAACAAGCATGGATCTCAGCCATCTATCCTACAACCACATCCTTCTGGGATGGACACCTGCAAATATTGTCACCCTGTGTCTACTGCATCCTGAACACTGCTGAGGTGAGGAAGTGGCTTCCAGCCCTCTCGGGTGGGTCTGGCTGCACGGAGTAAAACCTGTGGCGTGGTTGAACGAGCTCGTAGGGCACTGCCTAGTGTGGAGCCCTACAAGCCTGCAGAGCAGAGGCAGTGGGGAGCACCCCTCTGGGCCAGGACCTTGTGACCTGCCCTCAGCCACCTGAGGGAGGCCAGCCAAGCACAGACTTCACCAAAACCCTGTGCTGAATCAGGGTCTTGACGGCAAAAAGCAGAACAAGTTTGCTAATTACTGCACTTGTAAAACTTTAACTGAACTGAAAATTGTAAGGCAAGTAATTTATTTTATGCACAGATTGTATCTATTTTAATAAGATCCAAAAATAGAGCTTTAACATGGTGGCTTTAAGCTCTGACATTGCACAGGGTTTTTTGATGTGAAATTTTCCAAGGTTTAATGAAGGTTTAATGAAGCTGTTTTTTCCTAGAGCTAAGCACTGTGTTATGTATCACAGTGCACTGACAGGACCCATGGGCTCTGGATCCCACCTGGCTGGGTAGTCAGGGGCTTGGGCTGCTCTCCATGGCTCCTCTGATTGAGGCTCTAATCTTGCCTTGCTAGGGGAATGGATTGTCTCAGGGTGCAGAGGTACCTTCAGGGACTGAGGCAATTCCAGCTCTATCATGAGTTTTTATTCTGTGTGAGACAGCCCTGCCTCAATTCCCTGTCCAAACCATGAGATGGTCAAACACCGGTGCCTTGGAGATCTCTGAGACTCTGAAATGCCACTTAGCTGAACCAGTGATGCCCTGTCAGTCTGCAGGAGTTTTCCCAGTACTTACTGGTGTAGGAGACTTAATGTTGCCACCCTGCTCTTCGTACAAGGGGCCACAGAGGTGAATGTAATGTAAGGGACAAAACTCACTGCTGCCAAGAGCCACTGCAGAAGATGAAGATGAGCAGTTGGGAGACTGGTTCAGCTTCTCTTGGGGGAGGATCCCAGCAGGTTTGATCTCCAAGAGCTGAAGTGACCCTTCTGATATGAAAACCTTGGTCACTGGCAAAGGGTGACCAAGGATGTGGCGGATGTGTGGAGGATGCTGTGAGCACACGGGCTGCTCTATTTGCGGATTTCCCAGTGGGCATTCCCCACACAGCTTCATTAATATAATCAAGGCCAGGACTTATTTAGTGCTCATCCAGTCACGGCCATTGCAAGGGGGCTGATTACAGGCTACTCTCCTGGGGCACTGTTTCAGTCTGGGACTTGCTGGAGGACTAATAGATAGCATGGCAGCTGTACCAAGGAGGTATTCCTATGTGACAGAGAAGCTAAAGCCCATGTCAAGGCTTTGCTAATTGCTCAAATTATTGCTGCTGTTAACAGGGCAGCAAATTATGTCACAGAGGCTTTTACAAGTCATACTACTCCACCTACAAATGATATACACTCCTGAATTAAGGCTGACAAACAGTAATAAAAACGAGTTGAATTAATAAAATCTGGACGCTGAGAATAAACATCGAATTTAAAGCAAACAACAGCTGAAATATTGACTTTGGCAAAATAAAGTGATACTGAGAGAAAGAGGAAAACGTTGTGGAGAGAAGATTGTGAGCATAATTATGGCTCAGGGCAAGTTTTACCAAGCACTTGGGAAACACTGCTCAGACATGTCTGTGTGCAGCCAAGTTTTGGTCTGCACTGATGCAGCTGCAAATGCCCTCTCCTGTCAGAGGCTGTTGGAACTAGAGAAATGATCCCAAAAGCCAAGACCCCAAGTCTTCAGTGCTGAAAGCATCCTTTTTTCTGATGCTACTGGAATATTAAATATCACCACTCCATCTGCTTCTCCTCATTGGGTGAAATTCTTCCACACTGCGGTATCAATGGGTACAGCAGACCAGGGATGTGCACTCCGAGCGGCACAGACATTCTCCTTTGGAGATGTCCCCTGCTGCTGATAATGGTTATTATCAGGTAACTGAAATGGAGAGATAGGGACAACTTTGCCTGAGGTAACTGAGGAGATCAAAGGTGTTAATAGGAATCGGATCTGTAAAGCCCAAGCTCTTCCCTCTGAGTCCAAACAATGACGTATTTAGACCAGTGTACCCACCACACACACAAAGGACCTGGCTAATCTCTCATTTACAGCAGTAAAAGGTATGACTAAGTTACCCAAACCACTGACTTTCACTGTTTTAGGTCCAATCCAGGTGGAGACCCAGCTCCACATTCGCAGCTGCCTCCCCCTCAAAGCTGGAACGTCTAAGTCTTCATATCTCATCCCAGGAAGTCTGACCTGAGAGCTGAGCCCTCTCCTTCGATTTCCCATCATTATAGCTGCCACAAGGAATTCCATTCACCAGAGGCTGGGTTTTTTTAATAACACTGTGCCCTATTTTCTTGCTTACACTATCAGAGACTGTCAGTATACAAGATACCAACACCATCTTCCTCCGCCTACACACAGAAATGTGTAGATGTCACACTGGTTTGAGCAAACTGAAAAAACACCTTGGATTCCAGGGGCTAGGGAACCTCTGCTGGTTTTGTCATA
This sequence comes from Oreocharis arfaki, assembly GCA_013398015.1. Taxonomy (NCBI): domain Eukaryota; kingdom Metazoa; phylum Chordata; class Aves; order Passeriformes; family Paramythiidae; genus Oreocharis; species Oreocharis arfaki. The sequence continues at coordinate 477,114 of VZRR01001879.1, forward strand.
AACCTAATTCTTTGAAGTGTTTTTAAGAGAGCTTTTCTTGGTGGATTGCTTTTGTTTGTTTGTTTGTGGTTTGGTTTGTTGGCAGGTTTTTTGAGAGGGATTTTGCAGGGACTTTTGATTTTGATTTACTCAAAATCTAGACTTGCCCTACCTAAAATCCGGTTTAGTGCCATGGTCTTTATGCTCCCTTCCTCCACTGAATGATGTCATCCCATGAAACAAGTGGCAATTAATACCTTCTCAAGAGTATTTATGGGTAAGTAGCTGTGGTTGACCACAGTGGGATGAGGAGTTTGGAGGCATCCTTGGTGTGTGCAGTAGGTTTTCATGCAGGGGGATGGACACTGCTGTGACAGTGCTGTGTGAGAGATCACCTTTAATCACCCCTCCTCTGTTTTCTAAGTCCTCTACTGAATGGGGATTTTTGGTCTCTCTGGAGGGCATTAGAGTCTGTAATCTCATTAGCAGTAGCAGGCTGTGTTTCCATCTTCCTATGTGACAACCTAAAAGCTTTTAGAAAACAGCTGCTTGTAAGGGCAGCACCTATGAATGCAAGGAAAATGATGATGCTATCCATTTCTTGGTTGTATTCTCAGCTCTCTGCTTGTTTTCCATGGACTCCTTTTTAACTGGGATGCTGAAACGCACCCCATGTCTCTCTGCTTCCTAAACCAGCGCAATCAAAGGCTGACACAATCCCTGCAGCAGACACCGGTAGCTTTGCAATAATTAACAGCAGAGTCTTGCTGAGCATGCAACAGTGCAGTGCTTGCAGTAACCTCCCTTTAATGAACTTAATCTTCTTAGTGAGGTGTAGGTTACATCACCTCAAACCAACCTTGAAAGCTCCTGATCAGCCACATCAATACCAGGAGCCTTGCAGGCGATTTGGTGCCCCGGCCTCGCTAAGCTCTGTAGTAGCAAATTAACACAGCACAGCTGGTGCTTTCAAAAGCTTCACATCCAGAGTAACTGATACAGATTTGGAATCCCTGGTGAGTTATGAGCAGAAGATGACTGTTCATGCCCAGGGTAGGAGAGCCTGATATTATCAACATCAGCATTATTACTGAAAGTTCATTTTCCCCCCTGATTTTAAACAAATCCAAGCACTGCTGTTGCTTCCTTGTAGTAATTTTAAGAGGCTTAATAGCAATGATATTGAAAGATTGCTGAGATTTCCTGGGACAACAGCTTGTGTGTCCATGACAAGTATGCATAAGGAATAGCTGGGTTTTATTTCTTTATATCAACTTCATTCTAAGTGGGCATGAGGAACAAAAGAGAGTAAAGTCCCGGAAAGTCAGGGCGGTGTCATCCTTGATGTCAGCAAGGCTGCATGGATCTTGCACAGCCAACCCCCAGGGATAGCCAAGATGCATTTGTGAGCTCTTATCACCGGTTAAAGTAAGGCTGAGTTTATGTGACTGAAAATGGCATTGCCTTGCTCATCTGTACAACACCTCAACATCCTGCAGGAAAGGAAGGCTACAAAAAGGTGAGAAAATCTCTGCATAGTGTTGCCCAACTTGTAAATCTGTCCAAGCAGCAAATATTTCATTTAAAACCACGCTTTAGAAAGGATTTTCAATTCAAAATAATTACTGAGGGCTATAACAAAACCGGGGAGAATTGCATCCTGCAAGGCTATTTCTGTTTGTAAGAGAGATTGATATGAAACATACAGCCTTGGGCTTTGGGGACCTTCTGTCTCACTCAGGCACTGCATCACTGAAATGTGAAATGATTAGCCATAAGCAGGTCATCCAGATCTCCTAAAATAAGAGTACAAGTCCCCTCAAAAGCCAGCAGAAAGAGGGAGAGACCACCACAGGTAACACTCTTCATCTAAAATTAACCCATCTCCTGATTTAACCACCTGCCACCTATTGGGGACACAGGCTGTGAGGTTGGGAGACCGGGTTTCTAGGGCTTCTTTGGGGAGATGTTGCAGCAGATTCCATTCCATGAAGAATGCTCCTCATTGTGGCTCAGATCTCCTTCTTGTCCTCTGCCCCAGTGAGCTCTGTGTTGACGTAGTCCTAGCTCATTGCAAAAGTTTCTCTAGATTTTTCACCTCAATGCTAAAATTTGAAATGGCATTCAAGCTTTGTGTTTGCACCAGGGGCACCCTGGGGTTCTCCCTGGGCCTGCCAGGGAGCTGGGTCCTTTCACTCTTCGTGCACAGGGAGGTTTGTTCATTTGCTCCATTGTGCAGCCTGGGATGAGAGCTTGAGAGAACAAAACCCCTCAAATTCCCTTCTGAGCACAGAATCACAGAATGGTTTGGATTGGAAGAGATCTTAAGGATAATTTAGTNGTAGAAATATGCAAATTAAATTTGGGGGTTGTTGCATATTTTCAGGGAACGAAACTTGAGAGACTTCTGGACCTTCTCACAGGAGCCTGGAGAAGGAGGTGTCCCTGTGCCAGCACTGAAAATCCTGCCTGGGACAGGGGCTTGAGGACAGTGACTCAGTGACTAGTCACCCTGACACACTCCTTCCCACTGCTGGCCTGGGAAGTCTCCTGTGCAGACTTTTGTTAAAACAAACCTATTTAGACGAATTTTTGACAGTCTCTCATTTCTGACAGCGCTTCCCACAGTGGCACTTCCCTGGCTAGCCTCAGCCTGCTTTGACAATATCCACAGGGAACCTGCAGGGAAAAGCCTCCTGGCAGCAATTAGCACCTTCGAATCCAACTCAGTGAGTGGTTGCATTACTCTCAGATGTTTCTGCACAGTCTGACACAGCACTGCAGCCCCCAGATTGTATGTGGGGCAGGACACTGCCACCAGCCATCCTGCCATCAAGGAAGAAGAGGAAAGGGGCAAGCCAGGTGCCCAGCACCAAATCAAAGGGTTACACTCAGTACCCAGCTGAAGAATTCCTACTCGAATGAAGTGGCAGGTTCTGAGCATCTAAGTGCAGCAGGAAAACCAAACTACACTGCTGGCACTGACTGTCCTGCTGAGTGTCCTAAGGGCAGGCAGATAAGTCTTCCAGGGTATTTGGCATGAACTGACCCTTTGAGTTTGTTTTGGGGTTACAGAAAAGCTGGACCCCCAAAGGAAATGATCTGTTAAGCCAGCCTGGCAGAGGGAGAAGCTGGGAGGCAAGAGGCAAATTTCTGTATCCCTGCAGAGCAGCTAGTGAAGGCAGGAGTTTTCCAGCTTGGACAGTCTCCTGACAGTGGCAGCCTTCGCAGAGGCTGAAGAGACATTAATTGTAAATAAATCATGACGCCTTTTACAGAGGTGCTACTTTTGAGGAGCAGTCTCTTGTTTTGGGGTGCAATGCTGAGTAAGCAGCTGGTCACTGAGGTTTTTACCAAGTCCTTCAAAAATGGGGTTTCTCCCTCATTTCCCTCAGCTTACTGCCATCTAGTGAAATTTGCTGGGAAGGCGATTAAGCCTCACCCTCCCTGCCCTTGCCCCCCAAAATCCATTAAATGGAGGAAGATATCCTTTCAGGCAGCAGTTGTTTCAGGCAGCAGTTGTTCCAGGCAAGTCTGTGTGCAGCAGGTGAGAGACACAGATAGGAAGACTCTTTGTACTTGATGATCCCATTTCTGAAAGTTTTACTGACTCCACAGAGAAGATTTTAGATCAAAGAGAGGTTTACCCAGCTGCCTTGCACGACTTTTGCTCGTGTGATAATCCCTGTGGATTCCCCTGAAACAGGCAAAACTATGGACCTTTTACCTTAGCTGGAGAGGAGAGCCTCATGTGGGGCTGCAGTGGTGAAGGGGAGTTGCCAAAGTAGTTTGTTTACTTAAGACAGGTTAGGAAAAAGGGGCTGGGCTCTCTTTTCCTGTTTTTAATCTTTAGAATACATTTATGGGTGCCAGTGTGATCACAAGATGGGGATCTGGATGAGGGCCGTGGGCAGGTAGAAGAATGAGACGTGCTAACAGCCAGACCTGAAACAGGGAATGGCAGTCTGGGCACCAGAGTCCAGGGAAGGGAGCAGGGAAGAGTCTCCTGGCTTTACTGGGAGAACCTCAGCTTCTCAAATACAGAATGAGATGTTTTCTATGCAGAACTCCTATTCAGAAAGCTTTTATTATAAAGAAGAGTTTAGTAAGCTGCATTAAAACATAGCCAGCATGTTTCTTTTGGGTATATAAAAAGGTAATTATTTCCCGTGTCAAATAAGAAATAGCTAATTGATAAAAAAGCATGGCCTTTCTAACCAGCACTAGCACTGAATTTAATGCATCCTGAAAAATTAAGCTACAGGTGGCCAATTCTCCTCTCTCTGTGTGCTCCAGGAAGAGCACTGAGGCACCTCAGATCCCGTCCTGCGTCTAAGCAAGGAGCAAAACCAGGAAATAATCTGTTTGAAAAATATGCAGACAGGACCACTGTTCCACGACTACTGATCAGTTTTGTGTCCTGCATGTTGTGCAACTGTCCTGACTGCAGCTGTTATGTGATCTATTGTCCCAAAGCAGTGGGACAGATGAACTTCACAAAGATGGAGAAGCCAAACAGGAACAACCTTAAATATCAAGATAGAGTTGAAGGTACTGAGGACCTTTCAGGAGATGTTTACAGGAGATCATGTCAGACCTGGTTAGGAGTCAGGTAAAAGCTGCGTAGGAGGGGTCAGGGAGGGAATGTGGCCTTCACTCAGCTTTCAGTTTGGAAGAAATGCCCAAGTCAGAAGGTCTTCATATTAAAGGTTGGGAGGACAAACTTTTCACTCAGCAGGTCAAAAGAAGGAGTGATTGTTGAGATGTGGGGGTTGAAAGACTTGCTCTGGATGTCTTACTAATTGAAGAATGTTGGACTGGAGGTCTATCAAGATTTATTTGCTAATTTTGGGGTTTTTTTCCTTGGTACATGAGCACAGAGATAAATGTGATGAGTGTGTGACAATCAAGTACTTTCAATGCCAAGTTTTTATGAAGCAATAATAAGGAAGGATAGTATTTTTCTACATCTAACACCCATCAGAGCCATCACCAGATGGTGGGAGGATTTTGCAAGCTCACTCTACACTAACACATCCACAAGGACCAGCCACAACCCAGTGCCTGCACCATGACTGAGACCTAACTTGGTCTTTGAGCAACCTGATCTCATGGAAGGTATCCCTGACCATGGGAGAAGGTTTGGCATTAGAGGAGGTTTAAGGTCACTTCCAACCCAAACCAATGCTGTGATGATCCTGTTATACCCTGCTCTCACCAGGGTGTATTTGCACGCTGCAGAATTGCTCAAGATCGAGCATTTGCTGCAGTGTCAGGTACCACCAGAGACTCTGGGAAAAGCAAATTAATTCTTCGGCCTTGGAGCTTTGTTTCAGTAGCAGCCCAAACATTTACAGTCCCATTTTGTGTGAAGACTAACTCAGTGTGTGCATACTAAACACTATTCATGTACGTGTAGTGAAGTCTCCAGCACCAGGTCTTCAATTACACCAGATTTTATTCCAGTGGTTGAAGATATTTCACCTAAAAACACCAAAGGGAGCTGCTGGAGCCAGTGCTTCATGAAGATCAGTATACAAGGGACGTGTACTATGATTATTGGTGGATTGAACTGGAGGCAGTAGGAATATCATGATGTATTTGAGATGTGGCACATTTCCTCATGAGGAAGAGAGAAGGAAAAAACCCAGTGTGGTAAAATTGCTTTTGAGACAGGAAGAATGTCTGCATTACTGGGATACCTTGAGGATATTTTTGATAGATTATTAAGGCTACAATTTGGCAATTTTCATTATTTAGCCTGACCTGAAAACACCAGGTCATAGAATTCACCTCATCATTCTTGCTTTCAAAGACTATTTCTGTTTTTACGTTGATTCAGTAGCAGAACCACAGGTTGTCCTATTCTCATAAAACCGTTTTGAAGTCCTCTTTTAGGAAATATTTTCTAGAACCTTTCCAAGACATTTTATATTTCAGAAGCACTCAATGTATGACCTTTCTGTAAAACTCTATCCTGGAGTAAAATAACAGCAGTTATTGATTAAACATCTCTGAAAAATAACCAAACTATTTTAAGTTTTGGATACAGTTGAATTAGTAGATTTATCTCCAGAAAAGAGAAAATAAACCAAACCCCATGCTGAAAAGTTTTTCCATTTCATTTTAAATTGTGGTAAATAATTGGGAAATGTTTCCAATCAAATGAACCATTTTTGAACTAGAAGCTGATATCTGACTGCAATTTACCACAACCCATATGTGTGCCTGACATGGCCCTTGAAGCCAAATATTACTTCAGGTTTTCTTTACAAGCAATATTTATTTTTTTTCTCGCTGCTTCCTCTGCCAGATATTTTAATAACTTCATGGTGTTCCGTTGCATGAAAAATATTATAATATTTGGAATCACCATCTTTGTATAAATTGAAGGCTGTTGTATTTTCCAATCTGCCAAAAGTTTTTCAAAACATTCCCTTTTAAGTCCGGGCCAGAATGTTTCCTTTGACCTGACCAGGCTTTTATGTGACATACTTTGAGAACTGATGTCACCAGTGGACTTACCAGTGCCTAAGAGCAAAATATTTTTTCAGAAGTACATTTATTAGCAAATAGTAGCTGACTTCACTTCTTTCCCTTTTGCATTTTCACCTCTGGATTTCCTGACAGGTATTTTTGTGTTGGTGTTAAGCTCTAAAAGCAACATACATAAGGAGTTCACAGGTTTTGTATTATTTGGAGCTATTCTGGAAGGTTTTACATTTTTCTAATTCTCTGAAGAAATTTCTCTGCCTCGTCTCAACCTCTTTTTGGCCAGCCACAGCATTTCTGACAGAAGGAGCTGACCCCACTGACCCTCGCAGGTCTGCTGGGGGCTTGGGGTAGAGGAGGAAGACAGTATTTCATAGATCATGATGAGCCAAATGGCTTCATCAGGGCCATAGTCATCTTCCATCATTTGCTCTTGGAAACACTGCTGTGGGGTGCAAAAGCTGACATCCTGTATTGCGGCTCATCTCCATCAGCGCCTGCTCCTCGTCCTCCCTGGGGAACGGCTCCGTGTCTCCGCTAACCTTGCAACAGCCGACTCAGCACGACTTGTCCACGTTCATTTCAGAGAACCAGGCAACACCAAACACAGATAATAGCCCGTTTGTGTTGACTCGTGTTTTCCCACCTTGTAAACACCCTCTGAATTTATATTCCCATCGTTCCTGCTATAATACTATTCCCTAAGCCATAAAAAGAATAATTCTAAGCTTCTTGACAGCTAATATTTCTGTTGAACGATATTAATGCCTTGTAAGTCTGACCTCAATACTGATGCATCACAGCCTGATCCTACTCAGTGCTGAGTTCCCTCTGTGCCTTTTGATGTGCCCTGATGTTGGTAGAAGGCGAAGGTGCTCAGCAATCTCTAGTTGCACTCCAAAGCAGGAGTAGAGGCACAAAACAGAACTAAGATTCTTGCTGTCACTCTAATGTAAAGGTGAGACACATGTTTGCAGCAGCTGAACTCTGCTGGGAAGGATTCCTGTAAGAAATGGCATCCCCTTGGGATAGATATCAGCAAGAAAATAAAAAGCTTTACATCTTCATGCTGCTGTGGGCAAAACCAGTGGTTGTGTGTGAGGTCTGTGCAGTGTGTAATTCTAACGAGACAGCAATGGTTCACATGCACAGCACGTTTGTTTGAGCAAAGTTAACTTTGGGTTTCTTTAGCTGTCCAATTAATTTTTATGTTAATCATTACTTCTGGAAAGCAATGTTTTCAACAACTTTGTGCCATTCACACTACGTGAAAGCCATGAAGACACTTGGAATCACAGTCTGCTTAAAGAGAAACAGGCATCTATTAAATACTCAACAATCACGATCTGTAAGCACACACACACCTCCACACAGGCTGCATCACATCCATTTCTTCCAGATATGAAAGAGCCATCATGTACCTGAAACTGCAATTTACACAAAAAAATCCATCCCAGTCTGGATTCACCTCAGTGCTCCTTGGATCACAAAGGTCAAAAACCTTTCAGCAATAAAACCAGAGAGCTCTCTTGGCTGAGGTGATGTACAGAATTAGGCCCTGATTCTTGCTTCATTCATGTCTGTGTAAAGATGTTTCTAAGTGCTTCTTGTGTTGTGTACTGGTCTGCGGTCCACGATGTTGGAAGAACCAAAATGAAAACATCCCAGGATGATTTCCCCTTCCTCCTAAAGGACCTTAACACAATCAGAGCTGTTTGAAGTAGCTTTTTTTCTGGTTACTGCAGCTCTGACTGACAAAATCCTTGAGATAATGAGAAGCTCAGCCAAATGAGATTTCCAGCTGTGTTGTACTCTGGGAAGGCTGTCTCTGCTCTGCACACTGCAAAGCTTGCCCACAAGGCTGGGGAGGCAGAGGTCAGCCTTCCCCATCAGCTGCTGGGTGCACCCCAAATTCTGCAGGGGAGAAGCTGAAAAGGAAGATTAAATCCTGCATTTTCTGCAATCAACTCCTGGGTTGTTTTCCTCATCATCTCACATTTGAAGTAACACCCAAATTCGGTCCCTGGGCAATTATTAGAAGCTGAAAGCTGGAGCCAAAGATTGGCATATTTGGGTACTTTGGCGGAATTAATGGATTAACTCCCAGTCAAAACCACTTTAGCATTCTCCCTTCATAGTCTGCAAAGTTAAATTACTCTGGGCAGTGAGATAGAGCTACCAGCTTTAAAAAAACCCAGAAACTCAGCTATAATTTTCTCAAGCCACCAACATGGAGAGATAACATTTTTGCTCCCATAGCATTTTGCAGTGGCATCTCTGTAAACCACGCAGGAGCTGCAAGGAGTTGAGAAACACAGTGTGTGTGTCAGGAGCTGCCACCAGCACAACCCATCACTGCCTTCAGGGAGGAAAGGTTCAGAGGAGGGGAGGGCTGGGAGAACAGATCCAACAGCTGGGAATGGCAGGCAGACAGAATCGGGCTGGGAACACGGCACTCATTTCTGACTGGGAGGGATGCTGGCTGTGGGAATGGATCTTCCAGGGTCATATCATGGGTTTGCCAGCATTTGAGGCTGAAGTATTTTAGTTTTACTTTCAACAGAGATTGCTGCAGCTTCTCCTAGAGAAAAGAGCATGATCTCAGGATGGAGATGCTTATTCCTGAGCTGTACAGGGACTTAGATCAAAGTCTACACTGGCCTCAATCTAATCTTGGTGAGCACGAAACACACTGGGGAAATACACTCTCCTCTTTCCCCATTAACCCCAAGCACAGGGATGCCTTCTGCCCGCTGCTGGCAAACAAAGGGCCACAGCTTGATATTCAGAACAGACCTTCCAGCCTTAAAGATCTGTGACTCCATGGTGGAAAGGAGAAGCAAAGGGAAAGGCTGGCTGAAACATCTGTTCTTGCACCTGTGACAGCTTCATGTGGCTTCACATCAACAGTGGCACTCAGGCATGGTGTCCTGGGCATTACCACATGCAGGTGACCAAAAGTATGTCAAAGCAAGAAGGGAGCGAGGTGTAATCTCTCTTGTTTTGCCACAGACACCCCCTCACACACAGAAATTTAGGTTCATATTTGCAGTCTGTGGGTATCTTAGGCCAGAAACTTATCATCAGCATCAGCAACCATTTGACTGGCAAATGCTTGCACACATGTGGTGGAAAAAATGCTGCCCACTGTCAGAATGAATTTCCAAGCATCTGACTTATGCAAAAGACTTCTTTTTAATGTCTCTCAAGCACTTTGGAATATATTTGAGCCGATGCCTGCGCGTGGTCTGCTGAGTCTGGAGACTTCTGCTTGGACTTTTTTTTCTTTTCCCTTGAATGCCCTGGATCACAGCAGCTACATTTGCCTGCAGCACTATCTGCTGTCACTGCTTACTCCCTGGGACCTTCAGCTGGGATGTAGAGTTCACGTCATTATTGTGGTAGGTAAAACTTTAAGTGCTGCAATGCCAACTGCTGTAAATCACTGTAAGTTAAGTGCTTGGTTAAACGTGTCCAGGTCTCTGAGTTTTGTTCCTCTAGGAATTGTGCAAGACTTTGCTGTCCTGAAATAACACGGAGCATCTGGGGATCTACCTTGTACCTTGAGCCATATATGTCCTATGCCATGTGATCCTCAGACCTCTCCCTCTCCCAGGGCCAGGAAGAGGTGTCCCATTTATTCCTCACATTATAGGAACAAGGATGTCAGCGCTGACTAGTCTTGTATATCCTGGATATGAAAATTAGCTGGGTTTTGTTAACACTAAGATAACTTCCTTACAGTGCCTTATTTGCATGTGTGCTGAAGCACTTTTGCATCATTTTCCCAGCTAGAAACAGTCATATGTGCAATGCTGATACCCAGAACTCGGGTCCTGAAGGTTTTTGTTGTAAAAGGAGCATATGAGGGTATCCCTGTCCACACTATGCCGTGGTAAAGCCCAGCAGACAAACACAGAGACTTTTGGTTTGGTATTTTTATCTGGAAATGCATGTCACAGAAGGAAAGAGACAGAATGAGGAAGCTGAGGAGCAGGGAGAGGAGATATGGCTGAAAGCCTTCACTGGATACACTGTGGGGACACTGTGTCCTGCACTTAACTGAAAAGCTCATTTCAAGTTTTCCAGGCACCATGTTAGAAAATTAAGCTGTCAGATCTGCTTACAGGCAACATGCTAACCTATGAGACACATCTTCTCTGCTCACTGGCACAGTGCATTCTAGAAAATCTTCTTTCTGTTACTCCCTCAATGTTACTGTCATTCCTAGAATAAAAGCCCTCTTCCCTGCATGAGGTGTGGAGATTTGAGTCTCAAGGTACTCTCAGTTGATAGGTAATGATAGTGTTGTAGGTTTGAAAGACACCAAGGACCTACATCAGAGTTTCATGCCAGATCTCAGTCTCAAGTTGAGCAGAAATACATTAGAAAATGAGCACTTGTGACATTCAGCCTAGCTTCTGCTCACCTGCCTAGTGTGCCTATCTCTCCATGGAGTATACAAGAAGCCTGGGGCAGACTACTTCTCAGGTAGGTGTTTCAGATAGCAGCAGCTGTGATCAAGGCAGAATGCAGCATTATGATGCTCTTTGTGTGCTGAGCACAGAAATTTATCCACCTCTCCACGCCCCACGGCACGGCTGTAGACACAGCAGGGCAGAAACCGCTGTCATGGACTGTGTCTCTCCCTAAGCTATAGGGTAGCCAGCTCTCCATTTGTATAAGGCAAGAAAATGTCTGAGTTTTGTCAGTGCACCACACCAAAATACATTTAGCCCAGTCTATTGTTCTGCAGGTATGATTTTCTTTCATTTCAACAGCTTGCACTAAAAATCTGTCTCTATTATCATTCCAAAGAAATTGAAATTACTGGGCCGATGTCCTCCTTCTTACCAGCAAGTTAATGAAATTAGACATCCCAAGCTGTAATGAGCAAAGGGTGGGCAATGAAGAACATAAAAGACATTTTGGCTGAAAGGATTATGATGCCAAAGGGAGTAACTCAAGGAGCAGATTGGATTGCAGGGAGATAAACTGAAGGATTTGTTATCAGATTACTCTTTCTGCAAAATTATTCCAAGATCTAACAAATGCTTGTGAGTGTGTTGAATATCTCAGAGCTTTGAAGAAGTTTAGCATGAATAATTCTGCAAGTCACTTGCTTTTTGCTACTCTCCTTTTCAAAAGGGGAAGATAAGAAGATCATTGCGGCAAATCAGGGATGTCAGCATTTTTAGGGTGTGTCTTTCACTGGCGTAAAATAGCTGAGTCTCCTCTGGCTGCAGTGGGGTCTGTGATGGGAGTGAGGCAACTTGGAAACAACTGACCTGCTGAAGTTTGTTAGCATAAACTGTTCTGTGAATAATTGGGCAAAAGTAATGAACTACAGCAGGGAAGAGCAGGCCATGGCACTGTGGCCATGGCCAGCATCCACCTGGCAGAAGGCTGAATGGAGACCTCTCTGTGAGGTCTGGCACCAGGAGCATGTAGGCAGCGCTGGACAGCACTCGGGTCTGGTCAGTGGCCTCCCTGCCTTCACTCCACACACTAAGCTCAATTAGAGACCCAGTTATGAGGTGATGCTTTGTCTGCTAATGGACAAAGCTGTGGAAAAGGGTCCATCTGCTTTTGTTCTTTCAATAAAAATGCTTATCCTTAGAAAAGGTTTTAAAGCCATGGCACTGAGCACCACTGAGAATTTTGGACTCCTCTTATTCCTGATGTGGCTTTTAAACTGGCCAAGTGTTGTCACCAGCGCCAGGAAACACGAACTCAAAGAGGGAAGAAGGGGCCCTGCTGGACCATTTTGCTGTTAAGATATGATTCCTGCCAGAAGAATGGTTCAAGACCTTACCTGAGGAATGTGCAGATTGGCTTAGGAACAACCAGTGGACATGGAAAAAACATAATTTTCACATAAAACTTGTAGAGCATTATTACTTTTAAAGGCTGTGAATTTGGTTTTCTAGGTTTTCTTGGTAGGAAAATAATCTTGAAGGGAAATAATGTTTTTGTTCAATACATTTCTGCCTTGTCCTTCTTTGGCTCAAATGCCACAGCTGCTGAAGTGTAGCTTGCAGAGAAGTGCATAATGAGCTGGGGGGACTGCAGGCTAATTTTAATGCCTGTAGGCACATGGCTACCCTTGCACTCTGGGCTTTTATTCTTATCTGTCCTCCTTTGCAGAGCTCTCTCTCTGCTGAGAAGTATGTACAGTGTGTTGGTGATATGTGAGCAGCTACGAAAAGGGGGAAAAAAAAACTGTACCAAAAATTCATTTTGGGGAGCAAGAATTAGATTTTTAGCCACTGCTGACTCAGCCAGAGGATGGCTTTGCTTACAGCTCCTACTGTCCATGTACACTATCCAAGGCTTTCTGCATTTCTGCATCTCTAAATACTCCCGGTGTGTGAGTGACTTGCTGGCTGGGAGGAGGCTCCGTCCTTGGGACTGCCTCACAAAGACCTTTGTTTCCACAAAGCATGGTGTGCACCTGGAACACCCCAGCCAAATCTGAGCGAGAAATTGGTTAAAATTCACGGCGTTCTACACCACAAGGACATCCTGTAGGATACCCCAGTTCTGCCCTCAGTCGTTGGTGTAATTATAATCATTATGTGGAACATATAGAGGGGTTATTAAATAGCTGTAGTCTCTAAGTATCTGCTAATTGTATAAAGCACAGTACAAGGACAGCACAGAATGTCTCCTAATAAGAGAAGCCTACATCTCTGGTATCCATCTAAATCAAAAATCTTCTCAAAATAATAACCTTAAGTAACTATGCACTTCAGAGGCAGCTGCAAAAGAGTTAGAACTAACTCAATCAACTAAATTATGTGTAAATAGGTCCATTTTTATTAGCGGTCTCCAATGTATACAAATTTCAGTAGTACAGCAGCCGCAACAAATGGATTACTACATTATCTGTTCTAATCTCTTTCCTTTCTGTCAAAACACTTCTCTGACCCTAAAGACTAGCTTATAAACTAAAAAATCAAGCGAACAACGACAGCAGCAAGAGAAAACCAAAGAGGAAAAAAAAAAATCCCTGCTTAAAATTCCATCTCTTGGTTGGTTTTGCTGAAGATAAAAGATGCACTCTGCACTGAGATGTTTGAAAATGCTGTGGAGGGGAAAGCAAAAGGCCATTTTTACCAGGCACTCTTTGGTAAAAGCACTCCAGACAATTATGATGCCTGTGAATGCAGTCTACTCCAAACACTGCTTGGATAAAAAATACATGGGAAACAGAAATTCCCCATCAGCTTCTCATCTCTCTCTCTCTCAAATACAGGCTGCCATGCCTCCTAACTGGAAAAAAGGATCGGTACAAAAGAAATTCTCATTGATTCAACAGCAAAGATGGGACTTCAGCTGCTTGGACACAGCTGCCATGTGAGGTCATCTGCAGCCAGGGATGGGGAAGTGTAAGGTCCAAGGCTCAGGAGGTGACTCTGTGCCACAGTGGAAGGGTTTGGATGTACTCTGAAGAGACACGTGCTGCAATGAGAGGCAGAATATAATTGAAGTGAATGAATGTGTGATGGGTCTAAAATTTTTTAATTGAGATGAGAGAAGAAAAAAGATGTCTGCCAAGCTCAGTAATGAAATTTAGCCTAATTTCAATAAAAAGTTTCCTGAATCAGAGGCTGGTCCCATAGCATAATATTGTGGAAGAGATTGCCTTCTGTAGATAAAGGCTTTCAAGACAAGACAAACCATTGTGAAGCACTGAGAAGGACCCATACTCAGACATAGTAAAGGGACAGCATTTCTTTTCATATCTTATGCCTCAAAGGCCAAATTTAACTCCAGAAGACCCAAGTGTGTCTCCCACCATGCAGGGGATGCATAGACACAGCCATAGTTTTTGACGTGTAGTTATTCAGTGGCTCCAAGAAAAACTCTTTTTGGATGTCCCAGAGAGGGGTCTGTGATGTAGAAAAGCAGCCACAGTTCAGTTCCCTGGGCACACATGTGCTTGTAATGGAAGATGACATACTCATCCCTGAATAAATAAATGTCTTATGGCTCATTCTGCACCTAATGAGGGGATTTCAGGATCTCTGCCTGGAAGAACATCTTTGCATACACTGCACTACATTCATTGCTGTTCCCTCCACGCCTGCCACTGCCAGCTAAGGTCAAGGGCTTGAAGTTGTACATGAAAGCAGCCTGGGGAAAGCCAGTGCAGGAAGTAGGCTCCAGTCCTTGGTAGACCTGATAGGGTGCATTTGCAAGTGCCTTGGTCTTGTTTATTTTCATAACACGTCACTCCCTTGGAGCTGCCCATTAGCCAGCACAACAAAAATGTGCCAAGAGCAGAGCAAGGTAGAAGCTACTGTTTAGTTCAGTAAGACAGAGGGGACAGCAGAAGAAAAAGTACTGGTCATGTTTTATAGAAGGGGTATGGAAGGATGAGGGATAAATAAAACCAAAGACACAGAAAATCTCCTATTGGGAATGGAGCCACTATTGCTATGTACCAACTGAGCATCTAGGACTATCAATCTTGCAGCTGTACTTCAGAATCCTCAGAGAAGATGCACTCTCTGCTGGACATCATCAGATAAAATAATGGGGAGGTCCCAGGAGAAGACCTCTCCTGCTCTTGAATGCTTCCTTTCTCTCCAGGAAATGTGATGGGAAGGCCTCAATAGGGATGATGGACAGCGAGTGTATGCAAGGACACCTCTGGACATGTGCCTGAAAGATGAGCAGGGAAACTGAGCCTGGCTCCCTCCTTTCTTAGGAGAGAAAAGTGTAAGGCAAGAAGGAAGATTCTTTCACCTCTGTAATATTTCTATTTAAATAATCCCTGGTTAATTTTTTGGTATGAAGGTTGGAGAAAGTTTCTTATATATCAAATGTCAGGGTGTAAACTCCATTTTCTTCATTGTCTCTTGGCTAGCTGGAGGGGATCACACGTGGGGACCACCCAGGACCCCAGTAGCTCTTATGAGCTAGGATTTTTGATAACCTGGAGCCAAACACCAAAAAAATATTAGGAACACTTGGGTGGGATGTGTGATGTGCAAATATTGCTCTGAAAGTATTGGTTTCGTGCAGTTTCCCACTCTGTCTGCTCATAATTTCTGTTATGATTTTTCCCAATCTCCCCCCCCATGGAGTAACAGCAGCAACACCTTCTCCTCAAAACAACCTCTTTCAGAGCTGAGTCTTAGTCACAAGAGCATTTTTTCCGAAGCTTGACCTATAAATAACATTAAATAGAGATGAGGGTATATCCTCCAAAGTTGGAGGTAAATGACTGGGAGTGAATAAGCAGGACCCTGGAGTGGGGGCCTTTAGTGCTGATCTCCACCTGTGAGATACAGATAATAACTCTTCCTGTATGGTACATCATAGGGTTGTTGTGATGCTTAATTAAAGCATTTAGACAGTCTTTCAGCAGCATCAGTCTATAAATGTTAAACGAGGCTGTTATTCTTCTTCTCCCATGGTTACCGTCAATTGTTTTATTGATCTAGTCCATTACAGACTCAGGAAAAGAGTTGTTTATTGCAGTGAGAACTTTGAGGAGAAATATTTCTTTTCTCCTCACTACACTCAGAACTTGCATCCACAGATGTTTTTAATCATCAAACATTTTGACTTAAGCCTACAGAAGGTGGCAGGAAAATACTGGATAATGTTCCCCAGTAACTAAAAGCCTTTTTTCTGATCTTTCCACAACAACTCACGTGTTCCATTTATTGGCATCTATTGGGACTTGCGTATGAAAGAACTTCAACAGAAAAAATATCTCTGCTCTTCAATTATGGCTGGATGAAAAACTAGTTGATATCAAATGGAGGCTTCCCACTGTTCCACAATGTTTAAATCAGATTATTATTGTACTGCAAGCTGATGGTACATAAAAATCTCAAATGATTTCTCTGAGAGTTTGCATGCGAAGAGACTGCAAAATTTGTCCTCAGCATTTAAATGCTTTTAGAACAACTGAATTGATGTCAGTGTAGAGAAATGATTAACAGCAAAAGATAATTTAGCTACAAGCACTGTTAAATTTTCTTTCTCATTATATGAACATGTAGTCACGCTAAAAATCCAAAATACATTGTAGTAGCTCCATGCAAAAGCAGCATTTTTAAGGTGTAAAAGTATTCTGGCAGTCCAATTATTGCTCGTAGAATCCCAAAAAATCCTATGTACTTACATTATATTTTTAATTAGTTCACAAGTTAGGCAACAGTTGATAACATAATACTTAACATTTCAGAGAAAGCTCAGCAATAAAGGGGTGCTTTGTTACTGTGCTGCCTCCTTTTTCAATTACTGGGAGAATAATGTTTTTACAAGGAATCAAACAAAGGTTAATTTGCAATTAGACTTTTATGAAGGGAAGAGGCTCTGTTTCTGAGTTCTGTGACTCACAAGTCCATCATTGAGACACAAAAAGGAAAAGGCAGTCAAAAAATACTCCATGGAGATGTTCAGATGCTTTTCCATTGGATGGCAGTTCCCAGCTCAAATTATGTTGTGTTAATGAAGAGAGCGAAATGAAAATTTACCTACATAGATATTGGGAGAAAAAGCAGACAGGAATTTTCCATTCTTTGTAGGAGTGGGAGACTCGGAGATTAGGGGAGTTGCTAAAAGTTGCAGCCAAAATAGGGAGAGAGCTCCCATCCCTTGGCTCCTAGCTTGGCATCTCATTATAAGGTAAATTCTGATTTTGTGTTCCTTCTTCTCTGGTGCCACATGAATCACTGCAGTCTGGGCAGGGGGTTGAATTCACAGGATGGCATTAAATCTACAGAAATAGCCCTTGCTATAATGCACTGGAGGGAAGGAGGAGTGGATGAGAACCCATATTCAGGTATCTGCTGGAGGCCAGCTCCTGCCTGCCCACACCTGTAGTAGCCACACTGTTGCCTGAGTGGCGTCTGAATTGCTCTGCACATGTTTTTGGGTGCTGAAGGTACACTCAGGTAGCTTCAGTGAAATAACACAGAAATAATGACTAATGCACAGTCAGTCCCAGAAACAAGATGTGTGCAGCAGAAAGAGAGAGATTCTCCTTAGAAAGGAAAAGTCTAAAATAAAATAAGGTGTAGTAAAGCTCCAGGAACTGTTTGCAGTGAGGTTCTGTGGTCTACAGTGCCCTTGGCTGGCTTGATCCACCCTTCTCTGATAATCATAATAGGAGGACACCTTTCTCACTGCCAGGACACTAACGAGAGGTGACCTCTAACCCTGCTTAGAAAGGACAATAATCCGTGCTCCTCCTGGCAGACAGAACACACATCCTTCTGCTGCTAAAGTCGTGCCTGGAGACTGGCCTAATGGGTAAGTTTAATGTGCAGGGTACTGCCATGGCTAATGAGTGTGAGGCTCTTGTCTTCTCCAGGAACAGGAATCTGTGGGTGAAATAGCAGAGAAGGTGTATTTGAGCCTTTCGGCATGGCCCTGTTCTGCCGCTCAGGACCAGAACAAGGATTGTGACTCCAATTGGCCACCAATTTCCTTATCCTAAAATAACAGCTGAATCTATCTGCAAGACTTCCTTGCTATTCAGCTACATTTTTTGAACTGAGATTTATTTATAAAGGTAGGGCATACATTTACCTTCAGTGCAGCACAGGTAGATTTGGACACTGATTTTATATTTTTTTTCCAACTAGCTCTTGAAATAGATCAACAAGAATGATTTGCAGATTTTGGCAAAGTCAGTGCCAGGTTTGGCCACACAGTGGCAAGCAAAGCAATTAAGCAGAATGAGGATATACAAACCCAGCAATGAGAGGGTTCTGCCATGAAAAAGGAGCGTGCAAGTGTTCCAGATACCTTGGCTCAATTGTTTATGAATATTTCTACATACGCTAAGTCATCGATATTCACCATAAATCAGGAAAAAATAGTACATGAAAAATAAAAATTCCAGTTTGTGTATGTTATCTGACTTTTAAGCCTGCAATAATCCTTTGGGTTTTACTCTTAAGCTGCTTGTAGCAATCACAAAGCTAAATTGTGCTTTAAAATGAAGTCTGGCAGCCACCTTCCAGTAAGACTTGAATTCAGGAGCTAAGGATCTAAAAGCCATTCCAGTAATATCAGATTAATTCTAAAACTATTCTAAAATTGTTAGAGTTGACACCTGCAGTCTGATAAACTGGTATTTTCCAAGTCCTAAGCAGAAGGTGGGGAAAAAAAATAGTAAAAATAGTCTGCACCCAGCTTGGAGCTTACATCCATTGACATCTTCCTTGCACCCGTGTTCACTTGGACAAGAAAAGAGAAGGCTTCAGGGTGACCTAATTGTGGCTTTCCAGTAGGTAAAGGGAGCCTACAAGAAAGATGGAGAGAAGCTTTTTACAAGAGCCTGGAGTGACAGGACAGGGGGAATGGATTCAGACTAGAAGATGGTAAGTTTAGACCGGATATCAGAAAAAAGTTCTTTCCTGTGAGGAGGGTGAGGCACTGGAACAGGCATCCCAGGGAAGCTGTGGTCACCCCAACCCTGGAAGAGTACAAGACCAATTTGGATGGAGCTCTGAGTGACCCGGTCTAGTGAAAGGTGTCCCTGCTCACGGTAGAGGAGTTGGAATGAGACGATCTTTGACGCCCCTTCCAACCCAGGCCATTCCACATTCTATGAAGAGTACCCAAGCAAAGTAAGATGCTTTATTGTCCACGCATGCTTATCATTCTCCCTCCTGAATCTCAGCCCTGGGTTTTTCCTAGACAATTAAAGAAGGTAGGAAAATGACTTCTGCTTGGATTTGTCCTTCAGGAGCTGAGTAGGTGTGATCAGCTCTGTGGCATGGCAAAACTACCTGGTACCTTGTCAGTGACTGTGCATGTTGGAAACTTGCATGCACTTGCTGAGGTAATACACCACAGTGGAGTAGGGTTGAGCTAAGGCACCATCCGGTGCTCCCAAAAAATGTACACCTTCCTGGAAGATGATCCCAGAAGAGGAACCATGACAGTCTCAGCTGAAGTGGGGCAACTTCTCTTCAGCTGCTCTAAGTTAAAATCATTCCCAAATACACCCTTGCTACCTAGCTTGTGCTCTCACTTGGTGGGTTTCAAACTTCATGAAAAAATTTGAAGAAGTAGCCCTGGAGGAGCCAAAGCAAATCATGGAGTGGCCCAAATGCCAGGCCCTCCTCAGCAGGAGGCAGGATCATCCCTTGCCATGATCGATGGCCCTGGTGCAGGGGCCAGGCAGTGTGTGCTCTGGAGGGGTCATCAACACACAACACCTTAAATCAACCTGTCTTCCCTCACATTTAAAACTTCCCTTGATTGATGATGCTGAAAACCTGATAAATGAGAATCAGCTAAGTTGTGCATACAGATATCTGTGCAGATTAAATAATTAATCATCCCATAATTAATAAAGACAGATACTGGCTTTTTCTGAACTTTCCCTCCTCCTCTTCTCACACAGACTTTCAAAAGGTTTTTGACAAAAATAACTACAGACACCAGCCACTAATCTTGCTTTCTGGGGGAGGGGGCCCCGCTGCTTTATTAATGTGGCAAAATCTGTGCATACATTTGAGCAGTAATGAGATCTCCAGGGCAAAGTGTGACATCTGCTCCAGAACTTCCAAAATACAGGTTAATTTACACCAACCAAACCTCTTTGAAGCCAGGCGGTTTGATTTTCACTTGTAGACTTAATGTAGTAGTGTCTGACAAGCATCCAGCCCTCAAAGGCCTTGCCATTACTTAGCTCCCGGTAAACGAGCCTATCAAAGCACTTTATAAATAATACAGCCAAACAATCTCTTGGCAGAGGAACAGCTGAGTCCTTGGGCACCATCATGCGAATGGTCACTTGCCCCAGAGGTGGCCACGCCTGCAGGGATGGGGCAAATGCCCACAACATCACCATTATTTCCACCATGAAAATCAAGAAACTCAAGACCCTGAGGATAAGATAAGACGAATGGATCTAATGGAAAAGGTAAAACTGAAGTTAGAGTTTGTTTTTTCAGAGGAGACCAAGCTACTTATTTCCCTTACTTTTCTAGTCAAACATTGCAATTCTTGTTTCTTCTGTTGTTTGGGTTTTTTTGTTTAGTCTGTTTCTTTTTCAATTGTTTGGGTTTTTTTGTTTGTTTGCACTGTTTCATTTTGTTTTGGATTTTTAAAGAGAGAAGGAAAATAGCCAAGGTATTACAATAAAATTATCAATATAGTTATTTTTTTTTTTTAATACATCTAGAAGGCAGGGACCATTTGTGGCGGGTGGTGGCGGAACTGGGCTTTTTGTTAAAGAGCTGTACTGAAATTCTTCCAAGTGATGGTCCCTTCACTCCTTTGCACCTTCTTGTCAGAGCATGCTCACTTGGGACCCTGCATTTCAGGTCCTCATGGAACTAGAAATGGTCCTTAGGAGAAACACAGTGGGGGTCAAACAGGAATCTAGCCAGTGTCCAGCATGAGTTCAGACACCAGTGCCCAACAGAACCTTTCTCTTTTGTTAAACCAATTTATCTAAAGTAGATTATCCTTGGGAAGGTTAAGCGAGAACCCAGCTACAACCTATTAGCATTTGCATGAGGAGATTTTGTACAGGACTCAGTTCTTCAAGATGAAGCAAAGTTCATAATGAGCTCTAAGGGACAACAGTTGAAGCCAAGCAAATTCAAACTGCAAATAAGGATATCACTTTCTTCCTTGTTTCATTTCATTGGTTATTTTTGATGTTGTTAAGAAGAATGTTTGCTAATATCTACAACAACCTACGAGGGGAATATAGTGGCATATTGACCAGCTGCAGATTTCCAAGCAGCTCTTTCAAAAAGTATATGCCACTTGCTTTTAAAAAGTTATGGACTTGATACAGAAATTTCTGGATAATTATCTGATGCAGAAGGCTACTAAGGTTTTCTGGCCCTTAAAATCCATGAACTCATAAATTTGAATGAGATGAAGCAATTGAAAAACAAAGGCCACTAGGACAGAGAATGAGTCAGATGCAGATGTGTCTTAGACAAATCAATTTATTTTCCCTTGTCTGAAAGGCCCTTGTGACAAATTATTTAATGAGATTATCCTAAATCTTTTTCACAGGAGTCAGCCTCAAATCTGATTTCAGAGATTACCTGCTGCAATAATCCAGACATAATTCCTAAAATGCACTCGGGAATGCTGGGCCCGGTATTGGACACATCCAGGCTACAGAAGAGCTGCAAATACCCCAAGAGGCTCTGCTCACTGGGAGACTCTGGGAAAAGGAGACACTTTGCCACTTTTGCAAGTGTCTTTGCACACTTGCCAAACACGAATCAAAATATATTTAAAAAAAAAAAAAAGGAGCAAAATTAATGGAGCTTTATGGACACTATCAGGAATGCAGCAGGAAGTAATCAAGTATGAGATCACGTTGCTTGTGTGACTGTTGCCATGACATTCAAAAAGCACTTAGTGTTATCACAGACTATGAATATTCTGTTGACTGATTGATAGTCTGTGGCTTTTTTTCCTTGTAAGCAAATGCAATGACAATATTAAGCAATTACTGATAATGTCACCCAGCTGCTTTCCTGCTGCCTGGGTGACAGGAATTCTGAACTGCAGAAAAAAACAAATTTATTAGGGGATGGAGCGTGGCCCTCTGCTCGCTGGCGTTGCATTTGACCAGGCACAGCACAGCAGAAGGTTTCATTTACAGCAAATGAAAGAAACACATCCTCAGTAAACTTCACTAGGGGAAGTACCATGGGGCTTATTTAGCTCTGATTAGATCAATGAGACTCTCTAAACACAGCAATTAAAAATACAATTGGTAGCAATGTAGCCTGCTTTAAGCGTCTGCACGCCTGAGAAGTTTATACAGGAATAAACTTGTTAAAGTACATTTCCTGATTAGTAAATAATCAATATGCTAGGTACTTGGAAGCTCCACATGGAGCAATGGGGAGGGCCAAATTTTCCTAAGCTAAGTGTTTCACCAGCCTACTGCCAAGAGCTACTGCATTTGGCCTAATTTATGGGTTATTTACCAAACTGTGTCCATCTTTTCCCTTAATTATCCAGCAAGGACTATATGTCCCTGCATGCAATGTCTGACCATGAGCCAAGCAGAAATTTGGGCTTTGGATCAAAGAATAAATGTTGGCTCCTTCTGTTGCTGGGTGTGATGGAGTCACTGGAAGCATAATGGGAAGGTCTGCAACGAAGCTGGGTGTGGGATTTGGGATTGTGGCCTTTGGCTACAAGCTTGACCTGGATCTGATGGCCAGCACTAAAATATCAGCATCTTATGAAACTGCTTACAACATCGAGGACTTGGCAGATACATCCACTATTTCATGCTTGAAACAGAGGGAGTTTTAGCTGCACTTCTGTGCCAAGGTTTTATTACTTGTCCCGGAAAAGAGAAATCCAGGTCATGCTTCAGAGATGCAGAGAGGCCATCTCCTCCCACCACTTCTGCTGCTGCCTCCTTGCATGCATGAGGTTCTCAGGGTAAGAAGATCTGGTCCAAAGTTTCCAGTGTCTCAGTTTTATGGCTTGCAAGGGAGGTTAAAGGCTGGCTCCTTGCTTGCTGTGAATCTTATTGCTACACGTGGAGTCAAAGCAAATATCTTTACACATGATAAAGATCCAACCCTGAATTCATAGGGGTTATAGTCTCTCTAAACCCTATAAAATGTAACAGAGATGAATATCCTGCTCATGGGCTTTTAAAGCATTTTATGTTGGGGCTTTTATTTTCTTTTTTTTAACATTAATTTTTATAGGAGGGTTAAAGTAAACCTGTAGCAATAATAGCATTTTCTCTTAAATTTTACAACACTTTGCCAATAAAAATTGGCATTTTGGTATGTGCAGAGAGAAAAATATCAGAGGCTGACAAATTAGAAAAATTGTGAGAGGTTTCACAACAAAAACAGCAGCAGTAGTAGCAGTAGCTTACCACCTGGGTAGATCTTCATGACATGTAAAAGATAATTTTGAAAATAGTGTTTTGAATCCCAAACTGCACATGAATCAACAGCAAAATGCTATATTGCAAAAAAAAAAAAACAAAACCAAAAAACATATATCTATATATCTATATATCTTTAAAGGCAGATTTCATCTGAGAGATGGGTTCAGGATGTAGATGAATGGAGAGTCAGGATGTAGGACACATGGAGATTGTGTCCACATTTGCACACCACCTTCTAATAAAGTATGGGACAGCTTCTGGAAGAGGACAGGGGGAATAATTATGGCTTAGAAAACATGACCAGTGAAGAAAGGTTAAGTGATGAAGGTTTCTGTGGTCCAGAAAAGAGAAGCCTGAGGGGCTGTGAAACAGATTGTCATGGAAAGGTGGAAGATAGGGCAGGGATTAATTACAAGAGAACGACAATCTGGCTTCCTCTGCAGGAAGAAATGAAGTGGGCTTAGGAAAACCTCTTTAAGGGTAAGACTAGATGAGCACTGGGAGAGGAGCTGGTTACCTGGGAGTCAAATCTCTTGGAAATGTTGAGAACAGTTTGGATGTATTCCTACTGTGAACAGTGCAAATGTGCCTGTTTTGTGTCCAAGCCTGCCAGCCTTCCAGGCCTAATTTTTTAATAAATTTTGCTATATACTGAGAGAGTCTGGCATATGCTGTCTCCTGAGCAGTTTACAAACAGACAGAGCTTCAGAATATTCATTTGAAAGGTGTGTAGGTGGGCAGGTATTACAACCTCAGTGTAGAAAACTGGGGGAGAGAAAAACATAGGTTTAAGCAATTTCCCTAAGGCCAAGGAAGCAACAAGCATGTCAGACAAGGTTCAACTACAAGCATTTCTGCATCCAGCAATCCTCAGAAGCTCACACCCACCCTTTCCATCTCAGAGCATCTACCTTTCAGGGCTCACTTTTCATCTGGCTCTATTTTAATGCAGTTGCCTGGCAGCTTCCTTGTTTTTTCCTCCTGAGCTAGTCAGGTGACTTTGCTAGTCACCACATCAATAATTGCACAGTGTGAGTTTGTAGCTGCCTTACGACAAGTGAATACAGCTCCTAACCAGCCTCCAGACCCTTCCACCAAAGCTCTGCTGAACTGCATAAAGCATAGGAGTGACCCAAGATTTTGTCCCAGTGGGCAAAAGGCTGCCACCAATGACACCACCAAACTTCCAGTAACAAGAGCTGGATCAGACGGGAGGAGAGTTTGCTTTCTCGCCTGGAAGATGGTCAGCACATGGCAAGAGTGCATGTATCGGTGCTCATTGCTTGCCCAACCTGTTCCCCTAAACAAATCCCAAGAAAAAACCTCGTAGCCAGCTCAGAATGCCAGTTTCAGAGGGGATAAGCAATCATTAGGACTTGATCAGCTTTCATGTGGTGTTGGGATAAGGTGAGGGCTGGTGTTCTGTGGGTTCTTGAAGGAGGTTGCTTGCTCTGAGCACACCACAAACTCTCTTACAGATGAGAGCTCTGACTGCCAAAGCAACAACCACAACAGTGGCATCCTTCAGATCGACAGCCATTGCTTTTTTTCTTTATTCCCTTGATTGTTTTCAAATGCACTTAGAAGGTACCCACGGCCTTGAGGGACTAGGAACAATCACATTTAGAACTGTACAGATGTAATTCAATACTTCTCACTTTTTCCTCACTGAGACTTGCTCATTCACCAAAATACCCTTCCACTTTCCTCTGCCTTTCTACATAAGGTATGGAATACAGTCACACTGTGCCGGGTTTTAATTAATGTCTCATAATCAGCTGGCTAGAGGACCCCATTATTACTATGGGTTCTTTTAGGGTCAAGTCAGAAAATCCTTATGTCTTGTGCTGGAGGATTAATACCAAACCATGGGTGACTCCTTTGTGGAGCTACCTCTTGTATTTGCACAGGAGCAGCGCAGGCCTTCCTGGGCAGCCGCAGCTCCAGCAGTCACAGCTAATTTGTACATGTGCTGCCATTGGATGGGTGCCACGCAATTAAGAGGATGCCCTCGAGGCATTAACATTCCTCGTCTCACAGGGAGGGTGGTGGGAGAAGGCAGCAGAAGTTTATGGGGTGTTATCCATGGGAGTGTGTTATTTCAACAGCATTTGTAAGAATCTGTGAGGACGATTCAGAGCCGGGCAGGGAGCCAACACAAAGAGGTTTCTGAGGCCACAGTGGAAAACTCTTGAAATCCCTGTTTGCTGGAAGAAGATGATGATGAGGCAGCACGGGGAACTGATGGTGCTGGACTGGAAAATGCTGATTTCACTTCTGACCTGTTGTCTCTGGGACCTCGACAACGTGGTCACCCACAGTCTTTATGGTGTTTGTAACCCCTAGTCCCAGTAAAAAGCCCATCAGCTAGAGCCCTGTAAAGCCCTGACAACAAAAATGGTATCAAGGTCTTTGTCTCTCCTGAGGACGAACCGAGACACTGAACAGCAAGGACACCAGTGTCTCTCAGGGCCTCGGCATCAAACCAAAGGACCGAAAAGTTCCAAAGGACCAGAGCCAAGATCTTGCCATGACAAGTCCTTTCCACCAGAGAACTTCTGGGGTGCAGGGGCCCTGTGGGTGAGTTTCTCTGGGCTATCACAGAGCTCCTGGCCCTTGGGAATCCATCGTCTGAGTGCCTTGGGATACTATTGCAGACTTGACTTAGACTGGGAGGAAGTCTGAGGCTGACATGCTTTGACCAAGACATCTTGGAAGCAAGCAAACTGGAAAAGGTTTGACAGGAAAATTTTAAGCCAGATTTCCACCCTGTGTTGCTCTTAGAGACTCAGTGAGTCCCATTACTCTCTGGCAGAAGGATCTTGGCTTCATGGTCCATCCCAAGCTGTGTCCAGATGGTCCTTCTCTAGGACCACCTGGGAATGGGGAAGGTCTTTGCCTTTGCAAGTCTGGCATGGGCAGGACTGTGTCTATCCTCTTTATCAACCTATTACAGGGAGGAAAGCACTTGGTGACACTCCTCCCTGCCTCACTCCTACATTTAAGAAGCCACAAAATAGATAAAATAAATGAATTAAAAATACTGCACTGATTTTGGGAGAATTACGTTCTGTCCCACCATTAGTGCATTTATCTCCCAGTGCTAAAATGTGTATACTGAGGCTTCAGTGCTGCTGGCTAATCTAGGGGTGTTGCCATCATCATAAAAGGAAGAAAATCGATTCAAATCAAAACCCCACAAACAAACTATGACCTTATTCAAATCAGAAAAAAACCCCCAATCCCAACCTCTGACAGCTATGGTAGGGTTCCAGGGAAGCCAAGAAGCCACGCAAGATGCACGGCATTGATTACTGTGCAATAATGATTTCCCTTCAGCCCGCAGACCCCACCGTATCCGTCATCCCGCATTCCAGAGCACGCCTCCGAGCATCGTCGGGGCTGGGAAGTAACACACACCAGACCTCGCTGGGGGTTGCAGGTTAAGTATTGCACTTAGGTTTTATGGAGCAGAGGAGTAGATAAATTCTGTCAAATTAATGTAAATGCTCAGCAATAATTTTTGCTTCTGAGAGTCTTTAACCATTTCTTTAGGTTTTTTGGTAATATTTCTGTATTTCTCATTTTGTGAATCAGCATGAATCTCTCCTCAATTCTGAGATTCAATTTGGTTTGGTTTTGGTTTTGTTTGTTGAATTTACCAGTTATTCACCGGAAATTTAAGTTTTAAATCATTCCTAATTCTTGGTCCTTATTCTGCACTTTCTGGAGCATCACACAGACAAAGGAGTGGCCACTGTATTCCTGGCTGAGTACAAATTGGCACAGTTCCTTCAAGGAATGTTCCTTCAAGGGTGGTGGTATAACACAAGTCTGCATCACTGACTCTCTGCCCTGCATTTCATTCCCTTTGGGTTTGGTCCTTTCTCCACTGACATTAATTCTTTTACAACATACGTAATAGGCAATGAGTCTTTATTTCATCTCCCTGTTTGTATTGTGGGTGATATCTCCCAGGGAAGATTAATGATTTAAGCTGATTTAATGGTGCGCATGCTTTCCATAGGGGAAAAAAAAAGAAAATAAAAAAAGAAAAGAAAAAGAAACCCTTTCTCTTTTTCTGCCCAGATTGAAAAATGTTATCTTCTTTCTGGTTTGGGGGTTTTTTTCTCCACTGTTATTTTGTTGTTTTCCAGCCTTTGATGACCTCCCAAACAACTTTAGCATCTTTCTGTGCATCTGTGATGTTCCCATATTAAAGTGACTCATTCCCACCAATAAGCCTGGGACTGAGCTCAGTGTATGAGAGAAACTACAGTTTATCTCTGCTGAGTTTCAGGAGTTTTGCCAGAAGAGACTTTGACCCTACACTATGTAGTCTCATTCACCTTCTTGTTCTGCCACCTTTCCCTTTTCTTCTTGCTCTATCCAGGAGAAAAGGCAGCTCACTTGGCAAAAGAGGTTTGTTATGTCTGTGGGAGAGGTTTGAAACATTTGGCTGATGTTTCCCCTTGCGCTTGCTGAGGCACCAGAACACTGTTACTACCCGTTCAAAAGGATGTTCCAAAAAACCTCAAACCCAGACATATGTGACAAAACTGTGGTCTAAGCCAAAAAAAGAAAAAAAAGCACTTAGAACTTGTAAAGAGTTGGTTGGAGGTTAAAGAAATGCCAAAAATATTTTTGTTAATTTTTTTTCTTCTCCATCTACCTGACAGTCTACTTTAATAATAATTTAGTGTTTACTAACTAGAAAATTTACACTCAAGAAGAATGCAAAGATCATCAGTAAATGCACGAGAGTGATTTAAAATAGGGTAACTACTGGCATATGCAGACACAAATTTCTAAAAATGAGTTGCAACACATCGTAAAAGTCACACCCATTTTATAAAGCTTTCTTTACTGCCCTGTCAAACGCGGGAAAGTAATCAGATTCAGCTTTCGTGTGGACAAAGACATTTATTCCAGGCAGAGATGGCATACAGAGAGATGTAGATGGGAGGACACGAATTCCCTCCCCACCCTCAGCACATGGTTTTCCACAGTGCCATGTTTTCGTTTGTGCATTCAGAAGCTGCCTGGCATTTCCATACCGTCAGTTCAGCCCTGCTCACACCTCCTCCCATGGCTGTCTGTTTTGTCAGCCTCAGTTACTCCGAAAAGGTGCAGGGAGAAATGATTAACTGCAGTCAATTTATCTGGAATTCTTACAGCGAATGAATAACATTAGCTTAAGTAAAAAATAGCCAGGTGACAGCAGCCATATGCCTGCTGATGTCACACAGTGCATTGGGTGGATATCAGGGTGAAAAGGTAGAAAATGCTAGGCATGAGTGGATGTTTCATGATGCAATTTTTAATTGCATGATCGGGTGCTCCCTTCACCCTAACCTCTGCACCCATATTTTCCTTCTTCCTTGTGTGGGGTGGAGCTGCCTTGAGCATGAATCAGGGGAGTTGTCTGCTTTCCAAAGGGCTCCTTGGCATTTGTGGTAGACAGAAGGTGCACAAGGAACGAAGCTGGGGAGTGCGGCAGAAGGTGAAGAAGTCTTTAGGTAAAGATGTTTGGTGATGAGCGATTCACACATCCCAAACTTTTACTAATGATCTCTGACATCTAAGCTTTATTTTTGGGTTTCTGAGAGTCACCCCTGGCACATGACTTGAAGAAAGCCTGGGCTCTACCAGAAGCAAATGGTGAGGGACACAATAAACACAGAAAGTGCTGTATGATGTTGGGGATAGAGAAAAGTCAGAAATGACTCAAAACTGAAAGAGACCTTTAATGATTCCTTCATGGCTCAATTCTGCATCAGTTAAATAGAGACAAACCAGAGTATGATTACAGGTTTTGATGAATTTTGATACTGTTGTAATTAATGTTTCAGAAAAAATACACAAGAAAATGAATAATTCTGTTCTCAGGGCAGTATTCAGTAAATAAGACCTAGGGTTATTCGGTAGGAAATTAGGAGAATGCGAAATAAGGAATAGCTGCTCATTATCTGAGCACTGTCCATTGTATGCAGGAGACAAGGAGAAACCCACGGAAAAAAACATTTATGGGACTGCACTGTTGATGAGACAGGGCTGCAGGGATGTCCCTTGCTCCAGTATTTCCCAACTTTGCGTCTTGATGGTGTTCCCTCTTTAAAAAGCAGCTTTACACATGTGCATCTTACCACCCACATCCAGCTGGGACACGGGGTCTGGGCTGAAGAGGGTTTCCATGCCATGGGCACAAGTGCTCCACCCCATCTCTGCCCCTCTACTCCTGACTCCAGAACTTATCTGGAGTTTAGTCCTGGTTGTCTCTTCTCAAACTCCTTTCTCCAGCCCAAATCCTCTGTCCACATCCTCCCCTCCTCCTAGACTGTTTATTCCAGCTCGGACTGTGTTTCCCCTCCAGTTGTGCCTTATTTTCCATGCTGCTGTGGGTTTCAGCAGGGATCCTGGGGATGCAATGCAGGCTTCCTGTCCCACATGTTGGGAGTCACCAGTCTAATCAAGGACAGATCCTGTCCTAAAGCTCAGATGAGCTGGTTCCAGCCTAGATGTTCCTCAGACATCCCTACCAGGGTGCCATCAGTGCCTTTACATGTACCACCCAAATACCAGTGAGGGTGTGAGCACTGAGGCCCTGGTGCCATGGAGAGGTATCTGATGTTATGAAGACACATTTAATCTCTCAACTCACCTGATGTCTCTCTAAAGACCACAATACATTAGGGGAGGGGTTGTGCCAGCCCTAATGAGGATAAATATTGCCTTATTTGTGCCATATAATTCTTGGGCCTGATATGGAATATTTGCTGAAAAGATTAGTCTTGAAAGTAATTAGTCTTTCTGGAAAAGAATATCAGTGGCACCAGATAATAGTCTAACTCCCTCTATCCAAAACAATTTAATCTCTTCTAAATGAAATTCATTTTTCTAAAGAAAAATGACTTCCACAGTCTTATTCGGAACCTGGCCATGGAGAGATTCAACTTTAGATGCAGCAGTAATGATTTCACCTAACTTTGTATTTCAGCTCCTAAGCTACTAGAATTAATTGAGCGTGTAATTAAGGAAGGGTTTTCTTACCAATATGATCATGCTTATAATTAAAATCTCACACAAATGTGTATGTGGAGGAATAGGGCAGGGCAGAGCAGGGAAGAGACCAAAGTGTCTGACAGGTTTACATCAAAGGACCTGAGCTCCTGCAGCTCTGAGCCAGAGGGAGGGGAGGAAGGGAAGACAGGACTGGCTGATAACTGACTTGATATATTGTTTTTGACCTCCTCTCTTCAAAGCCCTGAGTGGTTTGAGTGCTGTCTACTCAGAGATGGCTTCTACCTTTAATGTTCCCTCAGCACAGCCAAGCTTTGCAAGCATTCGTGCTACCAAGAGCAGAAGTGTGATGATATCTGTCTGTTTTCAGAGGGACTGGAATGGGTTTGGCTGCTGCTTTGGGCTGTGCCTCATCACAGCTGTGGCCCAGGTGACCCCATGTCATGTCATGAGAGCCACCACTTTCCTCTGGTGTTTGCTGCACGAGAGAGCCATGAACAAGATTTTGTTAAAAAAAAGGAGTGGTGCATTTATACTGCTGATATTTATACTGCATTTACTACTAAATCAGCCTTAAATAGCTGTTCAGCCTGTCATGTGGGACCCAAGTCAATGGCTCTGCCTCAGGATAGCTGCATTTGGGGAGATTTTCCTGTTCTGAACATGGGGAGATGTTGGGTGCTGGGAAGCTGCAACACAGCACCTCCACAACAGCTGAGGTCCTGCACGAAAGGAACAAGGGCTCTTCCTAAAAAACCCCCAAACAAATCACCAAAATAGGGACTTGGAGCTTGAGGAGAAGAAGGGATTGACTCCCTTAGCTGGTCTGCCATGTCTTGTGATACTCTGACTGTATAAGGGAGGGGGAAATCCCTCCCTCAGAGGAAAACCAAGCAAAGGATCAAGACACCAAGGAAAAACAGGTGTGGATGAATGTTGCATGAAAGAAACCATCCTGAGCAGGGAAACTGCTCTCTCATTTGTTTGATATCTTCTGTGGTCAGGGAAACAGGACTTTGTATGTTTATTGACATTGTAACATGTTTATAAACCCATCAAAAAGACACCTGCATCTCTCTTCTGGTCTCCTCTGAACTGGAACAACCTGAAGGGCCTGGGATTTTCGTCTTGCTGGTTGAATCCCAAATGGGGTCAGAGTTTTAGTCTCATAGATTTGGTGGGGTTTATGCTGCAATGTAGATAAAAGAGGTACGCAGGGAAAGTTAAGGTACATTGGTTGTGTGTTCTCAGGAAGAAAGTCCACAAGCCCAGCTGCACACGTATTTTACATTTATTTAAATCCAGTAAAATACTGTAAGAAATAACTGACCATTACTGAAGTCTGTGCTGGGGTGATTAGAGCTATACTGGTAGGCACTGTTTATGGATCAGACATTTTTTTACATGAAATATGCATTGTGCAAGTGCTTTATTGCATTCCATATAGTCCCAAACATTAAACACATGCAGTCCCTACCAACAACTGCCTTCAGAATGACCTAATATATCAGGCAGAGAGGAAAACAGAGCTGTTTTCCCCCACAGATAACTACCAGGCTGGCATTTTGGGGCAACCATCATTTCTAGCTTCATAATCATCTCACTCGTAACTTTCTTATTTTTTCAGCTTTCCCATATTTGCAGCAGTTAAGACTTTGTGACCTTCCCCAAGGAATGCAACCTGTGATTCACAGCTAAATAGTGTGTGTCTCTGTCTGAGTCCTGCTTTTGGAAAGGGTGGCCTATTGCCTTGCCAACAGCTGCCATTAAGTAAAATACTTGATGAAATTACTGGGAAGGTGAGTGCTCACCAGAGTATTTTCTCTGCGCTTGCTAAGGAAGCCTGTGACCCACACACTGAGCTAGCAAGCTTTATGCTCTTAGTGCTGTCATCATCAGTTTTCTTCCCTCCGGTCTGTGCCTTACCATACTGCATTTTAAATATTATTATCATGTTGTTATTGCTATGATTGCTATTACTAATTTCACATTGGTACTTCTGTGGTCTTTACATAGCCCCCAGTCCTAGGTCCCATGGAATCCAAGAGAAGGTCCTTGGGCACTTTCAGGCAACATCAGCCACGTGAAGGCTTAGGGAATGTAAGACCTTCCTGGGCACTTCTGCTGCAGCCTGCGTTTGCAGAGGCTGAGCAAGACATGGAGAATTGAGGCCAGGGTGCAGGATGGCTTGAGCTGGGACGTGTCTGGGCACTGGGAGGTGAGCAGGGCATGTGGGAGCAGTTCCAGTTTACATCTCCTGAAAGGACTCAGTGGTATTTGACATACACTGTGAGAGCTTTGGTCTCACAGCAAGGCATGCTGTGATCATTCCAGGCTCCAACACAACAGTGTGCCAACCTAACTGCACCTCTCAGTGATGCCGTCCTGATGCTGAGCTGGTGATGGCAGAGGGGGGATCACACTGTCTGTGAAAGGCAAAGCAATCCCAGCATTGTGATTATCCTGGTTCATCTCAGGGGCTGTCTGATAGTCATGGGAGAACTCAGCAGGAGCTGAACCCACTCAGTCTGGTGTGCAGCCAAGGGTAGGTCCTAGGATAGTGTAGCCTGGACTCAGCTGTGCTCCTGAGGATGCTGAGAATGGACAGCACCCCCCAGGCTTTGGATCGTGGGTGAGATACAAGAACCTGAACCACAATCCTTCCTCCTTAAAAACAGAAGCAAAATGCCCCCATTTCCTCCCAGCCTTCAGTAGGGAGCATTTGGGGACAGGGGTTGTGTACTCATGATCCAGCACTAAGCATACAAGTCCCTGTGCTGAATTCTGATCTCACAGTGCTCCGCAGTGCAATTCCTGTTAACAGCACAGGGTCCGGCTCCTGCCCAGGACACATAAAATCTCCTTTCCTTGTGCAGTAAATAACCCACCCCTGCTGCAACTGGGCATTAGTGCAGGGCCCAGTCAGGCATGGAGCCCACTGCTCTGCTGCAAAGCACAGCTGCGGAGGAAAAATAACCTTTCGGTTTTATGTTCAGTGATATATCGTCTTTAAATCTGAATGGGCTTAGGAAATGTTACAGCACACAAACGGCTCTGTTTTTCCAGAGGCATAATGTTATGGTACAGTTGTTCCAGAGCCAAACTGCTCTGAGTTATGCCCCTACATCCTCTCTCTCAGGTATTTATAAAATTATGATTAACAGTAGCAGACATAGGACTTCATTATTTCTTGAATTGCCTTTCTTTTTAACCATCTACAAGCTCAGAGAATTACATATGGCCTCATTAACCTCCATGTCAAACTGATAATAAGGCAGGGAAGGAGGTACCCCTTCAGCTGCTCGACAGCCTGTGCAGGGGCCCTCTGGAAGGGCTGCTGAGGGAACACCAGCACCTCCCAGTCCACACTATGAGCTCCGTGTGTCCGTGTCAGCTCGTGGGTGGTTGCATAGGAGCCTGAAACGTTGTGTTTGTGTTTGTGTGCTCACTGCCCATGTGAAGTTACTCCATTTGGGAGACCAGAAGCCCCAGAAATAAATGGCTTTGGAAATCTCACTCTGTAAGTGTCATTAGCACCAGTGCGTGTCTATCTTGATGGGATACTCAAAATGGGAGTGAAAAACACAGTTGTATCGAAACAGGGATCTGAGACTCCATAGGAGGAACGTGAATGCTTTTGGAGGGAAGGGGGAAACTTCGTCTTTTGGTATTCTTAAAAACACCAGGACTGGCTTCACAACATAGGCGAAGGAATTATTCTGCCTCCTGGCTTCTACAAGAGTGCTGTGAAGTGATTTTAATATGCATAGCTGTCCAGACAGTGCAGGATCCTAACCTGAACTCCTCCAGGACAGCTTATGAGATTAAAGGTTAGAATCTGTTCAAATGTTTTGCTGCATGCAGCTGCACAAAAAACCTGCTTATATAAACTTTTTTTCAGTGCCATCCAAGAAAGACTACAGCAGTCCATAAGTGTAACCCAAACTCCAGACTTCACTTTCCCAGGGGTTATTTCCCCTCCTGATTTCCTTCCCTGATGATCTCAAAGGCCAGCTGTCACAGCCTTTGCTACTTAGGATTCCCAGCATATAGGATACTTCCCAAAACTTCTCTGCTTTGAGCCACTGTGAACTGCTCCAAGTAAGGCACAAGGACAATTTAACCATTCTTTGTGAGAGATCCAGTGGTCAAAAACTAAGTGGCTTTGAAAGCAGAGCCAACAGGGTTTAACAAACTAACAGTAACACCATGGGAGTTCGCTAATCCCCAAAATCTACAATAAACAGATAAAGTTAAGAAGATTCAATAAATGAGAACAGTCCCATTAATGCTTAAAGAGCACTATCTAAATACTACACACATTATTTACTGAGTTCCCTTGCTGAATTCGCTGTACACAGGAACACTCAAAATTCATTATCTTTGGATGCAAAGCTTAGTAAATTCGACAGTAATTAATCTCCATTTACCCTCAGCGTGTGTTTCTGAACAGACGAAAAGTTCATTGAAAAAGTTCTTTCAGCTGCTCTGAAAGAGAAGCAGTGCTTTGATAAACAAAAAAGCACCAAACACAGGCTTCTGAAAGGAAAATAGAGCAGTAGCCAGTTCTGCGTGGTTTGAGCCAGGTGCTCATTGCAAATTCAGTAGCGTGCACTGGCAAGTGTCAGCAGCAGAGAAAGTGAAATTACTGAAATTCTTATGCCAGTGTAATTTGCTGAAGGCGATGCACTGAGGGTTAAGGCAAATTGTGCATGTGTTGAGGATTGTAAAACAAATTAAAATGGAGGCTAACAAAAGGAGTGCAATATTTATGCATTTCTTCATTCTTTTCACTTTGTGGTACTCAATCAACTTCAGTCTTTTAAGGTGGCATGGGGACATTGCTATTGTGTACATCCATTTGCTCTGAAAACAGGGGCTCAGATGTCCTAGGCTACAGAATTTGACTGGTTCTGGTAATATTTATAAGTATCTCCGTTAACCTTCCAAATATTTACAACCCACCATTACTTCGAATCAAGTGAAATTTAATCATCAACACAAAAAAATGCAGTAACATTCCTGTTCAGTGCGTTCTACTGATCTGCTTCAATTTTTATATACCTGCCCATTTTACCAGGTATCCCTTCCCTTTCCCTTGAATTCCTGCATTTGTGCACTCTGGTTATACAAAAGCAGAAATGTTTTAGTCACCCACAGCTTGCTGCAGTGGAGTCCATTACACGGTGTAATGCACTTAGTGTTTAATACTCAATTTACCAAATATTTTAAAGAGTTTCTAAGTTACTAAGCATCCATTGTATGATCACCCAGCATGGCCCAGCAACTAAATGGGTTATTACCTTGTGGAATGAGAAACAAGTCCTCTGTGAAATATGCTCTTGGTTGTACATTCCCAGCCCTCTGCTGGCAAGCCCTGCCATGGAGCTGGTTGGAGAAGTGAGGACATCGTGTCCATGTCTCTGTCCAGTGTCTCAGCTCCAGCCCTCCTTCACAATAAACTGGGCTTTTTTAGTCAAGATGCGCCCACCTGTCCCTCTCTCAGCTCTGACATGGAGTGACAACCTCTGTGAACAATAGGGACCGAAGAGCTGCCAGCAATCTTATTTTCAGTTGCCACCATGAGATTCATCCAAGCCCACCTGGAGGGATTCAGGCTTCGTTTTAATTCCAGGGACCCTTGCATTTGGCTATGAGAGGCAGATGTAGGCTGTCCTCACCTGCTGGTGACAGACTGTGAGAAGTGCCTACAGAGTCAGCTCTTGCTCCTGCTTACCCACGGAAACAAAGAAAATTGTTTGATTTTAGTTTTCTGTCTAGATTTGAGCCGGCTAAATAGAGGTGCTTGGGACTCTGAAGATATAACGGAGTCTTTATTTGCATTTCACTGTGACAGGGAGATGTTTTCACACAAGTTCAAATCTTGGAGCTCCCAGATGCTCCAGGCACTCTCCAGGCAGCTCTGCCAAAAACGACCAGAAGCCCACTGTCCTTCATGTCACTGTACAAACCAAAGGACAAAAAAACCTTCTAACTAACCTCCAACAGCTACAGCCTTAGTGTAAAACAAGTGACAACAGATGGGATCAGACAGACGGGGGAATAGAGGGGGAAAATGAGGCAGTATTAGGGTGTGACAGGCAGGGGTCTTGGCACATCAGCAGCCTTGCTGTTGTCAAGTTTTTTTGTGACGTCATCACATATTAAGGTTGTATTTGGGGAGTTAATAGATTTTACACTTGATTTTCTGTCAGGGAGCAGGGAGCCACTGCCAGCCATGAAGCATCTTGGAAATCAGATTAGTTTTCAAATCTATCCAAGTGATCTATGCATTGTTATTTCTCTGAAAGGTAAAGCTGTAAGAGCCAAGCCTGACCTTTATTTCACAGAGTCTATTTGAATACCTCCATCAGCTGCCACGGAGCGACTCCAGATTAACAGCAACGTAACACCAACGTCAGGATCTGGATCTTCCAGAGAATCCTGTCGATCTTACATCATTGCAACAGATTATCTAAAATCACATTGCTTTGGCTTGAGAAGATTTTCCCATACACAAAGGAGCCCAGAATCTCTCCCCTTCTCTAATATTAAGGCAGATTGTGATCCAAAGGGTCATGTCTATATTGCCAAGCATATTCTTCTATAGGATCAATAAATAAACTGATAGTGGCAATTGAGATTACACTTCATGGATGGCATTATTAGGATTTACATTCCAGCTACAAAGCAGGTTAGATGAACAAACAGAATACCCAGTCCTGGACCACTTCCCTTACTCTACTCTGTCATTTTTATAGCTTCACACATGCTGCAGGTGCTGCTACTACACGCGTCTGGCTGTAATCCACACACCAGCCTGAGAGCACACCAGTCCTGGGAGAGACTGCCTCCAGCAGTCGTTTCAAGCCTGGTTAGAGGAGCAGAATGGAAACATCAGCTAAAGCGATAAAAGTTACATTTTCTAATAATGGAAATGAGATGGAAATGTTGGACAGCTGCTAGGGGTTTCCTCTATTATCTGATTTTTAAAAAATAATGCTGAGAAATGCCTTACAAAGCCTAACATTAATGTATGTATTCCTCAGTAATGAGAGATATGAATGGCTGAGTCTATAATCCCTTTTAAATCTTTCATTCTGAAAACTGCCCATAGCATTGTTCTTGGTAATGGAGAGCTATATGAAGTTGGCAGGTCCTTTTTTAAATTATCAACTTATTGTGCAAGACAAAAAAACCTGAATTAAAGTGGAAAAAAAATTACGCCCCTGGAGAATTGCAGTGCAGACATTTGCTGGCAAATTATTTTTATTTAAATCACTTTTCTTGGTTTTAATATTGAAAAGACTTTCAATCATTGAAGAGCCTTTAATTTAGGATAGTGGATGGCAGGGATGTAATTGAGGAGACCAGACTAGCTCATCTGCTTCAGCACAGGGGCTGGACCAGACAATTTCTCAGATTTTTTTCAAGTCTGGCATTTATAGAAAGCAACTCTGGTCTGACTGCCCCTTCAAAACTGTTTGCATCTAAGACGAAGATACCCTGTTGCCAGCAAGAATTGCAATTGAATTCCAATTCTTCCAGTCTTGAGACACAATACAACACGGTTGGATTGAATGTGGTGATGGACTGGAATCAGAAGGGTTTACTCAAGGCAGTTACCACATGGGATGGAGGCAGTGACTAAATAAAATACAATCAGGATTCAGTCTCACCCCCAGGACCACAAAGAAATAGTCACGGGAAGAAATTTTTACAAACTAAACCATCACTGTTTTTTCTCTGGCTTTTCCGTGGTGGAATTCAAGTTTTTTTAATAGTGAGGATTAATGTCAAACCTTTAAAGGGAGTTGGGAGTGTGAGGAGGCAGCAGACAAGTGCAGCAATTCCTTAGCTCTGCACACTCCCTCTCTTTTACAGCTTTCTGGTCTGGGTCCACAACAAGACGTCCCCGACTGTGGCAGGGTATTTGGGCACAAAATCACCCACTTTGCTTGTCCATGCCTCCCTTGCTGCTGAAAACACCACGCTGGGGTAGCCCAGTGTCCCCATCCGTCCCTGTGCCGCAGGTATGCTTTCCCCGACCGGCTCCCCGGGGAGCACGCACAGACACACAGACACAATGAGAGCCTCCAACTGGAAATTCAAACAAAAATATGGCTGTCTACTCCAAAAGGCAAACTCATTTACAAAGGTCATCTCTGTCGAGGAAGAGTGATGCGTTACTCCCCTCTTGGAGGCAACTGCTGTCGCTCCTCTGCCGAGTTACATTCACGAGCATAGTTTTGAAAAAGAAGAAGGAAAAAAAAAGAAAGAGAAAAGAAAAGAGACAAAAGCCCGGCAAGCCCCCTATTCACAGAGCTAGCCCCGCTACTCCCCTTCCCCTCCTCGGGTAAATTCAGCTTCGAAAGACGTTAACATCTTTCCCTACCTTCGTTCTCATCGGAGACAGAAGCCCTTCCATTTTGGTCCGATCCTCATGCCAATCCTTGTCCCCCAACTTAGTATCTCGTGCCTGTCTCAAGCATCCCACACGAACCAGAGCATGTCAGGGACCGCCAGCGACACCCTTCATGGGAGCTCAGCCAGCTGCCAACCTGCCAACTTGCAATCCTCAGCCGCGTGGAGCACCGCTCCTGGAGAGACCTTCCTCCCCGTGCCTCCTCTCTCGCTCTCTGTGCATAATCTGCCCGCAGCTATGTTTGTACCATCGCGGCTGACAAACGATCCCTGCCTTACGTAATGCATTCAGCACAGGACGGGCGATCCCAGCCCCGCCGCGGGGCTCCGGTCGGCGGCAGCGCTGGCAAGGAAGGTGCGGGACTTTGCCCTGCCTTTTGTGCCGCTGGGGCTGAGCCGCGGTGGGGCTGATGCTCGTCCGCACTCCTCCCTGCTAGCGAGGGAAGCACCGAGAAAACTTCGTCAGCGTGGAAGATCGCGGATTCCCCGCGACTGACTTGAAAGGGTGTAATCCTCGTTCCCAGCCTCAGCCCGGGAGGTTTTCCCTGCTCGGGGAACGCCAACAGTTGGAGCGTTTTCTGCTGGGCGCGTTTACTGTCAGCGAGTGACCAAACCCACGCTGAAAGGGAGTTCCTGTCAATTGTCAGCCGGGAATTCAGGGAGAGAAAGAAAGAAAAGCGCACCAAACAAAAGGAATGTACTCCTGCAAAGTTGGTCGGCAAAAGACACCCCCTGAATGCATTTCTGTTAGCATTTTAATCAAGATCAGAGCATGCCTCTGTGGAAAATTCCCTTATTGCTCCTGCTTTATGCATTTCGTTTTCCATCATGAAGTGATGCTAGGACTGAATCTCTTTCAGAGAAAAATCCAACTAAAAACGAGGTTCAGACCTACAAACACACCAGTGTTCAGCCCACAGGACCAGACTAGACCAGTCCAAAGTAAAAGCCTTTCGAAATGCCATCAAATGAGCACAGCTGCCCATCACTGCTCTGAAGGTCAGCTCCCCCCAGGGCCACCCCACTTCCTAACACAGACACAGAAAGGAAACCCCTTCCTCAGCCCAGGGGATAACCTTCCACGTACCAGTGCCCAACTGCTGCCCAAAAGCAAAATTAAAAACCCTGTTACACCGCCACAACTCGATTTTCAGTGTTAGAAAAACCACTGTCAGGCTGGTTGGAGCATATTACAGGTGGAAATTTCTAATGCCCTTTAACATCAACTCTTAGGCCCCAAAGCTACATGCTCAGGGAGAGTCACTGTCTGATTCAGGCACTGAGCTGGATCTGGTTAAACTCCTGAAAATGCCACATGTTCTCTGGATGATGATGGGGATTCACCTCCTTTATCTTTTGCCATCTAAAACTCTGCCTTCTGGTACAAGCCAGCCACTGAGGCTCCTGCAAACCCAAAAAGAGAGACCAGTGCATTCTCAAAGTGATTGGCTGCTCAGACGAGGGACCATCTCTGACCCCATGTATCCTTCATGCTCAGCTCAGGCTCCTAGAGGCTACACTGAGAGGGAGAAGGTGTGAAGGAAAATGTTCATGGTGGTGTCATGGTTCATTCATGGCATCCCAGGGAGCACAGCCTGGGATGAACCCAGAGACAGACAAAAGTCCTGCCCTTCAAGCCCCAGCAGAAGCGCTCCCAGACAGTGACACATATGAGGATGTTCAACCCCACACATCCCTTCTCCTCTCTATCTCTTCCAGTCCTTTTGACCATGTAGATATTGCAGTTTTAGGCCATTTTTCTTATTATTCTTTATGGGCTAAAAACAGGGAGGGGAGTTACCCCCTACAGTAATTAGTATTAATTTCAAAGATAATTAACTGTTTTCAGCCAAATTCAGGTTCTTCTCAAACGTGAAAAAATCTGATCATTTCATACTGAAGGCAGAGATAAGTTTTCCAGAGCTAAAGAGACTGTAGAATTCTGTCAGGCTCATCCATTTCTTGCTGGTTGTATATAAATGTGTTTTGCTATTGGTATTTACAAGACTTTAATAAGACTTTGAATAAATGGCACCAGGAATTCCAGGTTCCAGTAAGACAAGGCCGTTGAGATTTTTCTGCTGAACAACATTGTGCCGGACTCTGATGAGAGGTTTACAAGTCTGTGCATCTGTGAAACATCATCTTGTCCAAATAATCACGGGAATTTGACTGTCCAAAGCCTCAAGAGGAATGTAAAGAGAGAGGTGTTTTTGGGTATTTTGGAGATGTCAGAGCAGGTGGTCAAGATTTAATGCAATATGATAATGTGGGTGATGCAGCCATGGCAGCATATAAATGCCTGGTTCTCTTAAAGCTCAGCTCTGCTTTGAACTAGGCTAAACCATAGTACCTCATGAGCTTCCCTGTGTTATCTCTGTTTACAAGAGAAAAAAAAAAAAAGCGTTTCTTCTAAAGTCCAAAAGAGTAATTCAGTCTGGGACCAGAAAAGCAAGCTGGGGCCTTTCTGGTTCAGCTGCACTCAAAGCCTCTCTGATCTGAATGGATTGGGAATTGTGCTGATACTGCATGAGTCAGAGCAGAGCCCAGCTCAGCAGGATGAGCAGGAATGGGAAAGAGTATGGTGCTGTTAGAGCAGCATCTGTGGCTGTGAGGCAGCAGCGACTCTGCCTACCCGGGGAGTGCAGGCCGAGACCCCCAGCTGCATCCCGAGGATGGGTCCCTGGGCGAGTTATCAGCTCCTGCATGGCATTGCTGTGAGCCACAGCTGAAGTGGTGTGTGACGGTAAAGTCTGCTCACACCCACCTTTACCAATGGGACCAAGGGACCCAAGTGGTTCTGCCTGAGAATAGTTTTGTCTTGGCTCCTTGGAAAGCCTGGCAATTTCCAGTAAGAGTTGGAGCATCAGTGGATGGATGGGTGTTGTGCACCACATCATCCTCCTCTCAATCTCCAGGCACCAGGTCGGACTAGAGCTGTGGTAGCATCTAGGAAAATGCTCTGCTTTAGCCTGGGCAGCCACCAACCTGCCCTCCTTGTGCTGCAGGGTCAGGATGAACACTCTTGGTGTTCTCCAGGCTGTATGCAACCCCTCCTTCACATTCAGAGCGGTAATTTAACAACTGTGGGAGCCAGAGAAGTTTATCTTCACTTTAAAGTGAGAGCTTTAGTTGATGTGGCCAGGGGAGCAGTGCCCTAGCAGTGTGTGCCTTGGTCTGACACCTTGTTCCTCTACATAGCTCACAGTAATGCTCAAATTACTGCAGACTCGTTCCACAGCCTCTGCTCCTGCGATTTCAGATCAAAGGCACTGCAGAGGCAAAAGGAGCATGTGAACACTTGTATCCTCATTCTTTTTCTAGAGAGGTGAGAAGCATTTGACTCAGATCCTCGGCAGCTACACCCAGCATATCTCAGGTTCTCCATCTGCAGAAGGAGGGACCAACTTGTCTGGTTTGCACAGGTGTTGCAGAGGTTCATCCTGTCCTGGATCCAAACCACCATATCCTAAAATGTGGGAATATAATTACCCTTGGCTTCTTAGCTAATCATGGGAGTAAGAAACCTTGCAACCCCCTCATATATTGTCATAATTTAAATTTCTGCTGGACTCTATGCAGCAGACCAAGGCAGATGTCTACCTGGAACCTGGTATGTTCTACCTGGATTCAGCTTTGGAGCTCAATCTCTTTCTAGGCTCTG
Source organism: Oreocharis arfaki (assembly GCA_013398015.1). Classification (NCBI taxonomy): domain Eukaryota; kingdom Metazoa; phylum Chordata; class Aves; order Passeriformes; family Paramythiidae; genus Oreocharis; species Oreocharis arfaki. The sequence continues at coordinate 519,575 of VZRR01001879.1, forward strand.
CTGACTACATCAACAGACCTCCATGGACCAGAAGGAGAGCAGATACGTCTCTTGATATCTAGCCATGTAGACGTAAATGGCTGAATTTAGCTGCCTGACTCTAGAGCTGTGTACCCAATAGTAGGAAAAATGGCCCCAAAACCCCTTAGGTTCACGGTCAGACTACTGGCTGAGGGTCCTTGAAACAGCTCAACTCAGAGGTATGTATTTGAGCCCTCAGTTCTCCTCTTGTTCACCCTTTGTGGGTGCATCCAAGCTGGGATAAAATTCTGAAAGCTGAACACTTCCTAACCTTCGGGGTGGGGATGCCAACACAGAGCCAAGTTGTGCCTCCTGTACCAGCCCTGAAAAACGGAGGAGATTTGGATTTGGACCAAATCTCCACTGCTCTGTGATGAAAAAAAGCTGCCATCTCCTCCTGCCTTCCACCCCCAGACCTGCCCGTGACAGGGACAATGGATGCTGTGGCAGCGCAGCCTACCCTGCATGTGTGCCCCTGGCCGACCTCGCCACTGGTCACTTCATTCATCTAACAAAAGGTAGCATCGCGGTGTTGCCATGGGAACGCCCCGCCATCTGAATGGCTGTAGCATCCTGTGAGGGAGGGGAAAACACCCCAGTCACACACCAGGGCTGTGCTGAAACGTATCTTATATTTAGAACAGGCGGTGCGGGGAATACTAATGAATATTTAACACTCGGAGTGCCTTTCATGCTTGGTTCTTTTTATTTTTGTTGCATGCTTCCCATAAGCACAACATTTGCTTCCAAATGGCATGAATATTATTGCTACTGTGCTTCTGTCATCACTGCTCCTCCAGGTTTCCCTTGCTTTTCGTGAAAGCAAACTTTTCTTGGGTTACCTAAAAAAGGGTAAAATTTGCTCATGCTCTGCAAGAACCGGTCCCTTTTAGGGCTTTCTTTCCACCCCCCCCCCCCCCCCAAAAAATATCTGCTGTCAACAATTAATTCTCTGTGTTGCAGAAAATAAATGAATTATTCAATCAATCTAACTTACTTTCTCGCATTCATTCATTCATTCATTCAGGAAAAACACACACCTGAAAATGTCCTGAAATTCCTTCCTTCTGTCCTTTTTCCCAAAATGGTGAGCAGTGAATAAAAAGGGGTCTAACCCCCCAAAAGCCCAAACTATGAATAATTGTATGTGCCTAATTATATGATACTTTTTTAAAAAAGGCAAAGGTGCTGTACATGGCAGTGAGTCCCACCTGCTCCTGCCCAGGCTGTGCAGGCAGACTCGGCACCTCCTGGTGATGAGCAAGTTGATGTTTTTTGAGGATGCCAAAGGGAAGTGAGAACAGCACTGGCTGGGGTGGCATGGGAAAGAGGTTCCTACCCATGTGGGTGCAGCCCACAGCATTGCCAGCCTGGGGACTCCCATCTCCAAGACGTGCCAGGAGGATGCAGCCTGGCTCCGACTGCGGGTTGTGCTGATGGCTGGGCGCATTCTCTCTGGGATAGCACTTCCTTTTCAGTCTCCTCTCTAGTTATAGATGAAATTATAAGCAAGATTAAAAAATGTGATGTATCAGATCTCACTCTGAAGGAATCTCCTGGCATATATAAAGCTTTGGTCTCAGAAAGGCCAGATTCTCAGCAATGATTTTAAGAGTGAAATGTGCTCTTTTTACTAGCCAGTGGCAAGGCTCTTTTTTGAGCTTAGCAGCCCTGCAAAAGCTGCTGGGATCCCAGAAGCTCATCTGTGTGCTTCCTGCTTGGTACCACGCCAAGGCACCAAGGATAGAGGCGCAATTGAGCTGGCAGCTTTGTCGGTGATGCGAGGGGAGGAACAGTGCTGTACTGGGTGTGTTGCTTTGGCAGCACTGAGGAACTGGATCTGTGTTTGTTTGTTGCCAGTTGTAGGGCGTATTTTCAAAATGGAGAAAGGTTTTCCTCTCCAAGGTTGCCAATGCAGTCCTTGGAGATCTGCTCTGTGTGTTCAGAGGGACAGGGACTCGCCTCTGAGGAGGTTAAGAGGGGACACACCCCTGCTCTTTGCAAGCTGTTCCACTGATGCAGCATTTGCATGAGTAAGTGCTTTCAAAATCATTTGCCACTTACCCTTCTATGGCACCAATTCCAGTAAGGGCTAGAAACACCAGTTTTTTTTACTGGAGTTCATCTTTAAGGCTCTAATGACCTGCTTTTTTCCAGAACACTTAGGCTTTTTCCACAAAAGCAAAAGCAACATGATGAATATTAAAGTCTCAGGGTATTAATAAGGCTGATTTAGCTGCCTTCCAAATCTGGAAGGCAGACATGAAAAAGTCATATCTGAGGACCACAGGTCATTGTACAAGTCTGAGAAAGACTCTGGCTTACAGCAAAGCCAGTTCAGCATCCTGCCCTGCTTGGCAGGACCATCAGGGTCTGTCCATCCTCCTCCAATAACTGAAAGCCATTTATCTCTATGACACATCAGTGATCTCAGCCATTGTTATCATGATTCCTGTTAAGCCAGTGTGGCAGTTTAGGAAGGAAAATCTGCCTCTCTACTACACAAATAAACCACCCCAGCAGAGATGGAGACTGCTGTGTCTGAAGAAGCAGATTCTCGGGATCAGGCTCTGGCTCGGTGGCTTGGGCAAGGCTCTGCCTACCTTCTTTTTTCTTGCCTCCATCCTGGCTCACTGTGAAGATCTATAGATGAAAAATTGGAGTTGTATAAATGGGGCTTACAGACTTAAATTGAGAATTGCTGGGCAAAACCTCTGCCCCAGCAGAGAAAATGGCCTCTGGCTTTCTTGGCTCCCAGCAGGTACCACCACCAGGCCGAGAATCCTTCTCAGTCTTCTGACCAAACCTGTGCTAGAAATATGAAGGGGCTTCCTTCCCTAAATAGCAACTGAGCTATATTTTCCTTTTGCTGCTAGGTATATTTGTTGTTCTGGACGTTAACAGTCAAAACACACACAAAGCCTTTCACTAGAGCATTAGGTCTATGTATGCAGTTTCAACAGTCAGATGATTTATTCATCCACTTCAGCAACCATTCAAACAGGGCACGATGTGGAAAGCAACAAACACTGAGTGTTTGTGTTTGGTTTGCGAGAAGAAATCAACAGAACAGGATAACAGAAGCTGTTTTTCCAATGTAAAGGACTCCAATCCCATCCTTGTCAATATCTCTGTCAAATTAAACACTGTTTCCCAGAGCTACAACTCCTCTAAAGCACGGCTATTATGCTCTCAGCTAGAAACCTGATTATAGCCACCTCATGTCTCTAAAAACACAACCTCTGATGCAAGGTGACTCCCAGATATGCTGCAAATGCTCATAAATGCGTTTGATGCTCTCTGGACACATCTCTGTGTGTGCTGGAGGAGGAGACCAGCTCTCACAGGGCAGACAAGGCATGAAGTGAGAAATAGCCATTTCTCTCAAGTGTAATGTCATTAGAACTGTGCAAATCCTGGATGGTGGTATTTCTGCCTGGGGAAGAGGAGAAAAGGAGGGAATGAACAGAAGGGCTTGAGGTAAAGCAGAAATTGAAGACAGGGGCAAGGGTAAGAAAACGGTTGACAAAGTACGGAATAAATAATAATAATAATAATAATAATAATAATAATAATAATAATAATAATAATAATAATCAGTTGTTGCCCAAAAGGAGTCCTATAAAATACTATTTCATGCAGATTCTCTAATCTTTAAAGGCTGGGTTAGTTTTGATGCAAATCAGAACCCCAACCGAAAAGAGCCACCAGAGACCATCTCTTCCCCAAAGTCTATGTGCAGTTTTGATCCCTCTGAGGGTGAAGGATGGGGGAGAATTTTGCAGGTCTCAGAAAACACATCTGCATGGAAAATACTCTGTAGGCAGGAGGATCCCCCAGATGACAGAGCTTTAGGTAGATCCTGCACTCCTCTTATTTCATGGAGTGCTTCACAGGACGTAATCAGGTGCCAGAGCACAACACGAAGGGAAATGTGACACCTTTTTTCTTCATGATGATCCTACATTTTTTTTCCTTTTTAAGTACTTTTATATTAGTTTTATATTAATTCATCCCTAATGAATCCCACTCTCTAGAACCAGAGAACTGTTTGTAAACTCAGAGGCATCACTATCACTCAGATTATTACTTCCGGGGTAGGAGACAGACATCCCTTCCCTTTTTTCTCAGCTGGGGCTCCCATCACTCCCCCAAATAAAAACTGATGTTTGTAGCATGTTGCCTTATGTTGTAGTGGATGTTTCTAGCTACGCCCATGGCTGCTTCAGCAGCTGCCTGCGAGCCCCTCCTTGGGTCATTGCCCTCTTTGTGCTCCCAGCCCCCCTTGGATGATGCCCTTCGGCCGCCCAGCTATTGGTGACCGTGTGTCCCAGCTGTGATTGCTTCTGACCAAGATTTCACTGACATTGGAAAGAAGACAAGAGCTAGAGCAAATCAGAGGTACATTTAGCTCATTCAAACTCTCGGTCATCTCAAACCCTTTCACAAAACCCCCAGATTCAGTTCCTTGGGGCAGGGGCTATAATTGTCTGCAGAGGTGTTATCCCCTTTTGGGTCCTCCTTTCACTACATGAACGACAGTCACATAGATACTCTTTTAAGAGTATTTCTGATCCTAGGTCTCCCTGCTGTCTCATTTTGCCATCTTTACTGGGCTAATGGGACATTTATGCATCTCCCAGAATGTCAATAAAGATGTAAAATAAAGATGCCGGCACAGCATCCCCAGCAAGGCACAGGAGAGCTCCTACATATAACAAATATATATCATCAGCCTGTTTTCAGCCTAAACAACAATCTCTAGTTGCATAAAAGCCTTATTTGAATTAATATCTGATACTGGATTTCATGGCACTATTAGATGCTGTTAAAATTCAGGGACCTCAGTCTTTCTTTATCTGGAAACAACAAGAAAACTCACCAAGACAGGTCAGAGGTGGGATTCATCTCAGCCAGCTTCAAATATCTACAGTGACTGGCTCCAGTTTAGCTGGTCCATTATCATTTCTTTATGGTAAGTGGAATGAACCGGCACTTCTAAGGCTCAGTTCCCTTGACCTGTGCTATGAAAAGGTGACATGTGCCCTTACTGTCTAACAGAAATGCATTTTTCTGTGTTTCCTGTGCCACAATCCTGACAGAAATAAGGATGACAGCATCTCATTAAAGTTTCTGCTCATTATCCTAACACCCTGATTGCCCATCTGAAATACTTTGCATGCAATAAGAAAAGCAATCACTGTGATGATCGAGTGGAACTTTTTAAAATAATGGTAGGTGTTCTACAACATGTGGCAAAAGCCTGAAATCTGCCCAAACCCTTTTTTTTGGATATTTGCAAAGGCCATTAACTTTGCAAAGTTCAGTAAATATACAAGTAATTATCATTCACTGAAGTTTTAGCATCATCTGGATGTAATGACTGCTAGGCACCTAACTTTCCTCCAAATTTCCTGTAAAATGTTTCCTCACCTGCTTTTCATCTGCTACTGCATTTGTAATGACATGACCACTTCTCAGCTCTCTTTCCCTCTTTACCTTACTTTGCCTATTAAAAACAATTTAAAAGGCAGCATCATTATGCAAACACACAGTAAAAGGTCTGGGGAAGGAGTCAATTTAGTAAAGGAAAGAAATCCATGGCATGGGGCTTGTCAGCTGTTGATCCAAAGGCGGCTGATGCTTGTTTTCTATGAATCCTTACAGGAGTTATGCAGGTGTAATCCAAAGCATGTAACAGGTGAAAGTCACCCACAGCTTCCAGAGGGATGAAGTTCAGCCTTCTGAGTGGAGGATGGAGCTTTGATCACCCCAAAGAGCTGTAGCCAGGGCTGTTACAAACATTGATCATCAAAGCATCAGCGCGATCGATGCGGCCGGTGCTGCTGTGAGGTTATTGACACTGCAACAGCTAAAAATAAATCCAGCCACATGATGGGGGCTGTGCCATTTGCCCATGAGCCTGACTTGTACCTCAGGGCTCACACGTGTGGGACAAGAGCAGCTCCACGCTTTGTGCTCTGGACAGACCCACAAATCTGTGCTGACGGATTTTGGCAATGGTGAGGGGCACCAGTGGTGGCTCGTTGCCATGTGGAGCATGACTTGCTGTGTGTCTCCATGGGAAGAGGGAACCCACCTTGGGGGTGCAAAGGAGGGACCCAGGTCTGCTCTGTTCTCTGCCTTGTAATCCCCTGAGGGTTTAGGGCAAGTTACGTCTCAAACCCCTATGCACTCGGGTTTACCACTATGAAAGTGGAGATAATCTATACCTCAGAGGAACATTGCGTGGATAAGTCAATTAACTGTGAAATCACAGATGGAAGATGCAAAAGAAATGCAAAGGATTAGTTCTGCTGATCAACCCTGCCAGGCACAATTGCATTTTTAGATCCTTTTCTTTCTCCCTAACTAAAAATCACCAGCAAGCTGCTCCTTATAGTCCTGCTTAACCTGTTAATGGGGCATCCCCACCAGCACCAGCTATGTCGGTGGCTGACTGTGGAAATGGAGGAGTGAGGCGACCTCTTCTCACCACCCCTACCTGGGCAGCCCAGGTGGAGCCCACTACTTGGCCCTTGCCTGACAAATGCTGCATGTCCAAGGGAAGAGCAGCATCTCCTTGTCTGTGTCATAGACATAGATCTGAAACAGCCAGCGTTCAGAGTCTGTTTGGCTGCCAGAGCTGACTATTTCTGAGTTGCTATAGTTTCACCTCAAGGCACTTTTTTATTCCTGCAGGACTTCCTGTAGATTTGGAAATCTATTAAAGAATGTTTTTCTAATTTTAATGCACTTTAAAAACATCCTTAACACTTTGTACTTTGAAAAAATGTACAGAATATATATATTTTTTCTTTAAATGAGTGTCGTATAGATAATTAAGTGGTCTTCACTTTAAAAGGTCACTTAGAAATATCATTTGATTTATTACTCACTGGTGATAACCACCTGGGAGGTAAAACTGTCTCACCCAAGGAAAACTCATCCTGTAGCACTGCAGCCTCTAAGCACCAGTGTCAGACATGCAGACTAGGGTCTCGGGGGATGATTTATCTAGCAGTAGCAAGTGAAGGGGCTCCTGTCCTTCTTCATCCTGTACAAACCCAAATCCATTGCCCAGTCCCCAAAGTCTGTGTGCCCATTCATCTGGGAGATGTTGGATTAGAAAAATAACCCCAGGTAAAAGAAAAAAACATGCAAGGAAAAAAACCAGTAAAAGTGAATTAATGAGGTTTATATTATCTGCCCTGTGAAGAGCAGTAAGTTACAGCAGAAAGAGCAAACAGCCACAAGAAGGGGAAGACTTTGATCTGCTGCTGAAGAAAGTCTAATGCAGGACTCATGTTTCTGCTTGAAGTGTCATTTTCCAGATCATTGGTGAGAAGTAACTTACTGTGTTTTGTTCTTTGCTTGGTTGTGTTTTTTTTCAAATTGGTTTTTCTTATGTAGGCAAAGTCCTTAGGCACACTTGGGCTAGCAAAATAACGCTTTTGCTGGTAATCTATTTTGTTAAAAAACTTCAGTAAACTACATTACACAAAGGCCTCTTTTGCCCTGGGCTGCCCAACCCAGGAGGGTTGGGCAGTAGATCAAACCTTTACCAATAAGCCTTTAAGAATGCAGAATAGGCTATTGTGTAGATCAGCTGCCTTCTTGAGTTTCACACAGAAAAGAAAAATGTTTAACAGTCCTTGTTGTAGCCTCAGGTATCTAAAGTTTCGGTATCACTACATCTAAAATACAGGGGTCAGATATTGCATTGGCTAGATGTTGAAAAAGCCCCCAGTGGTTGTGTGCTGAGGACATGTTTCATGAATACAGTTGCAGTAGGAAAATAGGAAAATACTTCGAAGTGAACAGCGTGCAGACTGGCTTTGTACCTACTTGTCTGTCCCAGTTTGTTGGCTGCATTTCCAGCTGATGTGAATAGCCCCCTCTAATCCAAACGACACTAACTCAGACCTGATGGTGACATTTCCAGAGCAAATGTACATTCTATCACTATTTCCTTGTCTCACACATTTTGTTACAATGACGGGAGTGTGATTGTGGTCCAGAGAAGAGAACGTCCCCTTTTTTCTGGTGCTATGTTTCTCAGAGCTCTGCCTGGGATCTGCTGGATTTAGAGCAGTGGGTCACAGACTTTCTGGCCCCTGGGTTAGAACTCCTATAGCCAGGCTGGCTGAGCCGGATGTGTGGTGACTTCTCCCTCGCTCTGGTTTAAGCGCAGCCTGTTCTGTTGAGCCACTGGCAACAGTGCAGCCCAGAAAACTCTGCAAAAGGGAGCTTGCTTTGCATGCTGTAACTATTGGCAGGAAATGCAAATGTGGACACCTTTGCAAATCTAATCCTCCGTCCTCCCTCCTGAATACACTGCTTCCTTCTTCCTGGCAAAGCCCTCTTCCATTTGCTCTCTTCCCCAGGGCTTCCCAACAGAAAAATGTCTGGGCCAAGGCTGTGTATGGCCACCACCTCATCATATCTGAAGATTTAGCATACTTAGCCCTTCCTGGACAGCAAAACCCTTGGTCCTGCCTTCAAAGGGGTCGGGTTATGAAATACTTCCTTGCACTGAAAGGTGCAAACTCGAGCAGAAATGACAACACACCACATGCTGAAATCTTTCAGAGGGATCTGTGTCTCCCATTGCAGTTGCTCTGCCTCTAGGATAGCTGCAAGGCTGACACTAATTTTCAGGCATTTCCAGCTTGGTTTTCTAAGCACTTGTTTACAGAATTAAACATTGTTTTGTTTCAGAGTAAAGAGTCTTTCACTGAAGCATCCTATCCTCCCAAGGGTTTTGCTCCTCCTCTTTCGCCTGTTGTGTTGGTACTTCAGTCATGCCAAAAGGTGTTCTCTAAAGTCATGGGCCCCTCATGTCATGAGGAGGGTTTCTTTACATGAAAAGGGCTTATCAGGACAGGGAAAAAAGCGGCTGATCGACAGTCTAGTGTCTCAAAAGATGTTTGCCAGAAGCCAAATGATCAGATACATACATTAATCCTAATTGTGTATCACCTTCTCCTGGAAAGCACCTATGGCCCAGCTCTGCATATTTCAACTCTTTTCCGTTCCCTTGTCTCCTGCAGATAAATAAGGATTGGCTGCAATTATCTGTTAGAGTAAACTGAAAAAAAAGCCCATCCCTCTAAAGAAATACATCATTAGTGTGTGATCATGGCAGAACTTTCATTATTTAAAAGCAACACCTTTTCGCCCATAATTTTTGACAACCACATTTAAAAAAAAAAAACCGAATTAAAACCTGCATATTTTCCTACATATGGGTATTGCTGAGACTGTCACACCTAATAAGAGCACGAAAAGACAGATGAAAGCACTGTGCTCATTTCTGAGCAGCTGGGAACAGCGCTGAGAAAAGCACAGCAACTGAGATTAAGAGAGAGCCTTCACAGTGCAAGATAACCCAGCTGCTTGGAAAATCAAATCTATTGAACATACAGATTTCGTGCAACAAAACAATGCCTTGCTGATAAAGGAAAATAACAATGCTCACACAGAGTTCTACAGTCTTCGATTCAGTTCGGAGATAAATGGGCTGTCCTATATTTTTCCTCTTTAGAAAAAGCCAGAGTTAGCTTTCCAATTGTGACTATTCATTGCCTCTTTTTGTCACATCTGAAAAATCAGCTCAGAGGTTTTCATTTGATAACAACATACTGGAAAGGGCATTTGCATGGCGAGCTAGGACGTACAGGTCTCATTCCTCACACTGGCTTTAAGAACCTCCTCCAGCTCTCCTTCTCCTTCTCCTCAGTCTTCCTATGTTGAAGAGACATCAGTGCCTTTGGGATATGTTTTGACATCTCTAGAAGAAAAGTGTTATACTACTACCCTATCATTTCCATACTCACAGCTGATTCATGCTAAGAAGTCAGGAATAGTTGGGTGTACAAAGCTGATCAGAAAATGTTTTTCTCGCTGATGTAAGCTGTGTACATCATAGGATTCCACAATTTCCTCTGAAAATTACTATTTGAGCCCAAATGTTTCAGCTTTTTGAGAAAACTGGGTATTTTCTCATGGGAAGCGATGCTTGTTCCTAATCTTTGAATCTTTAGCTGAAATCTGCTTTGGGATTGCAAAATGGTTTTATGTGATCAATTCTGATCAGCTGTGGAAGAGCAAGCTGCTCTGTTGGGATTTTAAATTTTCGTTGCTATCCAAATGTAACATTGTACCTACTGTGAGGTTTTGGTATGGGTAAAAGTGTTGATTGTTTCCACTCATTCTCCATTTTCCTCTTTTGCACTGCGAAAACTGAACACAAAAACACTTTTCCAACACCAAGACCCAGCCTTCCTTCCCAGACTCAAGAAATACATGAAACACTGGACAGGACATTATAAACCCCAGCTCTTTCTTTCCTTCAAGGCACCATATTTTCAGTAACCTTCTAATAACCTCTGAATATGTACAATTTTAATTGAGAAAAACAATACTTCTGGACCTTTCATTGAATATAAAAGAAATATAATAGTCTTAATTCCTCTAAATGAAACCTTTTATTTATGCATGAAAAGATAGTTAATATGTTCCCTCTGATAGCCTTTTGTTATGTGTTTGGCATTGTAATAACTAACTACTCACTCCTGCTCTGTTTTTTTGTTCTGGCCAGTTTTTTAATCAATGGCACAATACTCTACCTTTCACCAAATGCCTCTGGTTTCCTTGAGAGCCTTTGTAATAAAATTCATCAAAGCATTTGTAAAGTCCACAGAAATCACTGTTGACCAGTTTTCTTTCAACTCACTTATTGTATTGGTGCTGAAGACTTCAGACAGGCTGGGGGAAGGATATCATATTCCCCAAAATGGGTGGCTTAAGTTACAAGTAGAGTCCCGTGCAAAGAGCTACCGAAGATGACACAGCTGGAGTTCCTCCCTGCTCCTGCTTAGACCAGCAATAATATATATTACAACTTGTAGCCTTGAAATTACCCTCTTGGGATGAATTCCTAGCACCACAAGCCCTTTCTTGAGAGGATATAATTAACAATGTTTTGATTCTCCCTCCCTTCTTCCAGGCAAATCTGGACTCCAGCCCTTACATCTTTGCCTTGGTGTCCTCCAGCCCTTGTGAAAACTATGTGAGTTTTGGCCTTAATAACAAGCCATGCAAAATCTACATAATTGACCCCTTTTCTGAAAATATTTCAAAGCTTTCTCTTTAATCTTTGAATATGCATGTGCAGAAGGGATGCCCTCATTTCAGCAGACCCCTGTTGCATACAGCAGCCTTCTGGCTGCCATACAGAAAAAACAACCAGGGAGTTGTAAGAAATGGGGGTTTTGCCTCCCAGATGCCCTACTTTTCCTTTCTGTGTGATTTTATGCAAAGGAGTTCAATCTCTTTACTTCTGTGCTAGGCATCTGTGGCATTACTGCACATAATATAATCCACACATCCACAGGATATCAGGGCCACGAGGTCCAGTGTTGAGGTCCATGGGACTGTGGTGATCTTTGGAGCTTGCGTGAATGGTCCGAAGTAATTTTGCAGCAGCACCCAGGACAGAAACCTTTCTGTGTCTGCCTGCCTGGACAGAGAGGTATCCCAAGCAAGTCTCAGAGGTGAGAGCTGGATCCTTAACCCAAAGATCTGGAATCTGATCATGAAGAAACGGGAAGTGTTAAGGCACTTCTGCCTCAGTTCAAGCAATAATGGCAAGACGATAATTTTCCATTGTGTCTCTTTTGACTGATTTCAGTGCTACCAACTCCTGAGTTGTGAGCCCAATTCAAAGCCCGCTGAGCCCATGGCATATCTCCATTTACCCTGAGGGGACCGGAAGGTGTGGATCTGAAACAGTGAGAGGGTGTTTGCTTTTGAGTTTGGGTTTGGTTTTATTTTTAACTACTTATAAGCATTATGGCCTCATTGTGAGCTTTTTTTCCCGGCATCTAAACTTTCTTTTTCCCTTTAATATTTCAGTATCATTCAGATGGCCACCTCTTCTGAACTCTGATTTGTTCACCACTTGCTCACTCTGCTCTGTTCATTGTTCCCCTTCCTCTACCAATCCATCAAAAATGTTTTTTTTTTATTTTTCATTGGGTTGCAAAGCCTGTAGTTCTTATCTGCCAACAGGACTGAGTAAAAGAGTGGTGGAAACAGACCTTGATTTCATACCTATGGCTAAAACCTGCCTTACCCAGCTCCAGAGAGGGACTTACAGTTTTCCAATCCTTTGGATTCAGTCAGTCCTTCCACTTGTTAAGAGAGAGCTCCTCCAAGTCAATATTACTCACGTGTTTATTCAAAATCAATACTGCTTATTACAGCTTCTGCAATTGTGTCTCACTATCGCTGTCACCTACTTAGCCCACAACCTCTCCAGCAGACTCCCAGCTTGCTGTGAAGTTGCAAGACTGAAGAAAAGAGAGATCAGACAGACACAGAGACCTGCTGATGTGGGATGTCACACAGGACAGATTGCCAAGAATTCCTTCATCTGCTTCTCATTCCCTGCGCTCAGACACACATGACCAGATGAGAGACAGTCATGATCTTTGAAATCTCTATGTTACTCTCGGTTTGTGCTTTCCCTCCTGAAAAACAGAAGGCCACAAAATGATCAGAGGGCTGAAGCACCTTTCCTGTGAAGACAGGCTGAGCAAGGATGTTGTTCAGCCTGGAGAAGTCTCCAGGGAGACCTTAAGAGCACCTTCCAGTACCAAAAGGGTACTGGAGAGATGGAGGAGGACTTTGGACAAGGGCATGTGGTGATAGGACAAGGATTAATGGCTTTGAACTGAAAGAGGGTAGATTTAGATTGGATATTAGGAAAAAATTCTTTACGGTGAGGGTGGTGAGACATCGAAACAGGCTGAGCAGAGAAGTTGTGGATGCCCCATCCCTGGAAGTGTTCAGGGCCATTTTGAGGGGGACTTTGAGCAACCTGCCATAGTGGAAGGTGTCCCTGCCCATGGCAGGAGTGTTGGACCAAGATGATCTTTAAGGTCCCTTCCAACACAAGCTATCCTTTGAGTCTATGATTCTAAGTGGTAACTCACACCTAGTTCAGGTCACAGCCAGTGCTCGGGCAAAACCATCATCTAAACAGTGTGCAGCGTTTTTATACCTTGATGCTGCCCCTGCTGAAGCAGATGGCAAGCTCCCATTGACTTTAATGAGGCCATAAAAAGCCCGCAGTGTGCATGCAATGTGGAACAGCTCCTGTTTCAGCCCACGTGCCGCCAGTGTCGCTTTTTCTTTTGTTTGCTCCACAGATTAAGAAAGCCTCCACTGACCCCTGTGGAATCTCCAGCCTCCTCTGCAGAGAGCTGGAGAAGGATGGAGGCCAAATTCACAGCAACATCAGTGTCTTTTCTTGCAAATCTGCTATCCCTTAAGCTCCTCTTACCAAGCCCCAGAAAAGAGGCACTCAAGTGCCACAACTCACAGGTGACACAAATCATTCAGGAGAGCCAATCCCAGAGCCAGAGTGGCTACGGGAGGATCTCAGGGCATGGAATTACATAGCAGTAAAAAGGCAGATGGTATTCAGTGCCTATTGGAGAGTTGCGAGGGAGAAAATAAACTTACCTATATGTATGCAATGCTGCTTATAAAGTGCTGATAGCAGTCATGAGAGAGATGCTGGAGACACTAGATAGTTTTCTGAAAACATTGGGTCGTACTGAGTGGTAGTGAGAAAGACAAAATGAGTGTTAGGAAATCGAAGGGAAAGAGTTGAGAATAAAATGCAGACTTCATCATTCCACTGTAGAAATTTTTGTGCAACCTTATATTGAAGACCCTGTGTTGTTCTGATGACTTTGTTTTGAAAAAATGGAAAAAAGAGACAGAGATGATCAAAGGTCTAGCAGGACTTCCACAAAATGGATGAAATGAAATCGAGAACTTTTGGGCTTGGAAGAGGTCTGAAGAGAAGCAAAAGGTTGGTAAAACCACAAACAGTGCAACAAAGAGGAATAGAAGAATAGTACTGGTTTGTTTCTCATAATACAGGGCTGACTGGGCATGCAGCAATGTCACTGAGCACTAGTTTAAAATGAACTTAACACAGAACTTTTCTTATGCTATTATATTCCTTCATTAAATGGAAACCTGTTGCAAAAAGATACCGTGCAGCCCCCAAGTGTAAAAGGAAATATATTTCAAAAGGAAATAGATAAAATAAATAAATAATTTTAGAGTGGTCAAGTCCTTCCACGGCTGTTAAACACAAGGGTCCACCTGCAACTTTTAGCTTAGGAAGAAAATCTATTCACTACTGGATGATCTACATCCTTATTCCTCCCTGTAAGCACCCATAGTGGACCCTGGGCTCTATGGCACAGTTGTGGGATGCCTCACAGACCTGAGGTGTTACAGACCCTATCCTATGAGGGCAGCACAACTACACAGCACAATTTTCTGTGATGGCAAAATAAAGTCTGGCACAGAAAGGCAGCCCTTGTGTCACAAAGAGAGCTGCTGTTCCCCCCTGTATAAGGTTTGCTGAGGTCTTGGCTCATGGGTGGCCCATGAAATTAATGTTTTTTGTGGTTGTTTCCAGTGAAGACCCCTGCCCCTTGTGTCTGCAAAAGGCAGGAACAGATACATTTATTTGTAACCTTTCAGACTTTGAGACTCATTTTTCCATTGATTACCTTAAAAAACAGGAGCTATTTACACACATTACGGTCTATAACTGTCAGCCCTGTGACAAATCACCCACCCAGTGCCTTGTCAATGATGTGGAAAATAGTGGCCATATAAACAGATCAAACGAAGTGGAAGTTGGAGAGTACAATGGTGTCAGGCCGTAGCCTTTGGCCTTTAAAGGCCAGAGGTCAAATCTGTCTGCACTGAGGAGTTTAAATGACTTGGGGAGTTCACCCTGGTGCCCAGGGAGTGATGAACCAGCATCTTTCCTTGGGACAGGTGCAGAGCTGGTAGAGGTAAAGCCTGGGGTGCATGCAAAGTTTTGCATCATGACTGGAGAAGCTCCAATTAGAGAAGGCTCCAGTGGTGTCACCAGAGCACCTGACCAGGAAGATCAGCACTACTGGGAAGTGGGAATCCCTGGGAGAATTCATACAGGACTAATCAGAGATTTGTCTCTGATTTTCGTGGTGAAAAGATGCTCCTGTCTGAGACATGCTTCAGTGAGGGGATAGTAGGTAGCAGCACTCAGAACAGCAACCAGGAGAGCCTCCTTTGCTGTTTGTTTTGCAGCAGTTTGGGTTTATGCAGCTCCTGTGGTGCAGAGCACAATGAGCAGTCTTAGGCCAAGTCACTTCACTACTGCTTCACCTGTGTTTTTCTATAGAATGAAACCCCCTTGTATATTGGGGCAGAAACAGGTTATTTTCAGACTAACAAAAGCAATGGCTTTTCCATCCCACCCGGGGGGCCATCCCTCTTATTTATTTTTATTGACCTACTCTCCTTTTCCCATTTGAGTTACAATTTGACAATTGCCATTAACGGCACCTTTAAGAGTTTCCCTTTGGCTGCTGTCAACACATAGTTGAATAGTGGGACACTATTACACACAAAGTTAAATAGTGGGACAAGAAATTCATTAAAATCCATTGCATTTTTAAATCCTGGCAGGCTTTTATTTGTGCAAGCCTACCAGGCCTCGATCATAACATTTTCTCCTCTTGCAATTGATAAAAATGTATTTACTTGCATGCTATGCAGGGCTTGATGTACAAGAGGTGAGAAGGTGGGAAAGGCAACACAGCCCTCTCCCTCCCTCTGCCTGCACAGACCCTGCTGTTGCTTCCCTGGGACAGCACCGAGCCTTGGCTGCATTCTGCACTGGATGAAGCATCAGGGGTGCAAAGCATCTCTGTGTACTCCAATTCTGAACCACCCAAGGGAGCTCAGCCCTGCACTGTTGGAGCAGCTAAAGAATAAAAAAATGTGATTTTTTGGATTCCAGCCTCTGAGGGAGTAAAGCACTTGTCCTTCTGCTTGACAGCAGACCACCTGTTCTGCTACACACAGTGCATAATCAGTCGCACGCGATGTACTTTCACTGTCAGGGATTAATTCTCGGTAGTCACGTGGGCTAGGGCTCAGCAGTCAGGTACAGCTGCTGCCTCACCTGAGTTGTCATCACTGCTTATCAGGTAGGAAGTTCACAGCCTCTGCTGGTGGCCCAGGGGCACCCAGCAAACTGTTTCTCCAGTGATGGTGGATCTGGTCTTTGCTGCCAACACAGAGTGGCATTGGGCCATCTGGCTCAACAGATGCAGCGGGGCAGAAAGGAGCCCCTCACAGCACCCAGGGGCTGCACAGTTCATAAGGTGGATAGACCTACCTTTACATGGGACCCTGACCAACCTTCCAGACCCTCACCTTTGCCCCACAACTGCAGTGGGACAGATGTGCAAGTCCACAAACTTTCTCTTCCCCTAGCTCCATCCAAAAAAAAAAGAGACTGTCATCACCTGTCTCTGAAGAACCCCAACCCCTAATATGCTCTGAAAAGACTTCAAACATCCAAGGCATTGCTTTCCCAAGTCCAGCCTGAAGTTGTGAGCTAGGCTTACTCTGAGTTAAAATACTCATTAAGGGAAGGATTTTTCTCATTGGCACTCGGACACGTCAAAATCAGATGTCTAATTTTACGTTAGTCACCTCACACTATGTTTTCTTCTAGCCACAGGCACCCAGAGGCCACTTACCTGATTTTAGATGCCAATTTTGGGATGACATGAACCACCTGTTGGAGACACCTACTACTTTTCATCAAATATAGGGAGACAGGAGGGTGAATACCCCAGAATTAGATGTCTAATTTCAAAGTGTCCTGAATTAGGTCAGGAAGATCACCTCCTGCCTTTTTTGGCAGGGCTGAACTGCTTGGGCCAACGCTCAGGGGACATGAGCACCACCAAAGTGGGTGGTATCTGGATGAAGGGAAGGACAAGAGTGCCCTGAGTGAGGTGAAGGAGAATCAAACCTAAATAAATTGTGGTGATGGGTTCAGGCTATATAATCAAACATATTACATATGATATATAATCAAATGGGGTGCACTAGTCCAAGGCTCTTTCCAATGAATGCAACCACAAGATGACAGAGCACCAAGAGTGGATAATGAAGCAGAAGAGAAGCCACTAGGGATAATCTACGTGCAGGGTCATGGTCTTTTATGTCCTTCCACCTGTTCTTACCAGCTTTGCGCCTATGTTGTCGTCTTTGGGCTTTGTAAATAAATGATTTTATCTATTTGCAGATTAACAAACAGTGTTAAAGGCTTTTTGGGAAAAATGTGTAGAAATAAAGGAATTAATTACTTTGAGGCAGCACAACAATATTCAAGGTTAGGATTAAGGCATGATTAGCCTTGTCTTTAGTATATTGTGTCTCGTTTATAAAATAGATATATATTTCAACCTCAGCACCTTGGTGACTAGCAGTGGCAGGTGTGTGAAGAGCAGTGTCTTCCAGTGATTGCTGTCAGCCTGGCAATCTCTCCAGAGAGTGGGAAGAGGGCAGGGAACAAACCTTAACACCCCCTGTCTCAAAAAGGGCTTGGCCACAGCCGTGGAGCAAGCGGCTCTATCATGAGCCAGAGCGAAGTGGGGCTCACAGGACTACATTAATCTACTCTTTCCCAATCAATTGCTTCAGTGAGATTATCACAAACATGATGGATTGGATCACTTAATCCAGTTAGACGGGAGCTCAGGCGGATGGGTAAACAAGGGGAGCCAGGAGCTGTGTGGCCTCTACTGACCCAGAGCAGCAGCCGGTCAAGCTCTCAACGCCCTCCTTGACCCGCTTCTTGGGACTGGCAGTGCTAACAAAACACATGCAAGCCACACAAGAGATGTGCAATTGCAGGCAAAGTATTTGCCATCAGAAGAGAAGAGGGTGGAAATGGCAGTGGTGGCTATTTCTTCCTTACTTTGTGCACCCTTAAGAAAAAACAAAAGGTTTCTCATCTACAAAAACAACAACAACAACAACAAAGAGGAAGAAAGATACAGCCTGAAAACTCATTTTGCTATTCCTGGGCAAAATCCAGTGTTTTGAGTACTGGGTAAATAGCATATAAGGCTGGAAATGGCACCACTGGATTTTGGAGGGGGATGCAGCACAGCTGAGCTATGTTTAATGAGGGTGCTCTGGCAGCACTAGATCTGCACAGCAGCCAGTCTCCTGTGAAAAAAATGCAGCCACTCCTGCCTTGTGTTATTTGGTATTAACCAGCACAGTCGCTTAAAATTTAACACCTGAGTTAGAAAGGTTTTGATCACTAATGACTGCATGCAATGCCACACTCAGCATGAGCCATCAGACAAGCATCTTCATTTTGTGCACGCAAATCCTGCAGCTGGAAAAGGCAGAGTTTGGGTTGTTTCTCAAAAAGCCAAAATAATTCCACTCCTTACCCTTGATAATACCAACAAAAAATCTGCTACATTTCCCTCCCCTTTCTAAGAAAGAAATAAAAAATGATGCTCACAGTGAGATAAAACAT
Source organism: Oreocharis arfaki (assembly GCA_013398015.1). Classification (NCBI taxonomy): domain Eukaryota; kingdom Metazoa; phylum Chordata; class Aves; order Passeriformes; family Paramythiidae; genus Oreocharis; species Oreocharis arfaki. The sequence continues at coordinate 538,035 of VZRR01001879.1, forward strand.
GAGTGCGTTAACATAAAATATGTGATTCATTATTGGCTGATCAATGATTAGATGTGACATTCAACTCTAACCTCTTGCAAAGTTTTATTAGATGGGAGAATTAGTGCCTGGACTGGCAAACAGGGGAGGGTTGAGGTCTAGAATCCCTTATATTTATACTGAGTAAGCAGACATCAAAGGATTCTCACGCAGGTTGTGGGCAAGGATTTCGTTTCGGGAAATCGGGAGGGTGAGAACAAGTAGACCTTCAAAAGCTCAAAAATGCAGAGAAAAAATATGCATTTCGCTGACACCAAGTATTGAACTGCTGCAGTCAGAAAATGCAACCAGAGCCAAAAAAGGGGAAGAAATAGCAGAAATGTGTAGCAGAAGTCCATTCTCCTTAAATAATCACCACACGCATGGTTATGTGTATACACAAATACACATTGAAATATATTTAGCTTACAGATGTTTTCAAAACTTTTAAAATAAATAACAGGTTTTTATAGTCTGGCAAACCCTGTATTTTGAGGCAATTAAGGCTGATTGCTTTCAGAGCAGCCTGTTAATAGGTTTTCCTTATTTATCAAGGGTCATTTAACATTTGCAGTGCACAAACACATTCCCCTAAATCATCAAGCCACTTTCCATGAGCAAGCCTGATTAAATACATGACATGATGGGTGTCACATTGGACCTCTCTGTGGCTCATACTGTTCTATTTCCCCAGCAGTTTCCCTCCCAAACACAGAAGCAGCTGGTTCCTCGATCTGCCTTTCCCTTACAGCTGCCCGCATGGGGATTTTTCCCTTCTGAGGTCTTCAAAACTTGCTCAAGGCTGTTGTCTAACCTCTGTATAGAGATACCATAATTGCAGGATCTTTGGGTAATATGAGCAAAAAACTCAGAGTCATTTCCAGTGGCATGAAACAAAATTTGGGCTCTCCCTGGGGGCTCCTCTCTAAATTTTGCCTCCAACCCATCCCAGAGGAGCAATGCCACCCCTCCAGGACCTGAAGGAGAAGCCAGTAACCAGACACTGAGTCTCTGCTGATCACACATAAGGTCCATGGACCTCTCAGACTATCCTTGGAAGACTTGCAAGAGCAAATTGCTGACCACTGGCAGAGCAGAGGTTGATCTGAACACGAAGAGTTGCAAAACGTCCTGATCTCCAGGAAAGTGAGGGGCAGAGCTGTGAACAGATCCACTGGAGTGACGTGATCAGAGGGGGTTGCACTGTGCAGCTCCCCAAGAGCAGCCAGCCTGGAGGAAATAGGAAGCAGCTGTTTTGTGCAATTATTTCTTCACAATGCATGCATTGTAGGAGAGGGCAGGAAGATGTGTGTTTCTGTGAAGAACCTCTCTTGTGAATAGGTAATCAGCAGTAATTAAAAACTCCAGACAGCTTCTTGGGGGGGAAATCCAAACTATACAGCTACAGAAATGTGAGTGAGACAATTTGCTTCCTCTCCCACAACCACAGCTTGTCTCTGACAATCTGGCAATACTGGCTGAAAAGTCATGCATGACCTTCAGTGGGTTTCATCTGAAAACCACACAGAATTCTGTCTGTTCTCTGTAATCAACTCTCATCTTTAGTACCTTAATTTACCAGATCTGTTCTGCTCTATATTTTGATTGAATTTGTCAAGTGGAGAGCAAAAGTGTCAGAGAAACACTACGAAAAAACACAGATAATGCCTGACTCTCAGGGAGGGCAGTGGACGAGTAGGAGATACAGAAGGATGAGACCAAACTAAACTAATTTCATACTATTTGAGAACTGCCAGCTTCCATCATTGTACTGCAAATCTCACAGCATTTGATTTTTTTTCCAAAAGCCCCAGAGAATATAAGGCACTTTTATAGATGTAAATGCCTTGCTGTTGCAAAGAAAACAATGAAAATAAGCAAGAATATAAACCCCAAAGAAATAAAATGTGGCAAACAAACAGACATAACCCCCCCAACTTACTTCCTACCTAGAACATTCTTCCCTTATGATGTATATGTGGAATAGACAGCTTAAAATATATGATATTAAAATGGTAGCTTGGCTCTCTGTGGAAAGATGGCATTTATGGCAAACTTAACTTTTCCAGCATTTTTGCGTACATGTTTGAGAAAGTTTGAGAATGTTTATTTAGTTTGGTTAAAATGCCAAAGTCTGAAAGCCAAACCAACTGATGAAAGATTCTCAACTTTACAGTATGCAAAAACTACCCCAAAGAAACATAATCATGTTTTATTTAAAAGCACACACATACACACTCTCTGATGAAAAATATGAGCTGAGTGAAAATCACTTACTCTTGCTACAACACATTGAACTCAAGGACTTGGTGACGCAGTTGCCAATCCCTCATTCTCAAAGACCATCTGCTCTTGAATCTCATCTGAAATGCTTGCAGACACATTTTTAGCATTTTTGATCATGCACATTTACTGGTGCTTCCCTCACACACCTCTCGGAAACCCACAGTCTCAGAATGGCTGTATTCCTCTCTTAAAGGACAGGTAGAAATATAAGTGTCATTAAGTTCCAGTGTTAAAATCCCCCTGAGTTAAAGGGGTCAAACTGCCTCTTCCACGATACTGCCTCTCTCTTAGAACTGGGGACACGTGAGATCAAATCTCATCCAGATGGTTTTCTTCATAAGGAGGCAGACATGGCATCTTCTAAAGAAAGATAATTCTTAGACGACTGATGAGGTCACTAAAGAAATACTGACACAGTGCATTAACGAGGGCCAGTCTGATCTGACCTCTGCCTGTGCCGTTGAATATTGTGGGATTGCTTTTAATATCGACTATTCTTCAGGGAGCAGGAGGTCACGGGCTGCATGTTTCATACGGTGTGTGAGCGGTTTGTGGATGACTGATGCCTGCTGATCTTTGGGGCTGCATGGATCACTTGCAGTGAGAGGCACCACGTGTGATTAAAAATAACTCTGGGCTCACTCAGGATTGCTATGGGGCAAAAGGTTATTCAACCCAACTGAGTTCATACTAAAATGGTCCAGAGGCATTCACAAGATCTGTTAAGGCAACTGAGGTTGCGAAGTAGGGTCTAACATCGGCATCTTAAAATTGCTCAGATTACATCTGTGAGAATGCATCCACCTTTGACTTAGCAAAGCACGCATGCAATAATCAGTCTTCTTTTATTTCAGGAAAATCACTGCATAATTCTGATCTGGAGACCCACTTCCAAACTCTAAATGTTTATTTCATCTGACTCTTAGTTTGTCCCAGTGCTGCGTCTTGAAGGGTTCATCTTGCAAACCCTGTCCTTAACAATCTTTAATGTCCATAACTTTAAGACTCATACTCCTATTAAAAGCCTGACAAAAATACATTAATTTACAGTATGATCAGGGGAAGCAACATATTTGCAAAGTAGATTACAGCAAACCTCTTTTCTTGAGCCAGTAAATTTGACTTAGGAAAGCAAAAAGCCCAAGAAATCTCTTGAAATCACAGCTCTTGAAGGACCATAATAGCTACTGAAAACTGTATGGTGGTGCTAAGACGTATACAGCATCTGGAGTGGATGTAGAAAGATGTTCATCCATACTCACATCAGCTGAAAGTTCACAGCAGCCTGAAGGTGTTTCCAACAAATCGAGTCATCCACAGTGACCTTGGTCTTTGTCAGGTCATGTCTTACACCCCTTGTCTGAATACATGGCCAATGTCACAGCCAGAGCAGAGGATGGAGCTCATGGGCTTTATCAGCCAGGACAACTGACCAGTGTGGTTTCTCTTACATTTGTTTTGACTCCCTGTTCATTTCTAGCCCATACTGGTGCTTTTTCTGAGTCCCTGAGCAACCTTATTCTCAGTGAGATTTGCGGGACAAGCCCTGTTAATTAGTGATGCTCTGCTCTATCAACTCTCATCTGTGAAGCCACGAACCACCCAACTTGTGACAGATCCAGAGGAGGAGACTGCAGCCTCCCTGAGCAGCCTGAGGACCAGCAGCACAGGTATTGCCAAATGAAAGGAGCATAGCCCTTGCAGCTCTGCCAGAAAGCACAAGCATGGAGCCAGTCCTCTCTGCCCAGACCAACCACTGCACCTTGCCAACAAAGAGTGTGTGTAAAGCCATGTGTTATTTCACATGGGGAATGCTCTTTTGGAGTGAATCTTCTGGTTTGTCTCAACCGATGCGTGGTTCACCTCACAAAGTGGTCTTGAAGCACATGACTTGGACTTCTCCCAGGCAGACCCCAACTGAAATATGATGCAGAAGCATTGCAGGAACACACCTTATGTGTTCCAAACATTGATGGACCAGACAGTTTATGGGATGTGGCTAAAGCTTGCCTGGAATAAACGCCTGGAAGTTAGTGCATAGGAGAGGTCCTTGGCACCAACTGCTTCACTTTACAGACCTGCTGCTGTCAGGTCACACTGCTTTCTAAGGAAGCATAGCCAAAAGCCTCAAACACTGTGACTCTACAATAAAACTCATTTACTGTATGATGGGGTGACATTAGGAAATAGCCTGATTTCAAGACAATTTTCCCCTCGTACAGAGAAGAGGATCCCACCTCTTTCAAGTCAAAACACAGATGCAATAATATAAGTAAAGCCTCTGCACTAACTCAGCCTAAGTGGCACATGAGAGATTCTTATGAGCTTAGCAAGACAAGGACGTCTGAGTCATATCCTGAAAATGATAAACCATTTGTTGCTGCATCTTCTCTGCTCTTCTTTACCTCACTGGCAGTGGTGAAGAATTGCCCCAATTTTTTTGCTTTGTACAGCATTCGAAGTTGTCAAGGATTTTCCAAAGGTTTCAAAGGTCACAGGAGACAATCAGGTCTGGTTGAAGTGCTCTCGAGTGATGAACATGATTGAAAACGCTGATTTCAGTAACTGAAGAAGGATGGGCTGGTGAATAAGGTTCAGGCTAAAATATGTGATGGACCAAAGTTCATTATGGAGCTGAGAGCTCTCCTGTCCCTGACACAGCTGTGGCAGCTCCACACAGTCTGTTAGGGGACAGGGTAGGATAAACAGGCCATGCTTACATACATACAGCTTATATCAGGTAATGCTTTGGTAAAATATCCAGCACGATGGAATTCCCTGTATTTTAAACATATCCTCTGTACCCTTCAGCTTTGTGCCTCATCTCTTTTAAAACCAGAAAGCATGGAATTTAAGTTCCCAACCTTTGTTCTTGAGGGATAAGCTTTTAAAGGTGAAATTCCAAAATGCAGATGAAAAATATAAAATTAGAAAAAAAAACCAGACCAAACAAAATACAACCTCTCTGTTAATATGGGTTTTAAGCCAATACTATTAGGGAAGGAAAATTACTCATGATTTTGAGTGTATGGATCTGTCATTCCATTATAACACAGAATTTAAATGAGGCTTTTCTCATATGATGCTTCATCTGTCTGTGAGTTGAAGTTAACATACATGTAGTGTTAGACTCTGTATGGCACTTGGTAAAAGCACAACTTGAACGCAACTGAGACCTGTAGAAAAATAAGAAAGGGGAAATTCAGGAGGAAGAATTCAATTTCACTTTGTCTGTGGTTCAGATCTGACCTGAGATGTCAAATAGGCTGTGTAACAGAATCCACAACAATTCAACAGACTCTCTGTAAACAGAACGGGTCCGCAGTGGAGACAGATTGAAAAATTAATTCCATCTGCCTGTAAGAGGAGGCAAATGTCGCCAAGTTAGAAAACACAGAGAAGGGGTCATTACAGAGGACTCGCGGTACGCAGTCTGACCTGTGCACATCAGGACAAGAAACACAGACAGAGACGTATCAAGATCTTTCCTTCTCTCTGAGTAAGAGCGTGTTTTATAAAAAAATGCACAGCACCTCGCATATACTGTTTAATTTAGATCCTGTCAGTTTTCTTATCACAGACCCCTGCTTTCTTGTGGCTTTTAATGACGTCTTTTTAAAACTGCTCGGATGGCCTCTCCCAGGCTGAGCAGCTGCAGCAGGTTGGCTGACTCCCAGCCCCCAAGAATTGGGAAACAATTTGGAGCCTTTGTAGGGAGAGCATAATCCACATGGGATTTCGGAGCGCCTTCTAGCAGTGCATCAGAGAATCACAGAATGGTTTGGGTTAGAAGGCACCTTTAAAAATCATTTGCCGTGGCCAGGAAACCTTCCCCTATCCCAGGTTGCTCCAAGCCCTGTCCAAGCTGGCATGAGCACTTCCAGGGATGGTGCATCCACAGCTTCTCTGGGCAACTTGTGCCAGGGCCTCACCACTCTCACAGTAATAAATTTCTTGCTAATATTGAATCTAAACCTGCCCTCTCTCAGTTTAAAGTCATCCTATCTTCTTTCAGTTTAAAACCATTCCACCTTGAGCAGTCACTTCATGCCCTTGCCAAAATCCCCTCTCCAGCTCCCTTGCAGACCCCCTTCAGGTACTGGAATGTGCTCCAAGGTCTCCTTGACACCTTCTCTTCTCCAGGCATCCTCAGCCCAGCTCCGGACATCTGTATCTCCAGGAGCGTGTAGCCATGTCCAAACCAGAGCTCAAGCCAGGGACCCCAAAGAGCAAACCACCCAGAGAAAAATCAAACATCAAATGCAGGGCAGGAGGCTGAGCTGGCTCCACTGCCAGCCCATCACAGGCACCTGGTTGCAGCAACCTGCTCCTCCCTCTGGAGATGTCCACAGGCACCTTCCTCTCTTTGTCAGCCAGTGGCACCGGGATTCTCAGCCCCACCTCCCAGGACTGGGTTGCTAGGCACTTAAATTATGGATACAAATTGGGACCTTAAATTAGGCAGGCTCAATCCCACACCTGGTACTTATATATTATGAAACAGTCTTTCATTATACGATCACACAGTTTCTTTTTATCCTCCCTGAAGGATTGTTGCTTCATTTGGGATGCAGGATGGCCAATTGCTGACAACATATCGTGGCTGAGTACCTTAGGAGGGTGATGCCCAGAGACTTAGAGTCTGGGAAGTGTGCAAAAAACATGGCAAAAAGGTACAGGAGGAAAAAGCAGTGAGCTTAGGCTTAACCCAAGTGCAGGCAGTTAAAAAGAGAGCTGAACAAGGGCTCCTGTCTTACACAAACTCAAAACTGTTGGTTTTTTGGTTTGTCTTTTTTTTTTTTCTCATGGCATGCCAGGATGGAAAGACAAGTCCCTGAAAAGTGCTGCTGTCCGGTAAATCAAACTCCTTCATTCTCCTGAATGCAGCAGTCACTATTTCAGTATAAGCTTGGACTTTAACTTTGCTGGTAATGCTGAAAAATTTCCAAGCAAAAAAAATCAGCTCCCAAGGAAAAGTTATTAATCTGAAAATGTCACCAATGGCTATTTCAGCCATTTGCATATCCCCTCACCCCCCTTCCAAATGTAGAAATTTCTCTACATTGTCTTTTTCCCACAAAACCCCTAATTTTGTTTAAGCATAATTTTTCTGATGATGACACCTGTTCTCATTGATGTTAAGTTTTCCTGGTCAGGTATTGTTGGACACTCTGAGAGAGATTTAGGCTCTGCCCCTTCCTCTGCCGCTGTTTGGCACTAGGCACCTCACTTAATCTGCAGCTCTCACCTTTCTCCAGGCTAAAATCAAGAGGAAATCCTGGAATTAGGTCTGATATAATACTGAATATCGAAGTCTGTATTGGTAGTGCTTCAGCTATATACTGTGTTGTGTAATGCTTTGAAAAATCAAGTTCTAGGTGTTTCCAATACTGTAGCTAAATTGAGTGGACATTTTTGACCTTAAAATCTCTTGTACTGCAGCTTCTCATCTGTAAAACGGTGGTAAAAGCATCTTCTGTTCTCATAGAGGTGTTTATAAAACTGACATTTGTGAAGGTCCCTGATAATATATAGTAGGGAGAACATTAAAAGGACCCGTGAGGCAATTTATAATTCTGCCTTCAAAGCAGTATTTCAATAGCACTCAGTAATAGTGTGCAGCACCTTATACATGGTTTTTTTGGTTGCAATTCATATTTGATTTTTCGGTGTCAGTCAAACAAGAAAGTATAAAAGTTTTTCTTAGTGACATCTTTCTATATTCAAATGAGAACCAAACTGGCAAGGAAATTACATGATTCTAATTATTCTTTGTGCATATAAATCAGCTGTGAAATAATTTGAAACTCTTGTGTGTTTGGGATCTTTATCAATGAGGCAGAATAATTACCAACAAACCTCCATTAAGCCTCACTTTAAAAAGAAATGGTTATTAAATATGAACACAATTCTGCACTTCAAAGCCGAACTGACTCCCCAGTGGACTGGGCAGATATCAAGGCTTGTATGCATCAATGTGCATATCTCAAAAAAAATTAAATTATAATTATTTTGTGTTTAAAATAGGAATTCCCCCCTTTACCTTTTATCAGGGCAAGAGATTGCTGTGACCTAGAAACAAAGTTAAGCTTGAGCAAATGCAACATGGCAGTCAAATAGCCAGTCTAAATGCGATGTCAATAAACATAAAACAAGCATTGATACAATTCTCAATAATGCAGATTCTCAATAAGCATGGAATATTTTATGCTCCCAAGTAGCAAACCGTGTATAGATCAAGCAATAAAAGACATCAGTTTCTCTCTTCGATCTGGTCCAGTGAACACCAATAATAGATCTTGCAAGACAGCCTGAAAAAAGTCTATTGCTGAACACCAGCAACGAAATGTTAAATTAGAAGTTCCCATAAATAGACCTGGAAGGTAAATAATGTCCTTTTGCACAGCTCTGTTCAATAAAGAATCTCACTACCCTTTTCAAAGAAGGCAAATAACCTACTCCTGATTTTACATTAGATGAAACAAGTACTTGGGGGTGAAGCCACTTGCCCCAGCTTGGTCAGAGAGCTCCCTCAGTGCTGTACACCTCTGTTTGCATGTGTTGTCCACAATGCACCTTCTGGGCTGACCCACCGTGTCCCCACGTAGCGACACAAGTGCCCATCAGTGCTGCAGGGCACGGCAAGACCTGCTCCCACGGACTATCTGTGGACACATGCAGCCGGGCACCAGGCAGGAGTTTTAGTGGTGCTTTAATCTGATTCCCCCTGAGGATCTTACAATCAGACACCCATTTCACAGGTGAGCAACAGACCCCCAAAAAGCAGTGCAGATGAGGTGATACACAAGGGCAAATCTTGCTCCTGGAACAGTCCCTGTGGTTTCTCCAGGTACGTTGTCCCCACGCTGTCAGCAGCAGCAGCAAGGCTGGGCTCTGCAGAAGGCTTTGCTGCCCTGGGAAGGAAAAGCTGCAGGTGCAGGACACACGTTGCTTCTGCAGGGACATCAGCGAGAGGACCTGGGTGTGCTCCTGCCTCAGGCAGCCGGACATCCCTCCGGGAAAGCGCTGCGACAGCTCCCTCTGCGGGCCCTGCCCTCTGATGGTTGAAAGCATCCTCCCTTCTCAGCCTGCATGTCCAGAAGCAGAGAGAGGTCGAGCAGGGCTGGAGAGAATGCTGGATATGAGGGTTCAAAGGCAGATAAGTGCATGCAGACCCCTGTGATGTTCCTGGGATAAGTAAGTTTGAAGGACTATAACACTTTGTCCTGCGAGATTCCAAGATTTATCACTTGATGAGGAATAGGCAGCTCACTTTCAGGATGGAAACCATTTATAGCAAGCAGAGAAAGATGACTTCGAAAAATGTTTAACCTTCCCACTTAACTTATTACCTAAATAATTATTCTGTGTCCTTCTCCCCACTGGAGCACTTTGATCCCTCCTGGCCTGCTGGGGAGGCAGCTGCCACATCTTGGCCCTGGAAGACTTGGGATAAATCCAGTCCTTGCTCCAAACACAAACCACACTGCACATGCAGAAATCAGTATTTCACAGCACACCTGGGGGCTCCCCAGCAAACCCAAGACATTGTGTCCCCTTACTGTGCCCTTCTCTGTGCCACAGCCATTGCCTGCTCTCACCTGCAATGACAAGTTTCAGCTGAGCCCCTCTATTGCAGATGGATGTCTGCTCCAGTTCCCTTGAGTGAAAGTCTCCCCAAAACCACCTTGGGGTGTTTTCAGAGGCCAAGCAGCATGGACAGCTGCAAACAGAGCTTCTCTCCAGAACTGGCTGGAAGTTAAAAGGAATATAACAACACCAGAACTTTTTTCCATGAGATTATTGCTCAGCTCTGATAATACAAACATGCCTGATTGCCCACAATGGAGTTGTTCTCACACAAAACATCATGTTCATGCTTCCTATGGAAAAGGACGTAACTATTGTAAAGGTGGAAAATGGAAGGAGTTACAAATGTATATTTGAAATCAAATATAGGTGCACGTTAAGAGTTCCTTGTAGACAAACTCCACCTCCTATTCCCCAGACATCCCTGAATGTCCATTTGAAGGGATGGGAGAAAGACAGGACACATTGTCAAGCTACAGCCACCAGAGCCAGGATGTCACCTTTCTGCTGCAGTGTGTCGTATGCCTCCGAGGAATCCAAGGTGGTCCCGTTCTCTTTAGATCAAACAATCCCCCACTGGTGTGGTGAGAAACTTGCTGTGCAGACACACTCCACAGCCTCCCGCAGCACCGACAGCCCTGCCACTGCCTGTGGCCCTGCTCCTGTGACACATGCCAGCTCCCCAGCCTGCCCAGCAGACAAAAGGGATTCGGTGGAGACAGCCTCAAACAGCCTCGTGCCCCAGGCAGGCTCACCCGACGCGGGGATGCCGGGTCTCCCGAGGACACGGATGCTGGCTCAGCCTCTCCTGCTGCGACACACACTGGCCTGACACAGGGCTCCCCCCGAAGCTCAGTCCACAGGTGATCGTGCAACCTCTCACAGATAAGCTTTAAAGACTCTCACTTCAGAGGTATCTTAACACTCCTAATGCAAAGCAGGTCTCGCTGCTCTGGCACTTGCAACACTTCCATTTCAAGCACTTAATTTCATTACTGAACCTAGCCCAAGGGTCTTCTCGTCTGTATTCTCTGCCTTGCAAGGATTGATCTGAGATCTACCTTCCTATTTTCCAGTAAATGTAATTGAGCTTTGAAACAACCAGGTTTAGCCTATTTAGAAGCATTAATGTTCTGTGAGGATGGAAGCTCCATTACTTTAACATCCTGAGGCTGAAATTCCCTTGTAGCTGTTTATTGACCTATAAAGATGAGGCATAAATGCATCCTTGACATGAAGAAAATGGTGAGGCAGGTATGACATTTCTCCCCCAGGCAGCTACTGTAGCTTCAATTATCTTATCTGCAGGAAAAGTGGCTACAGAAACCTAATCACTGCTTCATTTACTTATAGCCAGCCAAAACCAGACCACTCAGCAGCTGTACCTGGCACCCCGTCCCTGAACACTCCCCTACCAAGGGCTGGAAGTGATTATCAGATGTGCTAACAACTTTCGCACCACTAAGAAGGGAATAATCAGGTTGTATCGTCAATTCTGACAAGTTGGTACAATTTTCTAACCAAGAAACTCTGCTACAAAATAAAACATTTGGGGGAAAAAACCCACGCCACCTCTGCCACCAAAACCACTGGCCCTAAAAGGTCAATAATGTTTCTTTTGGACCTGAATTAACTTCCAATCTAATACACCATACAAGCCCTGACATGAATGCAGAGATTATATTGATCAGCCAAATTGGAAAGGGTAATGGAAACAGGGGAATTAACATTTGGGCAGTAGTTAAAGCAAAGAGCTGTAGGAGAAAGCAGAGACACAATCCCTCCCCCTTACATATCCCTCTTCTAATTACATTTAGCTAATCCGTTCAATTAACATTGATGAATTTTATGATGAAAAGCATAATGAATCCATTAAACACAAAACAAGTATTGGCATAATTCCTTTTCACCCCAGGAAGTGAATTATATCAAAAGACCCACAGTAATTTACTAATAAAGTGATCTAATGATGAAAAGGAGCCATTCATTTTGTGGCCAGTTAAGATCCAGGCTGGCAGGGGCTGGATCCTCCGGATCAGGTGGTGATGCTCCTCCACTCCCAAGCTGCAGCAATTGGAAGCAGAATCGGGCCAACCTCACACGTCACTCGCTGGTACCTAATAATAATAATAATGCTACACCAACACTGTCAGGATTTTTCATCTCCCCGCTCCTGCTAGACTCTTCTATAAAAAGCCAATTTGTTAAGCAGTTAGTCACTGCTTTATAATTCATAGACTCTCACGAAAGTTTTAATGAGAAACCACAAAAGCAGTAAGAGGGAAGTAGGGGCAGAGACGACTATTTATAAGGCAGCAAATATCCTGCTAGAACAGTCTCATCTTGTGACGTGTGCATTACATTTCTATCATGTGCACGCTAAATTTATATGTCATGCATTCCCTTAACAAGACTATTCATACAACTGTGATAAATAGGGCCATAATCTGTGGCGATTTCCATCCTTCTGTATGCCAGCAGAAGTCTCTTAGCAACCGTTGTTAGGGGCAACACCAGCATCCAGCATCTTTTCGTGGAATTCAGCGGCAGCCGAGCTTCCACCAGCTTACGGTGGAGGCTCCAGCTATACCTCAGAGAAAACAGAGCCTCCCTTCCCCCTTCCACAAATCCATGCTACTGAGAGACACCCACTGCACAGAGAGTGAGGCTCAGCAATTATTAGAAATTATCAATTTAGCACAATCCAAGTGGCCATTCTGGACATGGCATGTATCTCTTCTCCTTTCACACTACAGGACGATTATCCTGTTCTCCAAGATCACAATAGCCTTGTCCTCTCCCCAGCCTGCTTAAAATTCACAACAATGTCTTTAAATGAGGCTAGGGAACCTCTATAATATGCTACAAAGAAATGCCTTTACTACTCCCCTGTCGAGATGTGTCACAGATGCACTTCCAGAGCCATGTGCCATGTGTCTGCCTGTAAAGCACAGCCAGCACAGGAGCTTAATGTTCCTTTAATATTTTATTCTGACTGTAGCCTAATGCCATCTAATTGCTGAGCATCCCCCACAAGAGGAGTTGCTACAATTCATCTGTTTTTCCAGGATGCCATTTTTATTTTCAGTGGGAACAGAGACAGTCCTTCTGAACCAGGACTCTCCAGATCATGGAGGAAGGGTCTTCTGGATTAAAGGAGAAAAAACCCCAAACAAATGGGTGAAGTCCAACCAAGAAAGTGATGAGGGTTTTATGCCAATCAAGCCAAAGTGTGTTTTGAGCACCGCCAGCTTTAATGATGACATCTGTGATATGGGCTGAGAAGGGCATTGGGCTGCCTCTTCCCTGGGGATTATATGAATATTTCATCTCAAATCAATTACTGAGTTGCAATTCCCAGTGCTCCCCTTAAGGCTGTCAGCCAACTCACTTTAAACCTCCTATTCTGAGGCTGTTGACATCTCAGCCTTAAAGCAAATCCCAAAACCACGCATACAAAGCCCTCTCTGGTCTGATATTCGGCATCAGAAGGGCTAACCCTGAAATGACATCATAATGTTTTGATGAAAGGAAAACTTTTCTTCTTTTGAAAAATTCCCAGCAATTTTCACATATACCTTTTCCCTCATTTGCATTTAAATTACTTCATTAGGTTCTCTGCCATTTGCCTTGTGTTTTATTTGTCTTCCAGGAATAATTTCTTGCCTCTTTCTTTCAAACTTGCGAATTTGGCATGTTTCACCCAAACCCCATGTTGGAGCAATATTTAGATTCAAGCCAAAAGAGCCAGGACTGTCAAAGTTGTGGGCAACACTCTCTTCATTGTAAGCAGTTGTACAGCTGTCAGATCAGTACAAGAGATGAAATATTATTTGCCATAATACTTAGGCACCACTGGTTGATTTATGTGTCTTATGTCAGACTTATATTTGAATTTCCCTGTTTATCCTACACTTGAATCATTGTCTTGTTGCTCCCTCCTACGAGAACTGGTCAGGAATTTCAAGTTTATATTTGCCAGACAAGGAATTATTCTGCTCTGCTTGGAATTGGCATCACTTGCTCAGCCTCGTTTGATTAAATATCCTTCTGTATCTCCCAGTCTTCAGTCCTGATCAGATCCTCAGGATACAGCAGTGAGTCTAAAATCTCCTTGTCACAGCTTTCAGAGACTTTTTGGCAAGAAAATTTCTCACCTAGTTTTAGAGCCCTGTAACACAGATACTATGGACTAACCCTGAGCCAGTTCCTTGCCCCTTTCTCATAGTCAGTGAAACAAATGAGAGCCACCACTCACCCTTGGGATGAGTTGGATTTAAAGGGAGATGATGGGGCCTTCTGACATTCAGGTGTCAAAATTTAGATAAAACTCTCCACCATTACTGCTAAGAGGTTAAGTAAGACTTTGAAGTAGAAGATGAAAAAAAGAAATCTCAGCTGTATTGTGACATTCTACAAGCAATTCCATGCCAGACACAGGCATCTGGGAAATGGGCAAGTCCTTCTTTCCTTACAGTGCTCTGTTTCACTTAAGAATCCCAGCTCTTTTGGGATGTCTCTGTACATCCCATCCCTGGACAGATTTCCCTGGAAAGGATTTCCATATAATGCTCTCACAGCCCCTTGGGCTGAGCTCAGCCCCTCACAGTAATGCAGGCCACTGTGCAAAGGAGGGTAAGGAATTACCCAAGGAAAAACATATTGCTTCAGCAGGATACTAAAAAACACCAGAATGTGAGGTGATGGGAACAGCAGAAGCAGTGCATTAACTCCTTTTTCTCCTGAATACCATGAGCAGGTGAAAGGAGCAGGGAAAGGCATGGTCTTCACTTCAGAGACATCCAACGTCTGGTTATTTACAGGGTGATCACAGATTTGTTCAGCCTAAATTGCAAGGCAATTCAAGTCCTGGGGAAAGAATGCAGCGGAAAGAAGGAAAAAAAAAAACCAAGACAGGAGATAGGATGGAAAAGGAAAAATTAAAAAGTAGGTCTAGGAAAGGCTATAGTTCATGAAAAAAAAATCTCTTATCAACACAATGACATGATGAAAGACAGATAGAATAAATGTCAAAGGAGCTCAGCACAGAAAGTGGCATTTAACCAGCTTTGCAGTGTGATGCCCTGTCTCAGCTGGATGAGGCTGCTTCATCCCAGCATACAGGTCGCAGAACCTTGTCTCTGGAAGTCAACAGGGTCCTCAGGGTTTTTTTAATTTCATTTACTTTTAATTGCTCTTGGCAATTAAGCACACCTACAGATTGAATTAAACTTTAGGGATGGTTTTCCATATGTTTCATGAGTTCGAGGAGACAGTAATTAATAGAGCAAATATTAGACTTACAAGTGCCCTCAGTGCTAACTGCTACCACCTCTTACCATATCTTTAATATGGATGTTCATTTTATAAGGCCACACACACTTCACAGATGTATTTGAATTCTTGCATTGGACATGAAAAAGCAGCCTTCAGGAAAATCCTGGTTGTAGGTTTGCATTAGCTGTAGAACAGATACAATTTCTTTTGTGACTGGAACTAATGCAATCTGCAAGAAAATCAATGCAGGTTCACAGGGAAATAACCAGACAGTTAGCAGAGCGTAGTGCAGTCTAACAGAGACATGGTCTGCTAACACTGAAACATGCTCAGCAGTCATGCTTTTGATCTTGCTTCCTTCATATTACAGCCAAGCCTTCCAGACTACCAGGAGTGCATCACACAGCTTCCAAACATATCAATCTTGCACTCACTTTCGCTGTCTGCTCTGGTATTTGCATTATGATGACTGATCTGATTATTCAGTGCTGGTTCCAGAAGTGAGTGCTCTCCACGCTCACTTGGATTATCAACATGAAAAACATAGAGGCAGGACTAGAGACTAATTTTTTTTTAATTGATTTTTTTTTCTCTTTTACAAAGGTGCTGGCTCTATTTACTCCATGCCTCCGATCAAAGATGAATTAAAGCATCTTTTCCTACCTGCAAATGAGAAGTTCATTCAGGCATGGTGTTTGTGTGTGAGTCTTAGTGCTTCTTTTTACGATCATTTCTAATGCAGTGTTGGGTTGGTTTTCTGGTGGTTTTGGTGTTGTTTTTTTTTTTTTGTTTGGGTGTTTTGTTCACTTTGTTTTATTTTATTTATTTTATTTTTAAAAAGGCTCTAAAGCAATCACACCTTATGATACTAAATCTGTATGGCAGGAAGAAAAAAGTAACAAGTCCTAAATCATCAGGGCAATGCTGGAAGAAATTCATGCCCCAGAAGAGGATAAAAAAAATGTGAAAATTAATGGTGAAGGAATGACACCACTTATTGATATACATAATTGCAGAGCTAAACATAGTGCTGAAATGATGTAAAAATGGTGCAATATACAGAGAGGAAGATTGACTGTACTCAGGAAAAAAGAGTATATCTGACACAAAGGGATTCCCTTTGCATGTGGGGCCATGGGACCATTGGTGTGAAAAGCCCAGAAATAGAAAATGCATCACTGTTCTTTCAAAATGCTTATATTTGTGCTAATCTGTAAAACACAGCATGTGAAAATCTGCTGCTTTATTTGGTGAATGAAGAAGCAACAGCAAACCTTTGGTATAAATGGATACTTGCAGGTCAGGAATAATTTTTGCGTAGGACCACCACAGATATATACATTATTAAGGGTGTGTCCCCCTCTCAGCTCAAAAGCCCTTTCCAGCTTGCTAATGATTTTCTTGGGATTTATAATTCAGGCTGAAATTTCCATTCTGGATGATTATTCCTTTCTCCTCCTAAATTCAGGCAAAAGCTAGAGTTGTTTATTGTAGTAAGATGGTTGGGCAGTGAGGGGGGTGTAGTGAAGGCATTTTTCAGCACTTGCAGCAATCTGCAGAACTGTACAAACCTCAGGCCATGTTGCAACTACCTGAAAGTTGTCCAGCATCATCTGTGCTCCATAATCACACTGCAGAGTTTTGCTCTCCCATGGAGATCTGCCCACTCATTGAAACTGTGAATGTTTGCAAAAAATAGAACATTTGCCCAGCACGGCCTTCCCCTGGGCTCACTGCTGGCTTTGGGCATGGCCCTGCTCTGGTGTGGGGTCCTCCAGGAGCTCCCGGTGGATCTCTGCTCTGGGACATGGAGCAGCTCCTGCCCCTCCTTCTGGTCTGACCTGGGTGTCTGCAGGGCTGTTCCTTTCACATATTCTCACTCCCCACTCCAGCTGCAGTTACTTTTCCCCCTTCTTAACCATGCTATCCCAGAGGAGCCGTCTCTGTTGCTGATGGGCTCAGCCTTGGCCAGCATTTGGTCTGTCTAGGAGCTGGCTGACTTTGGCTCTGTAGGACACAAGGAGAGCTTCCAGCAGCTTCTCACAGAAGCCACCCTTGTAGCCCCCTGCTACCAAAACCTTGCCACACAAACCCAGCACACAAGCAAACACCCCCTGGGCAGCATGACAGCAGGACACAACCACGCAGGCTGGTTGCTGCAATGGCACAAGGAAGCTCAAAGCATTTCCTAACTTCCAAGTGAGTGACTGCGCTGCTTAATATTATTCATTCCTTTTTTTTTTTTTCTAATTGCTTTATTAAAAGTCAAAGAGCAAGGGAGTTTCTTGAGGCAACAGGAAAATCTCTCAGAGAAATCTCCCAGGATTTGCTGCAGGAAGCTGTATTTAAGACTGTGATTGCTGATGTGTGCTAACGGGGTCAAGAGCAGGGCAAGAATCAGCAAACGTGGGTCCTGGAGCAGAGGACTTGCTGCCATGTGCCAGTGCTGCACCTTTGGTGTCTGGGACAGCTGGCAGCAGCAGACTCAAGCAGGCATTTGATGGTGTGGATGCACCATAATATCCACTAAACCCAAAGCTCCTTGGCTTGGTGAGACAAAGCCACAGTAACAAGGGCTGTTCAAAGGGGTCCTGTGCTGGGCCCTCAGCAGTCACATCCCTGTAGCACCAAGTGAGGGGTCTGTTTGGGTTTCTCAGAAATGCAAGGCATGGGAGGTCTCTTTAATTGTGCAGTGCAAGTGGAGAAGCACTCGGCAAGATTTGTACAAAACCCAAGTGGAGGCTGACATGGAAACCCAGCTCCCCCTATCCCTTGAGGTCTCAGATCCAAGGTGCAGAGTGGAGGAGCCCTTATCCTGTAAGAGCAGAACATGACAGGCTGATCGATTCCTTACAGCAGCTACAGGAACTGCAGAGAAGATGAAGCTGACATTGAACACTGTAATAGCAAACAATATTTAAAAAAAAAAAAAGATTTTTTTCCTCCAGTTGGAACTACCGTTGAATAAGCAGTTTGTAAAGTGAAATAAGACAAGAACTGAGGTCATCAGACCTCACCAGAGCAGCCTGCTCCAGGATATATGGATTATGGACACTGCATAGCAGGTTCACTGTCAGCTCAGCATCCCCTCAGGCTTGATACATGTGTGAGCAAGTGGTCAATGTGCAGATACCTTCTGTCATCTTTCTGATTTTGGGCACCAACCATGATCAACAGTGATGTATTGAGGGCATGTGGATTTTCCTGGGAGAGCAGAAGTGTCAGATTTGAATCCCAAACAGGATAAATGTACTCTCACAGAATTACCTGAGAAAGCTTTAAACAAGGGACAGATGGAAGATGATATCAGGAAGGCCAGTAGCATAAACATCTACCAGGTCTATAACTGGGAGGGATTTATGTCTCCCATGAGATCTCACATTTTCATTATTATCAGTACAAAACCAGTCAGCACCAGCCAGTCAAGCTTTGAATTTGACCCGTATTACACCTTTCACAGCAGAGCAGCCATAACCTCCAACCAGCAACACCTGGGTTTATAGGAAAGAGAAAAATAACTGATTTTAGTTCTTACCCGTGGGGTAGGCAAGGTGCACTAAAGCAGATAAAAATCTCAAGCCCAATAAAGAAGCAGATACAGGAGCAAGCAGATACAGTTGTCCTTCAGTGGCCACAGTATTTTGAGTAAACCCATTTGCACAGCTAACACTGCAGCCTGAAGGTGGTGTCAGCTGCTGATTTGGGTTCTGGTCACCAAACTGGAAGCCTTCATCCCCAAGGAAAGAAACAAAACCTGTTCTCTGTGACATACAGCCACAGTCTCCTTGCCAACAGCACGGACAGGCAGCAAGGCTGTGCTGAAGGGTCTCATCCTGTTGGTCACTGCCTCATTGCTTGGTGAGAGCCTGGATGGGGATGCAGGCAGCTCCTGCCATCAGAGGAGCTCCCAACAAACAGACACATCTGCCTCCCCGGCTGAGGCTGTAAATTCTGTCATGAAATACAGATGACCTTTAGCAAATGTGTCTTCTCTGTATCCGTAACGTCAGTCACAGCAAACCTCTGTTGGGTTGTGGGATCATGTCGGTCTCCAGCTATTACAGTAATAAACGTGATTAATTGCAGCTATAAAAAGCAATTTCATTCTGGCTGCTAACCTCACGAATGAAAAAAAAATTAAATAAACCAAAGAATGAACTGCGGTATGACATTTTTACATCCATATTGGTTTATCTTCTGGCTTTGGACTCTGATGGCTTGTGATGAGAATGACATTTGCTTTCACATGGTCAGTATTTGCCATCACCGCTCTGCAGGGTGGAGGTGCCACAGGTACTTTCCTTTACAAGGAGGAGGGAACTGCAACATCTCTCCAAGAGTGTTTTAGTCATTTGCAAATACTGGTGACTTAACCATTTTGTTATGTACCAGAGCAACAGGAGTCCTTTGCCAAATCATATAAAAGCCAAACTTGTAACCTCAGGTGACGAGCAACCTCTGCTGAATGAATGGAGTTGTAAGGGCAGGGTTGAAATTAATCCTGAATTTACTTCACCTAAAACAGAGGCTCTTTAGAGGAGTCTGTTGCTGAGGCCCAGAGTATGTAATGTCACGAATATACATCTGATAGGAGCTGCTTGGAGAACACAGCCCTCTGTAAAGTCCAATTGTCAGAAAAGTTCGACTAAAGTGAACATCAAACATGTTATTTGCTATTTTCTTTTCTTTGTAGCCTTTAATCATCATCAGAACATGATTTATCTCTTTGATCATCTTGAAGAATTCACTTAACATAAATGATTTTACTCAAGAGTTTTTTGATTTAGCAGCAAACACTGTAACAGTATCCAGTGGCTGAAAGCTGAGGTTTGCAATGTAAATCGAGATGCATATTTTTAACAAGGATAATTAGCTATTGGAATAATTTGTTTAAGGATGAAGTGGCTTCTGCAATACCTGTGGCCTTTAAACAGCATTAGATTTTTCTGAAGGATTTGACACTTCAATGTCCAGTGTCCAGAGTGAAGATACGATCTGGAAGCTAATGTGTATGTGTTGTGCTGGAGTAATTTCCCATAAGCTATGAGTCTTTTCAATGAAAACAGAGTTTTCCCCATGCTTTTTGTAGTGTTTATAGCTCCATTTACCAAATCCTGTATGGTATTCTCTTAACTTTCCAAACAAAGCTGTATTTATCGTGTCTTAAATTAAAGGGAAACTTCAATAGACACTTTATACAAATATTCACAACTGCATAAATCAACTCAAAGAGAAGATTGGGTGTTTATCAGCAAGAAAACATAAGCTGTAAGAGCGTGCTTTGTACCTTCATTTCTTTGTGCTTCTCTTGTAAAACATTAAGGATGTCCTAGGATGTGAAGTAATTAGGCAGATAGTTTATTACAGCCAAATAAATGCCACATACTCCTTCCTCTCTGGACAGCTTGTAACTCACCATTTATTTCCTCACTATAACAGGTTTATCTGCAAAAGCTGCATTGCCCTGATATGGAAGTTGTAAAAATATTTAAATATCAGAATTTATTCTGATTCTGATTCTCTGAGTCAGGGGAGTTGAAGCCAGCATCGTGCCTCCCCAGGCTGGAGCTGTGGTCTGTGCTCAGCCCTGCACAGAGTCCCAGCTCCAATGAGAGGGGTCCCACAGTCTTGCCCCATCCCACACCAGTCCCTTTTCTCTCTCATCCTTCTCTTGACAGTCCTGAATGGTTTTCAAAGCCTCCAAGAATGTCACCTCTCTTCACCCAAAGAGCTCAAAGTCTATGGAAATCATTAATTGTCCTTAGGAAAACTTTTTTTTTTAACAGTAATTTGGTCCCACAGAAAAGACCTTTGAAAATATAACACTCTAAACCAAAACAAAACCCCAAAAGAAACAAAGAGCTGTTTCACAGGGTCTTTCAAGTTACTGTAGTACAAAATGTGGGTTTTTTGCATGGACTTTCCTATTTCATCCTCCCAAGTGCTTAGAAACTCAAAACCAGTGTGCCAAGGTGGGTTGCTCTTTTCATGCTTTCTCATATCCCTGTTTTCAGGCTGTGCTGCCATTTGACTTTCTTCAGCCTTTACCTTCGCTTGTCAGCTTGTGAGCATTAAAAATTCAACTCCAAGCACAGAATGGCCTGTTCTTCACAGTCTATGACAACTAATGCATTACATCCCTACAGTAAAACAGCTTTATTATAACAGCTGTATTGTGGTCTTGTCTTTTTATCTCAGTCTCCTCTGGGTAATTGAGAAGTGAAGTCAATTAAGACACAGGGCTAAGATAGATGTTGATTTTGGACCCTGTTTATATCAGAGTGACCTCACACTTCAGTTATTTTTCTGTGTTATGGCAGTATTTAGGAGCAGCTGGCATGGAGCAGCTGCCATGCTGCTACAACACCAGGAAGACTCCTTTTTTGTGTGTTTCCTCACTTAAAGAATTTACAGCCTGAGACAGACAGACAGACAGACAGAGTGGAGGAAGCAAGAGACAGATAAGCCATTTTCCAGCAGTGGGCTGCCAAAATTGCCAGCTGTCCTGTGTCAGCCCACAGCACAAGTCCCACTTCACCTGGCTGAGTCTGTGCATCCCATCTCCATCAGGCACAGCCACTTCCTCCAAAACAGTCTGACAAACTGCCATGATTTTTTGCCAATGGAATGAGAGCTTTGGAAATGTCAGACCTGGAGGCTGTTGTTTCTCATTAGGAAAAGCAGGGACAAAACTTTCTGAGCCTCCAGTGTGCTCGTGTGCCTGAGGTGTCCCTGCTGCAGCCAGGTGATGTGGCGGCTGCTCTCCACCTCCTGCCATGGGCTATGCCAGTGCCACCTCTCTGCTGCCAGGAGCAAGGGTTGTGGAGAACCAACCACCTGAACATCAGGGAGCCCTGGCAGTGCTGGGAAGGACACCTGGGAAAGAGTTCTTGGGATCTCCACTGCTCTTCAGGCAGCAGGGAGGATGAGTAAGGCAGGGAGGATGATGAGGTAAAGGAGGGAGGATGAGGTCAGGCTCATCCTTAGCCTCAACCACACAGGCTGAGCTGGAAGGAGCAGCCAAGCTCTGGTCTTTCCAAACCCAGACATGAACAAGTCTCTGTAGGAAGTGCATTTGTTTCTCTTGTTTGGTGGGGGATGGTGAGCACAAAGCAAGTGTATACAATAGCATAGAGATGAATATTTCTCCCCCATTCTCCAGGCAGCTGAAGTAGAACACATTAAGAAATGCTGCGTTGACGTCTCTGTAAAGTGTCAGTCACTGCTTGTGAAAGGTCACTGCCAGTGTTGGCTGGATCCCCAGCGTGATTGGGCTGTTCTGCCTGGAGAAAAGTTCCAGCCACAAAGAAGGGATTTCACTTTCAAGGCCTTTCCGATGCAGAATTGCTCATCATTTTCCTTGTCGATACCTGCCTTTGCAATTTACTCCACACAGGATCACTGTCAGCCTAATTTTCTTTGCTTTTACATCTATACAACTGGGAAAACAACTTCGGTACAAAAGATAACTGTGTAAAGACGGAACAGAAAGGCTACTAAAGGCAAGAACAGGCTTTGAATAGGCTCCACCTCAGAAACCTTTCCAGCTGTATTGTTGGAATATTGCTGCATTTATTTTTTTCACTGATTTCTTTTTTCTGTCCAATTTATTCCACCTGAATTCTGATCAGGTTGTGCTTGCTCTAATGCAATCTAATAAGTAAGATTTCAGTCTCTGTAGCAGAACAATTTGGCAGTAGGGGACAGGGCAGGTTTCTCTGACAGATGCAAATATTTACACCAGCTAGCAAACATGTCACAGGGTCGAGCAGCAGAGCAGCTGCCATACCAGCATAAAGCCACATAATGTTCTCTTTGGCTCCAGGTTCACGTAGTTGATTGAATCAGCAGATAATCAGTTACACTAAACACCCACTAAATCTTCTCTTTGTCAGCAAAGATGCAGCTTCTTATAGAGGGGCATTTGAAGGATGAGACAAAGCTATTTCCCAGAGTCATGTGTAAACACAAATGTCATTATTTAAAATGTGCACTGCACACATCTGAACGAGCCCCTGTGGCCTATGGCACCAGCCAGGGTACTCACAGCTCGATTTTCTCCACAAATTTCATTGAAGAGAAGACAATTTTGTAGCACAAGGTTGGAAAAGGATGTTCCCAGCTGAGACACCTGATCCAAGCTGGCTGCCTGGGCTCCCTGCTCTCTTAATGGAAACAGGAGTGTTTAGGTCATGAACCATCTCATCTTATTTTAGCTAAATTGGGATGAGATGAGTCAGGTCCTCAAAACATCTGTTTCTCTCCTCTGGTAATACAAGGTGTTGAGACAAACAGCACACATGCAAGCACATACACTGTAGAGACTACACAGGGTCAGATGTTTCAGCTGCTCAGCATCCCTAGGCACTGGTAACAAAAACCTACCAAGCTGCCAGCTTTGTTCAAAATACTGAGCTTTTGTAGACATTTGTCTTCCTTCTTAACTCATTTACCAAGTGTTCCAAGTCTCATTCCACCTGGTTGTCCAAGTTTGTGCTCTTATCAAGCCCACATTCCTGCGAAAAAATATCATCCCTGTACTAAAACCCCGAATGTGTTTGATAAGCCTTCATCCTGGCTTACATATCCCGAGAACTCATTCCTGCCATGTTGTCCATAGCAACACTTGTTGATCTGTTCAGGGGAAAAAATCTTTTTCACTGTTGTTTCTCTTTCCTGACAGCTGCCAAGCAGCAGACAGCTCGTGGTCCTGTGGTATGAGATTCCTAGGGCACAAACCAGTATTTAAGACACACCTGGAAGGCTTTCAAGAACCCTACAGCACACGGATAACATATGTTAACAACCAGCCCAAGGCTCACTGTAACGCTGGTGAATCCAGGCCAGTTTATAGAAGGTTGTACAGACACCTGCCTTGAGCAGTTTTGCTCCGACAGTTTTTTGGGAGATGCTTCTTCAGAAGAAGGCATTGAGTCAAATGGCATCTTTGGGGCACTGCCAGACAAAGACACTGCATTTCTTCCAGCTCTGGAGCTTACTTAAACACTGGGATTTTGTTTCACCTCCTGAAATAGCTCTGCCCAGATTGTAGAAATGGAGCACAGAAAACTCCTTTAAAATGAACAGACTCCTGAAAGGGAAGGATTGGCGAGAGGACTGTGGGATTCTTCCAGGTTGGAGAAGGGTGCTGAATTTGGACTTTGAACACTGATCAAGGAGATCACATCCATGCACAGCCGTGCACTTGCACCCAGAATCTTTTCTTTATATTCATACATACCCCCCTGTCTTCACTCCTCTTCAATATTTATTTGTCTCCTTCTGTTGAAGAGAAATATTCCTCTGAAAGCCAGTATCTATGTGAGCTCACATGGAAGGAAAAAGGGATGAAAGACTCACACTTTGCAAGTTCACAGATAACAGGACGCCTAAAGGTTACTTTGAACCTGTATCTCTGTCTCCATAACTGTTTGCATTACCTAGAAAATCCCCTACAGTAAGAAAAATATACTCTGAGATCAGCTGAGGGCATTTCAGTGATGCTGAGGCAAATCTGTGTTTAAAGTTTCGAGGACAGCTTTGCAGGATGCTTTGCAGGATGCTGTTCCTCTTTAACATACAACAGCCTCCCCATTTTTGATGAAAGTTTCCTCCTTGGAGAGCTAAGGGACAAAAAGCAATCCAAATTGCAGTCCTTTGTGGTGCTTCAGTGGGAGAGAGTGGCAGCTGATGCTGGCCCATGTTTTCCTTTTGCTGGCTAATCATTGAGTGCTTCTAGAAGGAACAATAGTGCAAAAGGACAGTGCTTAAGAAAAGACAAACCCCAGAGTATAAACATAAATGAGTCACAAGCAAAGGAGCTTATTTCAAATTCATAGAGAGGTAAATGAAAGGGAAAGGGGGAAAATTTGCCTTTATGCAATAACTTCATGTCTCTCTCAGGTGTGAAACCCCAGTGACTTTGATCGAATTGCACCAGGGATAGATTTGGTGCCATATATTTGCCTTAAAGAGTTTATCTGCCCCTAAGAAATAGGTTGTCCTTGGGGAAGTGATAACAGCTCTGATGTGCACCATAGGGCAGGGTTGGTACCTTGCTGTGTGAATTAACCAAGTAACACAATGTATTAGAGGTGCAGGAGGGAGCTCTGGAAGAGGCAGGTTTGCAGAGGGATGCTCCATTTTACAGGAGCAGCTTGCATTCAACACCAGTCGTGAGCTGCTCACGTTACTTGCCTCACTGCTCCTCCCGCACCTGGAGATGAAACAAGGACACCTAAAACCGAACACTCGGCAAAACTGAGTCTGGGGCTCAAGTGATTCCAACTTCTGCTTCAGGTCTGCTCCTGGTGGGGAGGTTGAGACCCCAGTGTGACCACAGAGCTGGCGAGAGCTTCAGGTAAGGCCAGACTTCCAGTCTTTTTCCAGAGCAATTTGACTACTCACCCACTTTCTCTGTATTGTCACCCACCTTTCACATGCTTATCTCTTTCTGCTGTTGTTTCACTTATCGAAGTTCCCCTTATTTGGTTTGGTTTTTCCCTTTTGAGCTGTCCAAGACACAGAAAGCCATCGTGGCTTTTGGTTTCAGTACTTGATGTTTAAGGATTTGCTGAGAGCTTTAGTTGTAGTTGTTCAAGGCATTTTAGGGGAAATGGTAAAGGCAAATGTGTTATGTGTATTTTGTGGCACACAGATGCTGCAGCTGGGATTTGTGTGTAAAGGGTCCATGCAGAGAAGTGAGCACCTGTTTCTCCAACGGGCTTGCAAAATCAGCTGAAAAAGGTCCATTAATACTAACAAATGCTGAGAAAAAGGAAACAACCGATGCAAATTAGACAAAGACCATACAGGCATCTGGTGGCAGAAACAGGAAGCAAGCCCCATTCCTGCATCCTCTGCACAAGATCATCCCTTTTCCAGCAGGATCCTCAGATAAAGCATCACTGATTTTGTAGCTCTGTCCAAAATTGCAAGTCTAGTGACAAACCACAGAACTGCAAACAACCTTACAGCCAGAAGCAATCTTCTGGTGAGTCTAGGTCTGAAGTCCATCAGATGGTATCAGATAACAGAAGGAAAAAGCTATTTCTTGCTGGGAAAAAAAAAAGTATTTTAGACTGAGTGCTTTGGAAAAATAGAAACCTACTTTATAGCAGAAGGAGGATTTTGGTACTGAGTTTAGGCTCTGAATGAGTAAAATTGCCTTCCAGGAGAATCAAAGCTGGGGTGTCTTTTTCCACTTCACCTTCTAAGATCCCTCTGACTCCATTACACTGCTTGGAAAGAGGGTAAGTAATTACTTAGCTCATAATGAAAACCACAGGTGAGAGAGGGAAAAAAATCTAGAAATCTACACTTATTTCCCGACTGTATTAAGGAGTGAAAGAGTTCTGTAAAGTGATGCATCTAAATCTGTTTGAAGAGTGGAATCAACAACAACAAAATGAGAGGTGAGAGGAGAGATGCCACCCAGGCAAAACAAAAAATGGCTTGCACAGTGATTACCTGGTGAAAACACAGCAAGTTGAATTGTTGTTGCTGCACCTCTAAAGAATACCTTTGTCTCCATAAAAACATTGAACTACTTTAATGGTATTGATTTCAGCAGAAGTGTACAAGCCAGCTGATGTGGAGACACTTATGTTGCTGTTAAGAGGCTTTATTTCAAAAGCAGGAATCTGAAAAGGAGAGTAAGTAACTTTCTTGTATAGATATATTTGGTCTGAAGATTATATTGATATCAAGATTTAGGTTAAGCTTCTCTTAGCCAAAAAAAAAAAAAAAAAGAGAGAGAGGAAAATAAAAAAGCAGCCAACCGAGAGTAGTTAAAGCATTACCCCAAAAAAGTTAAACTACTACAGAATTAGGACTAAATACAGACTTTAAATTTAAAAAAAATCTTGCCTTGTCAATTCTACAAGCATGAAGATAAAGTTTTCAAGCTATGATAATTCAAGAGGGAATCTATTTTCCATCTAGGTGTCCCAGTGGGAGTCTCAAAACTCCTGACCAAAATCTCTGCTGGTGCAGCAGCCACACTTACTGCTGGTTGCCTACATTTACCTGGAAATGGGACCCTTCTGTTTAGAAGAGACTTTAAAGATTGATTTCAAGAAGGAAGGTATTCCTTGCTTTTGCAGATGAACAGATTAAGCTTCCCCCACAGTAATGCAGTGTTTTCCTTTGGCTTTGTCCTGTGTCTCTCACTCATGAGAGGGGTTTGTCCCATCAGCTGATGAAGTCTTTTGGCAAAAGCCAAATCTATCTGTAAGAGAACAACAGCTGGGCCAGGCTCCAGCACATTTACAGAAGGAGGTTAGTGCTTAATGACTAAGAGCATATCATTGAGACTTGGGAAAAATAAAATAAATAATACATCCCTGAACCAAAATCTCATTTTCATCCCAAGAACCACTAAACAGTTTCATAAGACTCTCTAGGATTATACAAGAATGATTCAGAATACATCCCAGGGACTCTTCCTTGCAAATAAATAAGCCAGATGAACATGCTGTGCCACACTCCAATTCATAAAGAGAACCAGAGGGCAGACGGTAAACAGAAGGAAATTGCAAGAAGGCCAATAAAATGCAATTGTGATCTCATGCCATCAGCCGGACTAGGCAACAGGGATAAATAAAGTCACAGACGTCTCCCATATTTATGGTTCCTTATTGTTGTGGAGCTCTCCTCAGAACAAAAACAGCTCTGGAAGGGAGGCGGCCGTGCTCCTTTCGAACGGCAGTGTTTAAGAAAGGAGAACCATATGGTTTTGAGTTGGCTCAATTGTGGCAGCCAGGAAACTAATCCACAGATTTATTGGAGCTGGCATACGTAACAGAGTGGCAATGTTCCTTTCATTTGCTGCCAAGAAACCCTCTGTGGCGCAGAGCTTTACCTTGAGCAGCAATTGCTTACTGGGCATATGGGCCTTATTTCTGCAAACGGGAGTGGAAGAGAGTCAATTTGCAAATCAAATTGGAATTCTCTTCCCCCTGCTGCTCCAATTTACTATGCAGACTTTATTCATAGTTAAAGGAGCCTGGATTTCTGCCTCTTTTTTTTTCTCTTGAACTTCTATTGATCCAGGACATTCAAATAGGAGGAATATGATGAACAGAGAAGAGACCTTTTAAACCATTGTCACTGACCAGATAGAGGTTATTGCACTAAGTACTTTACCTAATAACCCACTTGCTGGAATACCTCAAGCTATTATCATTAGAGCTCCTGACATCCTGATTTTTCTTGAAAAGGTCATATGGAAATGCGGAACGGCAGATCAGAGTCAGTAATCTGTCTAAAGTATATATAATCATCTGTGAGATAGTTTTTTTTATTTTGCTGGTGAAGCACAATAAAAAAATCCCAAGTATCCTTTGGGCATATTCACAGAAGGGGTTTTAGAGTTCCCATGGGCTTACTTGGAAAACGGTATCAAAAGCCTGACTTCTGAAGACAGACGAGGTGGCAGGGGGTGATTGATAGATGAACTGCCAACCCTTACAAGTGCAAATGGAAATATGATCAGGGTTTGGAACCAGCCCCATTCACCTGGGGAACAGGCAAAGCTGCATCTGAGGTCTGCAGCAAGGCACAGAGAATTTCAGGGAGAGACAGATGCTACAGCAATGTTAAATGTTTCAAAGATTTCCTATGAGCTAGAGCTACAGACGTAAAGAAATTTAAATAATTTCTCTGGGAGGCTATACCTGAAACCATGTTATCTCTTTTTTCGGTAGATAGAGTGCTGTTTTCTTTGCTTCAGCAAAAGTAGAGAATAACAAAGGAAACTGGGAATTGCTAAGATCAGCCATCGATCATAGCACAAACCCATTGTGTTCGGTGTGCTGGGTACCAGACACATCAGAGAAAGACAGAAATGCCCATTCATGGGCAATTCTATAATACACCTCTGCCAGCCTTATCTTTGTGCCCAATTTCCAAGGAGATGTGTCTAGAAATGTCAGTGAATCCACTAACAGTGAGGACCTATGAATAGAACAGCTCCATCAGCCCCTGATGATAAACAGTAGAAGTCTGCAACAAATTAGTGGAATAAATCATTATGATTTTAAAGGTTAACATTTGCCATCTTTCTCTACAAAATGATTTCTCTGTGAAATTAAACATTGCTCTCAACACAAAAATGTTATTGAAGAAGTTAAATTGTCTTCTGAAGATTGTGTTAAATCTGAAGATGGCACTCAAATCAATAAAGTATGAGTTCAAAGCAGTCAACAAAGACAGTGCAACCTACAGGGACTCCCATAGGTCATGCAAGCCTGCTGTGACCTTATTTCAATACATCTCTTATAAAATGGGTCAACAGCACTTCTCTTCAGCAAGTGACTCAGATATCCACTCAGATATCCCTCCTTTCATTACTTGCTACAGGTAAAAACCTATAAATACATCATTGGATCTGAACTCAGATTAACAAAAAAATGATCATACTTATATACAATCATATCTATATAGCACATATATCAACAAACATGAAGAGGGGCTTGAGTGTAGAGGAGCTCAGTGTTCAAGCAGGGGTGCTTTGATTTTTGTCTGCCAAAACTGTATCATATACATACATACTCAGCATATGTAACAATACAGAACTAATTGCAGAGAAATACCCTGGGTTTCATTCTCTTCCTTGTGAAGAACCAACTTTGGGCCGACACCTTAGCAGAAGTCAGTTCCCATTTGTACGACAGGGAGTGAGAAAGAAGAGAGACGAATTTTCATGCCTGAAGAGTCTCATTACTGTGTTGAATTGCCCATAGGTAAAACTGTGTATATTTTTTGTTCTGCCTACTGAAGAGGCAATAAAGCACATATATGCATGTACAGCAATGAAAAATTAATTACATGCGAATAATTCCCTATTTTACTGCCCTAACATATTGCTTTGGTACAGTTGGCAGTAAAAATTCGTCACTTTGAAATAAGCATCTACACGTACACAAATATATTAGTCTATATATTTGCACCATTGAACTAAAGTGCCATAAAGGAAGAATTCCATCATCCAGCTCATGAAATTAGTATCTCTTTGACCACATAACTGATTTTATTTCAAGGGGTATTTTTTGAAAGCAAGTGTCAATAACAGTCATAAGCCATGTATGCCCGAATTTGTCTGCAATTTCTACTGTGAACATTAAAAACACCGAATGATAAAAAAGATCAGATAGCTGTCAAAGTAACTCTGCTCATTGTGCAGAAAAAAGGAAGCAGAAAATGATCAGTTATATCTGTGCCACATCACTAAAAAGCAGCCCTGATGAGAACACTGGCCCACAGTAGCCCTAAAACCATGTCCTCTTCTGAAAGATGGAGGACAAAACCAGTCTGATAACCATAATAAAAGGGGCCTCTATTCAATAGTAAGAGAAGATATAAATGCTGCCACATGTCCTCTGAAATTGCTTATAGGATGATGTGGACAGACAAGAAACCATCCCATTCCCAAGTGTCAGTTCATAAACCTTCCCTGTCTGAACTAATCAATAAAATAATTTGGAATTCAAAACCTGTTTCCACCCAAAATAAGATCACCATCTAATGAAAGGAAGAAATTGCCTAGCACATGCACCTGCTGGGGGTCTGAATCACTCTGCTATAGAATAAATTTCAAAAGAGCCTGTCCTACCCCTTCCTAGACTACACCTGGGGTGAAGGAACAGTCCCCTTCCTCTTACATGGCACAATCAAGGGATGGCCTTTTACTGCTCATGCCCGGCCACTGACTCCAGGGCCAGGAGTTGGGCCTGATGATCCTTGCCTGCCCCTTTCAGCTCAGGATATTCCACGATTCTATGACTAACAGGATTCTTGGTGCTCACATCACTCCTGTGTGTGATTCCACTCTGTCTACTGAGATGTCCATCAGACATGGAGGATATTGAGTTACTGGGAATGCCCTGCCCCAGAACCTGAAAATGAGGACCTGGGGTTTATACACGGGTGGTGGCACCACAGGTCTCCATCAGGACTGGACATTAGTGAGATGAAGAGGAGGGTGAAGGCCTGTGTGCTCAGCTCCAGCACTGTCTCCTGCACTGGTAATCACTGATCTGCAAAACCCCGGGGCCTTCACATTTAAGCAGGCATGGCATTATTCCAGCATACACAGCTATAAATCGCTCCTGCTATCATCTTACAAAACAGCTAAGCAAGATATATTTAGTGTCAGAGACACAAAATACTTTATTTTAATTCCATTCTTTCGTACTCTCGAAAGATGTCAGGTACTGCTCTTTCGAATGTTACAGTAAGCAGTTTGGTTTGCAGCAAGAAGAGACAATTTTGATATTTCACATAAGTCTTTTTCTACAAAGGGGCTCATGTTTCAATCTTTTAAAATTAAAGATGCTTGCAAAAAAATCAAATCAAAACAAAACATGAAAAAAAAACCCACAAGAAAACCAAACAATACCTTAAGCTTCCAAAAGCTTTCTCTCCACTTATTACTCTATGCTTAAGATGAAACAGCTTAGTTTGTCCACAGGATTTGCATTTCACTCTGTCAGTATAAAAAACTGGTTCCTCACAGTACCCTCCAAAGATGTCTTCCACTGCTGGTTTTAATCCATAATCAAAATGAATGACAGATCACACAGCAGGAATTTTGTTTGCAAATCTCTGAAATCAGTGAATGTATCTTAACACCTCTCATCTGTATCACTTTGTCCCCAGACCTATTTGCTTGCTACAAACAGGCATGAACACCCTGATTTAACAGATTGCTGAGCTCTCCTGTTCACTTCCCTGTTCATTAATCTTCATAAAATAATCTGGCAATGAAAATTGCTGGAGTTCTCCCCGTACTACCTGCTGCACTCTGGGCTCCAGTGAATAAATGGAGAGCATCTAATATGTGGAGAGAAAGGTTTAACTCTGTATTCTTTTATGCATTGGAATGTCTCCAGCCTCTGTCCCTATGGAATGTAAAGCTCTGTACAGACTGTTTTGCTATGCAGGGCACACTCAGCAGGACCAGCTGAAGGCACGGTGCAGAGGAGTTAAAACAACGAGGTAAGTTACAGGTAGCACAGCGCTGTGTAGCATAAATCAACCCCTGCCACAGGCTGAAATTCTGCTTTTTCTAGGAAATAGTTGTATTAAACACATTTCCAAAGGGATTCTCAAAACCTATTAATTTTAGGCCAATGAAAAGAGTATTTCACACAGGCTTTTGCTGCAGAAAAGGCACCTGCAGACTGAAAAGCTTGATTTGAACAAGCTTCCAAGCTTGTTCAGCGTTATGACACATTTGACATGCATGCAGAGTTTCACCCACAGCTTCCATAGGAAGCCCAGAAGGAATCAGATCACCTGACTTTGGGTCCCACATGTCAGAGGGGCAGAACTGCCAGTGCAAGCCCCAGAAGGATACTCTTGAAAGGGAACCATAGCACCAGAGTAAGCACTCAGCAGGCTGCCAAAGTTGGCTATGTCACCTTGTCACCTTTGCTTATCATAAGGACAGGATGTTCAAGGTGGGACAACCCCAAACATCATACCAAGTGCCTGAGAGTGTTGTCTATACATTTCTTGAAGCCTATCAGGCTCAGTGCTGTGACCACTGCCCTGGGGAGCCTGTTCCAGTGCCCAGCCACCCTCTGGGTGAAGAACCTTATCCTAAAATCCAGACTAAACCTCCCGCGACACAGCTTCCTGCTGTTCCCTCAGGTTTTGTTACTGATCACCACGGAGAAGAGATCAGTGCCAGCCCCTCTGCTTCAAGTCATGACCCTGAAATACTCAGATTAGGCCATTAAAATGTGGCAACTCTAGAGATGTAGGGAATGTTCCAACAGTATATTATTGCTATAACTGGCATGTCTTTTGTCCTACCTTACAGAGAGTGGTCTCTTCATGGGCTAAGTCAGATACATATTTTTTTGCACAGCAAATTTTGCTCTGGGACATAAATTCTATTGACTCTCCATATTGACAGGAGGTAACAAGAGACTTGAAAAAGCACTGACTAGCAGCTCCTAGCTCAAGAGAAATTACATATCGAACTGTATTGGACACGTCCTAGATGGCAGGGAGACAAAGACAACTTGCATGCTATCCATCAGACCTCTCACACATGGAAATGGCTGTTATTTATCTTCCCTTTTAACTAGAAATACAACTTCAAATTCATTTCTCCCTAAAAAAGCACATAAAATGTCTGACCCCTGCTCCAAAGCTGTGTGTCTGTCTGTAAAGGAGAGCCAGAGAGGCTTGTGCAGGTGGAGACAACTAAGAACAGACAGACTAGAAAGGCTGAAACCTCTCCAAGAACTGCTAAACACAACGGCTCTGGTGCAGCACAAGTGAAATGAGTGAGAAAAGCAAAAGGGAACAGAGGGAAAAGAACAAATGCAATCAAAACTGCCCCTTTCTTGAACACAGATGAAAAGCAAGGTTTGGTTCCTACAGCTTTTCTGTGAACTTCTTTGATATAAAATTGCTGATCAATAATAACTTCACAGGAAACAGGATCTTTCCTACTGGTGCTCATTGTGGAAGATGGTATAAAGTTATTCAGTTTGCTTTTGTCAACATAGATCTCACATCTGCACCCAGGCTGCAATCCAGACTTCCCATGGTTTTAACTTTTCATGGTAAACAAAGCTGGGATTCTCCTGCTTGTTCAGGGCAGATCATAGGCCCATTGATGCAGGGACATTTTGCATTTCAAAGCCTTCTCCAAATTATATTATTTTTGTTGCCTTTTAAATAGATCACAAGAAACAAATAATTATCATATTCCTGACTATTATTCCCTCCCAACACTTCCTCCCTCTAAAGCCCACATTTATTCTGCACCTTCTTCAGGGTACACCTCGCCTGTTTGAACAAATTTAATTAGCAAATGTCAATAAGTATAGATGTGCTCACTGCAATAATGCATAATCATTGTGATTCCTTGGAGCACTTTTGTGCTTGGTATGAGAAGAATAAAAAGTTTTTATTCTCTTAAATGTGAAGTTTTGGGGAATGAATCCATTAAAAATGGATAAATTACAGGATACATGAAAATTTTCTTTCTAGGAAAACAGTTTTATGAAATTTGTCTGCTTCAGTGTTGATATTCTTTTATTGTCAAGATCTTGTGTAATTTTACACTCGAATTAGCATAGCATTTAATTTCCATGGCTGTGCTGAGACCAGACCAACAACAAGCAGTTCTGGAGGGACCTGCATGTGGGACAAGTAGTTACTGTGTTTTCTCCCCCACCCTGTGAAGCAACAGAAATTCATCATGCAGAACAAAACAACAGAGATGACAGAAAAGGACTTAGAAAAGAAGAGAGCAAAAGCAGAGACACACAAAGTTCTGAGCAGAAGAGAGATGAAAAAACGTGCTTTGCAGCTAAAGGGCAGATTGGAGAGGACTGTACTTGGGGTTCAAACTAACAGGTGAACATGCAAAGAACTCCTGTGCCACCAAAGAGGATCCAACACAAACTGCCAAAACATGCCCAAGGAAGGATGGAGGGGAAGTCAATGAAACATAAAAGGTTTCTCTCTCTGGATCCAGGCTCTCCTGTGCTGTCTGCTGAGTATAAAAGAGGGGTGATGTGGAATCCTGTGGAAGCAATGGCAAATGCAGTGCATCAGTCTCTGCATGAACACTTGTAGCATATTCTGGAGGAATTTTTTCGCCACTCAGATTAGCAGAGAGCAGCACAACCGGATCTCAATGCCACCTTTCATGAACAGATGCTGACAGAGGGTTTCTACCCCCTGAAAAAAGACTGTTCCAACACGTCAAATAATGCACTACATTGGGGTATTTAAAATTCTTTCTTTTCACCCCTTCAGCACCCATTAGAGCCTTGGAGTAGATGGAGAGGGTTAATAGGCTGCCAGACAGGTCTGTCTCTGGGCATGGACTAAAGTAAGCAGACCCTAGATGAGAGAGTTGGACATTTGTGATGTTCTAGTTACAAAAACACCAGCAAGTGCCTTGTCCCCAAAGCAGGGCTTGGGCATTGCATGTCCTGAGTCTGGGCAAGGAAAAAAGCAAAGGCTCAGGAAATGAATGAGAGCTGCATTTCAACAAAAGCTCTTTGATATCAAATGTCACAGACTCGGGGAAATAAAAATTTAAAAAGCGAGAAAAGGAAATAGCAGAGAGAAGAGAGCAGGGGAAGAGGTGAAGTGAATTTTACAGCAGAAAAGCATCTTTAAGGGATTTCCCTGATCTTCCATTTGTTAGGCAGCATGAGGCAGGGCAACAGAACCTGCTCCTGCTGTTTTAACCTACACCCAGGGTCCAGGGAATGCACCTCACCTCAAAGGTTGCTGGCAAATGCCAAATTCCCCTTTGAGAGGGGCCACTGGGTTTCAGGAGAATATCAGCAGCACGGAGCCAGTTCAGGCCCTTTCAGAGGGGCCCTAATCCTCCTCCCATGGGAGTTGATGCACTGTCTCTGACTGTGGCCTGCTTATTTCATCCTTGCTGCTTTAGAACAAGTATTGCAGGAGCAGCACAGCCCTTCATTGAGCTGATGAACCTTAGAGACATTTTGTCCATTGCACAGATCAAAAAATACCTTCTCGAGTAACAAAAAGATTGATTTGGCACTAAACCTAACCCTAACCCTAAACCCTAACCCTAACCCTAACCCTAAAACTGCAGCACACTTCAAACAATAGCCTGAAATTCTATCTACACCTTTGCACCTTTATCCCTGTCCTGGATTTACTGCAATTAAGATGGTCAAAGGTGCTGCAGGTTGTCCTGTGACTTGCAGAATTTTTCAGATGAAAAACAAAAAAAAACCCAAATTTCTTCTCTTCACTTAATGGTAGGGACAGAAGATCAGAAGATGGTCACTTTACATTCATAAAGAAATAAAAACAAAACCAGGACTCTCCCAAGAAATGCTCCTACTTATACTGTTAATCTCTCCCATAGGTCACAGCCAAGTCTGGGCTGTGTATTTACTTATTTTTCTAGTTTATTACTAGTATTCCAGGCAAGCTTGTTCACTTTCAGTATTGAAAAACAGGCAAGAAGAGGAGAAACACTTACTAAATGAAAGCATAGCAATTGAGAGGTTGGCAGAAAACTTTGCTGTTTGCAAAAAATAAAGATGTATTTTCATGTATTTTCAGAATAAAAATTACTCATATGTCTAGTTGAATATTGATAACTTTGGTGTTTCCTGCAATCCTGTGAACAAAATTGACTTTTTTTTTCTCCTCTACTTGTGCTGCAGTTGACGGAAGGCTCTCTCTCGGTGAGAAATCAGCTCTTAGTTCCATAACTAACAAGGTCAGAAGACTTGTCAGGTGCATGTCAAGAGAGTTGCATAAGATGCAAAGTACTTATGCTGCAATATGGTAGCTGAGGACATGAATTAAATTCTTGAAGGGGAAAAAAATTACACTTTGAAATTGCAGCAATGATATACTCAAGCTGTCTATAAATTAAGACACCTTCTCACAACTCACAAATAGAACAAATCTTTTAACAAGTGTTAAAAATTAATAAGGAGAGGAGAGAAGGGGATCAAAGCTAAGGTAGATGCTTCAGAAAACTGTCAAAGCATTGATGGAAGAAATCTTTCAGCTTTAGTTCATAAGAAGAGACCAGAAAAGAATTTCCCCTTTGGTGGAATGAAATGGCTTTAAATCAAATAGAAGAGAATCTGAAATGAAATGTGTATGAGGAAAGCAGTCTTTTAATTCTCCTTCTGGGGAAAACTTGCTTGACCTGAAATCAGAAGTTGTAAACTGATGATTCACTTCCTCACCCAAACTCACAGAATCATGGAATGGTTTGGATTGGAAGGGATGTTAAAGACCATCTATTTCCAAGCCCTCTGCCATGATCAGGGACACCTTCCACTGGACCCAGTTGTTTAAAGCTCCATCCCACCTGGCCTTGAACTTTCAGGGACAGGGGATCTGCAACTGCTCTGGGAAACCTCTTCCAGTGTTTCACCACAGTGAAAAAATTCTTCCTAATATCTAATCTAAACCTGTCCCCTTTCGGCTTAAATCCATTCCCCCTTGTCCTATCACTGCACACCTTTATAAACAGCCCAGCTTTCCTGTACATCCCCTTTAGATGCTGGGAGGTGATCTAAGTTCTCCCCAGAGCCTTTTTTTCTCTAGGCTGAAAAGCCCCAACTGTCTGAGTCTTTCCTCATAATATATTCTTTAAACCAAGATGCACCCACTTCCATACAGGACATGCACTTACAGCTGCAGAATTATCCCACCAGGATCATATAATTTTGGAAAGAAGCTGTTCTACCTGCAGGCCCCATCTCCAGGCTTCTCAAAGCAGATTTTCACTGCGCTTATTGCAAAATAATCTTTGTGCTACAGACTGGCCGTGTGTTTGTTGTTACTCGTCTTGATTTATTTGGCTCGTGACACTGTTGGGTGAGGGGTGCCATGAGCCACCCACTAACACCCATCCCTGCTGCTGGAAAAAGATCCCTTCTTGCCTCTTTTAAAGAAAATAATCCTCAGAGAGTGGCTCAGCTCAGAAATTCTTGGAGACGAGGACTGACCGTGGCTGCAAAGTACTTTGAATGGTCTTCAGAAGTACAGTGAGGAAGAGGGAGGAATCCTTCATGCCTTCAAAGCTAATCTCCAACGACCCTCAGAAATACAAAGATGTGCAAAAAAACCCTCGACATTGCAGCTCCATGTCATTTAACACCAAACACAGAGAGACATCTTGGTGGCAGCTGTGGAGACTTCAGAGATTGTATCGTGCTCAGACAGGGATTAACGCAGCGCCCAAACACGCTCACAGTGCCGCAGAAGCCCGGATGTTCAGTGTCAGTCTGAGGTTCAATAAAAGTGTCCCAGGTGCCAGTCTAAGGTAGCCATCTGGGCTCACCCTGTAGCTGGAGAGAATCAGATCTCCCCATTGGGAAGTTTGTCCCATTGTCAGACAAATGTCTGAAATAGTGGATCAGTCTCCCTCTCTCGCTCTCCCCTCCCATAGGCAGCGTCCTCCACCAAACTGAAGTCGCAGCTTTAACTACAGAGCGCCTGACACTGGAAGAGAGGAATCTCACCCCACACAAATTGCTTGCCCGAGGTCACATAAGCAGCTCATTGCAAAGATCCAAAATTCGGGTTTAGCTCAGGCACTTCTTCGTCACTGTTCCCTGGCAACAAGACAGGACACAGAGCTTGCATTCAGCCCCGCAGCCTGTGCATGCACGGCTAGCAGAGACCCACGCAGCTTGCGACAAGCCTTGCAGTACATAGACAAGCCAGAGAAAGATAAGGGCAGGTCACAAAACATATCTATAATTGCTTCAAGGGGGGAAAAAAAAAAAGTAAAAAAGGAAAAAAAGTTGGTTCATCCAAATCTTTCACAGCTGTCAGTACAGCAACTAGATTTTATTTTAGGTCCATCCTGCCAACAAGTATCGTTTTGATTTCTGTGAGCAGAATGAAGATAATTAAGCTTCCAAAAAGCCAGTATTTGGTAAAAATAGCCATGGCTTTACTTAGCAGCGTACAGTATTTTAAAAGAAATTCTTCAGCTTCCATCTTCCAGCCAAAGGGCACTTTCTGAATTTTTTCTACCAGAGTTATCAACTTTTCTCTATTTTGAGATCACTATAGAAAAGCAAAGGCCAGGGGGCTAAGGGTTGTCTGACATCTTTCAAGATGTCCTGAGAAAGCAAGAGTTACTGTCTCTCTCCAAGCATGTACCAGAATATACTGCACTGCCCGTGCCTCTCGGACAGTTTGACACAGCCTAGTTCCACTGAACCACTTCTGATTTACATCAACAGTAAAAAGGGAAGGGGAGAGGGAAGTCAGACGTTGTAAATCTTTTCACTGAATGACAGTTCGAAGGGCTCGTACATCACTTTGAAACTAAGGTCTAGAATCACAATATAGATGACCTGAAGAACGGCTTATATGCCCCAAAGCCTCTTCTCCTTCCCTCAGACATCATTTGCTTTAGCAGAAGGCATTAACTCTTCCCACAAAGCTGGTATCAATGGACTCACAAAGGCATTTAGAAGCCAAAGTGCCATGGACTGCAAGGCTAACACCTCCGGGATATTTACTTAATACAACCGACTAATGTCAAAGGGACAATATTTCCATGAGTTATACAGAGATTTAACAGCCTGTTTTTCTTTGAGCTACAAGGGAATAAACTTTCTAAATCATTTGTGAAAGCATCAGCCTTTTTAGTTCATTATTTATACGGCAAAAAAGAAGCGAGTTGGCAGTCCATGATATGGCCCTGCAAAGACACAGCTGTGAGCATGAAGAGTGATATTCATTGTCACCCACCCAGTGCCTCTGCCAGGGTCCCTGAGCAGGGGACAAGACAAAGCTCTGTTTTACTCAATGCAGCATATCCCCATTCCCCACTGTGCTGGGGGCAGAGTAATAAAACAGGTGTGATTCCAGCCTTCCCTTTTCATACAACAGCAGATTCTTTGCACACAATATCAGATTTTTCATACAGTATCAGATTCTCTGCCCATTTACCACACACATTTTCCCTGCAGCTGACAGCACATACCGAGCAGAAAGTGAAGGCAACAGCTCAGCAAAGTGGATTCTCCAGATCCCCATTTCCCAGCTTGATACACTTGTGTGAGTCTCACTGGGCTGCAGTAAGGATGTTGAGCATCACACTCAGCAACACTGTTAGACCTCAGGTTTGAATATGCTTTGGGACAGAATTCAAAGTCTTCTTTGGGCTGAGTCTTTGGCATCCAGACAGGTCATATGGATATCATTGTGGAAAGACAGAAACATGCAGAACCTCTTTCAACAGAACACAGTATAAAGCAGTGCAGTAATAATGTCCCATTTTAATGAGGTAATGGTGGAGAAAGAGCTTCCAGTCTGGTAATCTCATCAATGACAGGATCTATGCCATCTAAGATTACAATCCTCAGCACACGGCTGAGCATCTAAGCAAATTGTCTGAGACCCCTGTCATGGCCTTTGAAGTCTAGTCAACAGAGTTTAGGGTGCAACTCACCAGTCAAACTTCACCTGCACCGATGAGAGTCTGTATTTGAATAGTTCTATTTCTGTTATAGAGGGATCCTAGGCCCACTTAGATTTATATCCTAAAAGCACTGCAATATTTCAGACAATTCCCAACCAAGTATTGCAAACGGCTAAAGATTGGTTTATTACTGTGTAAAGAAAAGATTTAGACTTATCCAGCTTGAATGGTCCAGTATACTCTTGAGGTGAGGAAAATCTTAAGTCCTCAACTACAACAGACCTCAACTACACAAGCACAAATGACTTAAACCCCCGGAAAATCCACCAGCCCAGAGGCACCACCATGACCACCAGACAGCATGGCAATATATTCCCACACAAGCACTGAAACTTGTGGGGCTGAAATGAGGTTGGAAGTATCCTTTATCCCTGACTCAGACAGGAGGCTGACACACTATACCTGACCAGATGTCAGATACAAACTCAGGAGTTTTATCTAGTGATGGTGATAAAACTACTGATCTGCTGGTGACAAATTTATTGGTCCTTTAAATTGCATTAGCCATTACCCTGCTGAAATATAAAAGCTAATAGTTACAGCTCCAACACAACACACCATTATATGGTAATTTGGAGACGGAAAGCATAACTAATTATAGACTGAATTTTGCAGCAGATACATTGGCTTGAGACAATATTTCAAGGCAGGTGTGGGCAGTTACAAAACACTTCCAGAAACCTGAACAAAGACTTTTGCAGAGGATTATAAAACTAAGTCTTTGAAGAGCAGAAGTAGCATGTTAGCTGTGTCCTGTCCTCAAACCATATTACTACCTTGTCACTTACTTAGCAATGGATTAAAGCGCTTTGTCCTGGAATCCTATTAGTGGCTCACACCAACGCAACACAAATTCTGTGTCTTGGAGGTGCAGCAGTGTGGCTCTGTCCTACTTGTAGCATTGGCAGAGGTGGCAGGAAAAAATGGTTTGAAAAGTACCATGAAGTTAGAACAGCTCAGCACAATTCTTAAAGCATGTGACAATTGCTGCCATTTTCCTGCCAGATGTTTTCTTGTTACTAATAGCCTCTGTTTTCAAAGCTAATAAACACACATATGAAAGAGTTAATAATTCCAGGACAGAGGGCAGTGAGGGTAACTTGTACCTGTTCACCAAGGCTGGGTTGTGTCTTTGGATACAAGCTCCCTCCATTCTCCCCACAGACAGGTCAGTATTCAGCTGCCCTGCTCTAGTGGGGGACTAAGCCTTAGAAACATCCCTTTATCCACTGCTTTTTCTCTTAAGCGTAAATTGCATCCTTTTCCCCCACATTCCATAATTTCCCATCCCACTCACTCATATTCATTTTCTCATCCATATAGTATAATGAGAAAATACTGGAAAAGCTGTCTTTATTCCCTAAGTCTAACCTGCGGCTTTCCTGTGAGATTGCACAGAACCAGGATACAATCTTGTCCTGAGTTATTTCAAGGATTGAGAAATGTGCATCAAAACTGATTGTCAGAATGGCTCTGGTATCTTACCCTGGCCCCAAGGATGCAGACTTGAGCCTCAGCCCAGACTTCCAGGCAAGGCTGGCACAGAAATGCACAACAGAACCACCAAGGCCTGGGCAAGTCCAAATCAGAGCCAGCTAACTCACACCTTGGAAGATGCCCTCAAAGTCTGTGAGTTTATGGTTAAGAGCAAGTCTGGGGTTTCTCAGCTCCCTTTTTACCAGACAATAACCCTCTGAACACTGCCCATGTGCTCACACACCGAGGTGTAGGTCCATTTGAGCTGCCCTTTAGAACTTTACAGCTGCTACTCCAGAGATGCAGAGGCATCCTTCTGATCCTGGGTCACATCCACCTGACAAAAGTGAATGGATGCCTTGGATATCTTAAGGCATCTCAAGTGGATCTGGATGCCTATGACCAGGTTGCTGACTCTCACCCACTGCACATTAATCACACCATCAGTGGGGTTCAGTTCTGCCTACAGAAGTTGCCTCCTACTTGGAGCATCTCTCAGCTCCACTGTCTAAATCCCCACTGATGGTGGTAACATAAAGCTGTGCTGCACATATAGGTATCCTAATGGAGTATCTGAACCTATGAGCTGCCTCTTAGAAGACATGGGTCCCAGCCTCAGCGACTTAAAAGGATCTCTGATGACTGATCTTTCCATTTTCTTTAGATTTTAGTATTCTGCAGAAGCGGATTTATTTTGAGGTTGGTCTAACATGAGGTCATTTTCTTTCTCCACAGTTGTTTACATTCTCTTTAAATAACATTACATCTAATGCAAACCAGAGGTGTGTCTAGGTGGTC
Source organism: Oreocharis arfaki (assembly GCA_013398015.1). Lineage (NCBI taxonomy): Eukaryota > Metazoa > Chordata > Aves > Passeriformes > Paramythiidae > Oreocharis > Oreocharis arfaki. The sequence goes on from VZRR01001879.1 coordinate 580,468, forward strand.
CAAGAAGTTTTTGCTTACAGAACTGTTCAAATCAATCCACACATTACAGTTGCTGCACAGCAAGTGCATCTGCAGTAGGCTGGCAGCTCACCTGACCATGCACATCGAGAGTCATGGGCACATCCACCTACAGATCCAAACCAGGCCCTTCTTCCAAGGATGCCTCAGGAGGAACAGAAAAGTGAAGTGCTTTGTATCTCAGCATGTCAATTCCTCCAAAACAGGGTAAACTTTTTCCTCTACTAAAGAAAACCAGCACCTTTCCTATGGCAAAATGGAGCATTTGCTGACTATCCCTAGAACATGTATCTTACTGAAGTTGCCCACGAATCTCAACTCCTTTGATAGTTTCTGTATGAAAACCCTGCTTAAAATCACTGAAGAAATGTTATTCTGCATTCCTTGTTTGCACTGCTGGTATTATTTCCCTGATCTATATTTGTCAAGATAGATTAAAAAAAAAAAGCCCCCAAGAACCATGTCAATCCTGACGGTGTTTTCTATCCGCAGACACCCAGATTACTATTTAATTTTAGCCAGAAAATAGTTTATACAGTACCTTTCTCAATATCATTGTGTAAGAGTCAAAGCAGACAATCTTTTGTAACTTGGCTGTCTGCCACGACAACTTTCCTGATCCAGTTTCCATTTATTAATATTTATTGTTGCAGTTTTTTAGCCTTTTTACAGCAAAATATAGTGTTACAAAGAGATTGAAAGTGTCATAAGACACAAAGGCAACATTATGAAGAGCAAAACATCTCTAAATTTCCAATCAAAATTCTGTATTGTACATAGCACAAAACTGATGCAGTTGCATTTCTCAAGTAATAGCATCAGTACTTAAAGTTCCACGTGTCATCATTTTATTCCATGTAGAATATTGTTTGTAGAGGTTCTAAAGAAGAATATCTGGGGATAAACCTTTCCTCTGTTTGTCTGGCAATATAAACTTCAAATAGGCTGGACCTAGCTGAATCATCAAGATCTGCTGATCTGCCTTGCTGAGCTTTTCCTCCACTTTTTAGAATTCACAATCTTTATCTCAGTGAAATTTCTTCTCTTCCTAATTATCCATGGAGCCATCATCTTTGTATGCACATACCCACACACCAGCCTATATGAGTTCCTTGTAAACCAGAGACATGATGAAGCCCGAGGACACATTTTGGACTGATGACATCTTTATGATGAGCAAACACTGGAGTTACCAGTCAGACACTCGATTGCCTAAATTATTCATAAGGACAAACTGCATTGCTGTACTGATGCTGAGCCTCGTACTCCAGGAAGAAATGTTAGAACTGAGACAGTGCTGCAAGTGCAGTTTGTGTTTCTGTAGGATCATACTTCTACAAAAACCTGTCAGGAAGAGATCAGGAACTGAACCTAGAAATTGCCAACGATGGATCTGTCTCTTTTAGCTTTAACCCAGACCCCTACATTACCTTTATGGTAAATGAAAGGGAAGTGGATAATTCAAAGCCACTATCTGTCCAGTTTCAGCTACTTTCTCCAAAACAGTTCAGTGCCCTAGACATAGTAATTTTCATTTTATGGCTTTCATTGGAAAGCAGATGGCCAGACCACATGAATTCAACCCTGTGAACAGCTTGCCTACAGAGAGTCAAGTGATGTTTCATTGTCTGAAAAAGCAATTCAATGGGGGGAAAAAACATCTTTTGTTCCCCCTTGTAACAAGTTCTGAGAACCTTTTTCTATGTCAGGGGTCTGGCATTTCGTCTTTCACCCTCATAGGGTGTCTGGTTGCAAGGATGGGTAGCAAAGGTAATTCACACCATAAGTTTAGAGGTGGACAACTTGCTCCAGGAATGAGTCTTTTAGGAGGTGGGCAATGGCCATGATGACCTTGCAACATGACTAAATAATAAAGATCTGTGACAACTGTGCAGTGAAATTCAGGACAGGAGTTCATGACTAAACGTACATGTTTATTGTTTACTCGAAGTTATAATTCTGTTTAAAAATTAAAGTCTATCTCATTAGCTGGTAAATCACATTTCATTTCCACCTAATTTATGAGTCCTGAGGTGTTTGGACAGGGCTTAATGTGACTGAAAAAATGCTGTATGCAACATCCTTTCATTTGCTTTTGGTGTGGCACATGAAATAGTCTCTTTATTTTAGAAAGCTTTTTCTTCGTGAATCAACATCATTAGCAATCAAAGAAACAGCTATGAGCATTAAATGCAAATGTTTGAACTTCTATAATTTGCATATCATTAATAAGCAGGCTGGCAGAGCATGGTCATAAAGTTGACTTTGAAAGTTCCCACTGCTGTTATAGACTGAGTCACGGTAGCAACAGTGAGAGCCTCAATTCCAACTAATTAATGGTTTTGGGGAGCCAGGAGTCCCATCTTCCATGGTGAGCAGCAGCCTGGGGCTTGCTCCTCGTGGAATGAACCTCTGCTCACACAAGTCGTCCTTGGTAAGGAGGCAGAGCTCGAATCCAGTCCAGCAAGAGTTCTCTTTCTTGGCTTTATGTTCATCTTTGTGCATGGGTCAGTTATCTTTATTTCTCCTCTCTCTCATTATTGAATTAGTGGTCTGCCAAAGCACCTGGCACACTGGAGATGGCAAAGGGGTCCTGCAGAAAGGACTTCGAGCCCTTTTACAAAACCATGAATATTCTGAATAGTGAAAGAGACTGCCCGAGGGCTTACAGGAAATACATGCCAGTACTTGAAAACAGGTCCTCAAAATTCAAGTCTAGTATCCAGAAGCTTAAAAAACAAGGAGTAAGACTGGGGAGCTGTCATTGAGTTATTTGTAGATTGCCTTGGGGAAGTCAAAGTAAAATACCTCATAGAATGCAGAGATAGAGGAAAAAAAATAAAGCATCAGGTCAAATAAAGCTGGTTACTTTGGCTAGTCAGGTTTCCTATGCCTAAACTTCAAGATCTGGATGGTTATTTTCATCCTCTCAGTGAGTTGCAATAATCAGCAGCGTGATAAGAACCAAACTGACAACTGGGAAAAATAACTCTGATCTCTTTGATTAAAAATAATCATTAATGCAGCGGTGAAAGGCTTCAGCAGGTGGGAAGGGCTGATGACCCAGGGTGCATAAGGGGAAGGCCAAGGGAGAGAAACGCAGAGCAGCCTGTCCCTGCTCTCCCGGCGGGTGCAGCGGGGACACGGCTGTGGCTCGCAGGCAAGCGCAATAACTCTGCCAAGTATTGCAATCTATAGCTCACTGACCCCAAATGATTACTGCACTCCTCTCATGCGTTCAGTAATTTTCTGTCCTGATTCAGCGGGATTCAAGTGGGCAGCCTGAAAGAAACTAAACTCTTTAGCCCTGCTGGGAAAAAAGAACAAAAAGGTGTAATCACAGCCCCCTGCTTCCCCTCCGTGTTTTTTTAATGTAGTGTTGTAGAATTTGTTTTAAAACCTCCTTCAGATCTAGCCACAAGAGTATCCATATCACTGATTCATTGTGAAATGGCCTCACCATTAAGAGAGACAGTTTGATATCCAAACAAACCTCTAGACTTGTGCCTCAGCTCAGAAAGGTGTAGAGGGACAAGCTGAGCCCGAGACCACTCTGGTGCTCCCACAGCTTGCAGAAGCACTAAAATCTCTGCAGTGGTCAAGCAATAATTATGACACTAAAACAAAGACTTTTCTTCAAAGACAATAAACCCACAAAAGACCCAGGAGTTGCAGGAATCTCCACGGGCAAAATTTTGCTCTTTTAAAGCCATTGCCTCTTGTTCTATGACTACATGTCCTTGTAAAAAGTTCCTCTCCAGGTCTCTTGTAGGCTCCAAAATTTATTATCTGATTTTATTTTATTTATTTCAGTCAATAAATTGTTCTTAACCCATGGGTTGTCTCACTTTTACCCTTTCAGTTCTCTCCCCAGTCCCACTGGGCAGAAGTGAGTGAGTGCCTGTGTGGGGCTGAGTTGTTGGCTGGGGTTAAACCACGACAGTCCTCTAGGCTTGCTGGCCTTCCCATCTGCTCCAGCATGATCCCACAGGTACCACTCAGCCGGCAGGCTACAACCACCACCATCCTCAAGCCATCCCCTCAGCTTAGCCCAAGGCCAGAAAGCGACAGTGAACAAATTGTTCAAATATTCACTGCATGAAGCAAAGTTTTATATAAATATTTCATACAGGCAATTTTCAAGTACATCGCCACTCTCCACTGAATCTGCTCTATCCAGAAGGTGTCACCTACACTGGCTACTAGAAATTATGCAAATAACACTGGTCTCTTCCCAACACAAGGTTGATGGTTTATTTACAGTCTAATATTATCTCCTGTTTTTACTGCAGGCCGCAGCATTCTCTGTTGTTGAGACTGCAAACCAGATGAGTTTTAATTCTGTCGGGCTACACAAACGCATGCATGTGTTCCTCCAGCAGTCAGCAACAAAAGCGAAACAGACTCAACTTCTATAAGCATCAAACATAGCCTGCATACCCAAGGTACATAAAAATGTTTGGCACAGTTCGAAAATTTATAGCAACCCTTCTAGTGCAAGATGCATCACAGCAAAATCTTGATTTGACTAAGTGTTTGATATTTTCATGCAGCCATTACTGCTAACAGGATTCATAAGTCACATTCCTTTAGCATATGCAACCTTAAAGGGGACCATTCACTCCATATTTAAATCTTCCTATAAATTTCCCCAGAGGAAAACCTGCAATGGAGCAGTCATCCTTACCAGCCAAGGGATACAAATGTCCAATTTACAGTGATCTAAAAGATTTGGACTTGAGGATGAAAAAGAAATATTAATTTTTTTACCATGTTTCAAAAGTTTCTGTTAGGATAAAGTTCCTGCCTCTAGCAGGAGCACAGGTGCCACAACAGTGCAAACACAGCAGCAGGAGGGTAGCACAGAGGTGCATAATTGTGGGTGAGGGAATAAGGTTTAGATGACCCTGGCTGATTATTGGGATGTGGAACGGAGATAGCAGTGAATTCCTAGCAGGAGGAGCAAATCCACCCACCACTGCCAGTGATGCCTCATCCTGGGCTAAAAGCTTAGAAATACCTTCAAAACGTGCTATTTCTGGGTTTTTCAGACAGCTGCATGGATAGTGCAATAAGGAATGATAAAACCACTCTAACTGTTGGATTTGATGCAGCTGAGGTTACTGTTCTTCAGCTGATACCCAGGAGTTAAATTTGATCTGCTGCAAAGCAAAGGAAAATCAATTCACACAGACTGTCAAAGAAGAGCATTGAGAGCAGAAAGGGAGCATCCACATGGCCAGAGACTGCATCTCAGCTGGTATGCAGGTAACACCTAATTGGCCTGATCCCTTGGATGGCAAGAATCCCATCCAATTCCCTCCAATCCATCCCACAGAATCCCATTCCAATTCCCTGCAAGCTTAATTTTCAGCTACAGTTATCTTGACTTCTGTCCTGTGAAGGATTTTCTCCCCCACAACTAGAAGGGATTATTTTTAAGAAAGACAGAGACCTGCTAGGACAAGCAAGCCATTGATTTCTGCTTCTCACCAAAGCCCTTCAAACTCCTAAAGGAAAACTCTGATGGGAAACCTTCCCCAAAACTGGGGAATAGAATATTGATGTGTAGAAGCAAAAATAAAATTTGTTTCAGCCGTGGCCTGTGTCTTGAGACATGTTGCATTGGGTTTTAGATGAGAATACTGACAAAACCCAACTTAACACAGAGAGGGATTTAAAGATCTAATAGTATCTCTCTTGTACTCACCAATTTAGAACTCAGTACAGCTTGTACTTGCTGCTTACCAGCAGGACACCTTCAGATAATTTGATTCTTGCAATAACACGACCCTTTTTCTAATCACTGCAGACTCCCCCACCAGATGTTGTGCTCTGGAAGCCCTCGCTGTGGTTTCTCTCACTGTGGTGCCTTTGTACACACTGCAGCTCATATCTGCCACACACAGCTCCACATGACAAAAATTAAGACACTTTATGTGAAGCTTTGAATGATTCTCTGAGGGGAAGCTGCCTTCCTATTTAGACCGACAGGACCAGAATTGAATCGAACAAAGCTGTAGCAGAAGAGGTTTTGAGGAGAGAAAACTTCTTTCCTCCCACAAGGAGGCCCTTCCAGCCCACTGCCTGGGGGGACAAGGCACTAGTCCCCTAGGGTTGCTCAGATATTTTTGGAAATCCAATGGGAATCACAGGCTGCAGTTGGTTAGCACAGAAAATAAACTCAGCAGCACTGCAGAGAGCCAAAACAACTTTAAAGGCTTCTGATGAATGCGTGTGTTGTCACCTGCACATGATGTCTTCGGAGGAATGAGGTCTCAGCAGAGCTGCTGATGGGCAGCTGCTGTTTGGAGGGCTGGCAATTAACCTACCAAACATCCTCACACACACTGTTTTGTTTTCCACAGAGATTTTGCCCCCAAAGACAGAAATCACCATCATTGGCTCTCCTAAGCCTGGGGGGGTGTGAGCTCCCAGGAGGGCCCCATATCAAGGTCTCCCAGAGCGCATCCCCCAGGACCACAAGGAAAGGAAGGATCCACAAGGCAAATCTTTCTGCTTTCCCTAAGTCTCCTGGTTTGGGAAGCACCCAGCTGGGTGACAGGAGTCCTGTGTTCTACACTCCTGCTCCAAGGATGAGTTCTCCACTTTTCCTAACACTTGTCCTATACAAACACAAACATGCTGCAGGAGCTGCAACCAGCATCCCCCTGAACTCCTCCTCCCAGATGGGTACTGCAGCTCTCCCCTCCACTGCTGTAGTCTTTTAGTCCCTCATGCTACTGAAAAGAAAGCAGCTCCAAATATTCAAGTCATTTTTAGGAATGGCAAACCTGGTAAATAACCAGTGAAGGTTAATTTTGACCTTTTGATTTGAATAAAAGCTTAAATTTGTCTTTGGAGTTTCATTTTGAAGCATGTGAATTAAATTATGATAGAATACTCATTTTGTGTTAACAGAAACTGAACTCTTCATCCAGCCAGTGACTAATATGCAAAACCAATTTCTCTATGGCTGATTTGTTTATATGTAGTACAGCGCAATTAAGAGAATAAGCCACACTTCAGACAAGTGGGTAGCAGCAAGATAGTGGTATTGCTGAGTTAGCACAGGGAGGTGCTCAATCTTCTGCTCACAAGGTCTGGGATTCCAGTTCTGTGCTGCCTCCATATCTGAGCAAGTATCAGCTCTGTTTAATCACAGTCCAGTCCACTCTGCACACCCTTCTCTGTCAGAATGTCTCCTAATTTCTTGTCTGCTCAACCCAAGCACTGCACTACATCTGCTGTGAGACTGCAATCTCCCTTCAGGGGTGACTTTCTCAGTAAGTATAAGCCAGACCTGAAGATGAATCTTTATGCAATAAACATATCCAAAAGCTCACTACATGAATGAGAGAAAGATAGAGGAAATAAACTTTTGAAATAAAATAAAACAGAATCTTCAAGAACACACACGCAACAGTCTGAAATGTTTTCCCTTCACATCCTGTCATCTCTCCATGTTGAAGAGCCCAGTTAGACCTCAACAAGAAGAAACATGGGTAAAATTACCCATACATTGCGCTGTAGCTGGATTTCTGTTTTGTTTATCCCAGAGCACCCATCAGGGCTGTGACTAAGTGACTTGTGGAGAAAAGCAGTCCCTCTGCCTCCTGCAAATGTTCAACAGCATTAAGATAGCCAGATTCTCCTGCATTGTCTCTCTGGTTCTCTTTAATTTGGTGGATTCCTGCAGACAGCAACATAGAAAAGAAAGAATACTTGAACAGAACTAGACTGATCTGCAGTGCACTGCACCTAATTTGCTTGGATTTGACTCCATCTCCTCTCCCCAAACCATCCCCTGCACCCGTGTTTCCTTTCTGCTGCACCCTCAGCCCTTCACTTGGTCCTTTGCTTAGACTGCCTCAGGAGTGACGCTCTGTAACCATCAGCATGATGTCTTTTACTAAAATTACACTGCTCCCGTTAGAGACACTGAGACAGGAGAGCCTTGGGAAAACACAGGGGATTCTTCTGGATTGCGCTGAGTACGGCCAATGCCTCACAAAAAGGGAACAAGTTGCAGCACAATGGGCCTTGGTTTCTCTGGGTGCCCAGAGAGTTAACTTTTCCTGGGAGCCAGGCACAGGCTCAAGAAACCATCACTCAAAATGTCACTTGCAGCAAAGCCAGATCCAGGTTCTACATCACCAATTTTTCTTTCCTTTGAAGCCAAATGCAAAGCCCTGGACAATCATTGCCGCTTCATAGTGAGTTTAACTAATGTGCTTAAAAGCCACTGCTGTCAAAAAGAAGGGCAGCAATATAAAAGAGAGCCACTAAAACCTCCTGCCACTGAGGTGACTGGTCACATTTTGCTTTTATTCCAGCTGAACAGATCCAGGTCTAGAGTATTCTCAGAAGAACTTAAGAAACCAGTCACAGGGTAAAATTAACACCTGCTGATTGATCAAGATTTTAGTGATTGAATTTTGAACTGGAAAGACAGTGCATTTAAAAAAAAAAAAAAAAGGTAGCATATCTCTGTTTTCCCATCTGCTCAGAATTCACTGCTGTGGTTTCTATCTCTGTTTTTTATTAAACAGTCTTTGCCCTAGAGAAGATAGTTCTTTTGATGTTACAGCTGACCTTTTGGTTTTACTCTACATAAATTTTTTCCCCTGAAGAAGGTTTCTATCTCTGCAAAAAAAGGAGCAGAAAATAAAACAATTCTCTCCTTTTTATTTTTTAATTCCTAGTTACAACCTGCACTGCAATCAGTGTACAAAGGTAACCAGATTTTGCATCAGCATTTTATGTTTTCCCAACAAGCTCTCCTATAATAAACCATGATCCTATGGGAATCAGCCACTCCTTTTGAAAACTAGTTTTTTTACTTACTCTCTAGATTTCTGTAAGATTTTAGCCGAGCTATCTGCAAATTATCTTTTAATGAATCCATCTCCTGAGTATTGAGGATGGTAGTGATACTTCTGTTAGGAGCACGTGAGGAGGAAAATTCTCACATGGGTATTCAGGATCATACTGTATAAACAATTACAGCATTTAATGTCTGCAGAAAATCAAGAGGCAAATCAGCAGTGAATATCAATTATACATCTGCTGCATCACAGAGGCAGATGGCACTTTAATTGTACATCCGAAACATTATGGACAATTTTCCCCAACCCAGACTCATTGAAATAGTGGCTTTAGCACCCAAAAATATCAAAAGAGGGTATGTGTGCAATGACTCATCTAAGAATTCATTTCAGTTTGAAGATAAATATTCCACCAGTAAACCAATAACAATCTTCAAGATTCATAGCTCATATGGAGCAAACGTGCTGTCTTGATCTAGGTAAAAACTTTTATTGATGAAAAGCAATGGGGCGACTGAAGAGCTCACACCACCCAGCTCAGAGTGTGAAATCGTCAAAGGGTTTGAAGATCAATGAGACAAATTCTTGTGATTGCATCTGTAGAAATTGGAAATGTCATGGAGATAAGTAGAATAATATGGATTTACGCTCTATTCCCAGCATGATCCTAAGACAAGAAAGCTCAACTCCTTCTCCCTCAGACAGGAATGGTTTTGTGCAATGAGGGAAGTTTTATGGAACTTAAACAGCTACAGCTACAGCTACTGACCATGGACAATCAATTGACACCAGCCCACACTTGAAGGAATGACACTGACTACCCAGAGACTGTTGTGCTAATGCACAAATACCAAATGTGTCGTGAATGCTTACTTAATCAAAGATTATTAAAAATTAAAACTGACTCTCATAAGAGATTACTATATTATTCAATTTGCAAAAGCTTTTGCAATTAACTCATTCCTACTTTATTTTACATGGACAATGATGCCAATTTCAAATAGGATTTGTTCCTCACTCCCATCATGTACAAAACTGCTGGGTTTTTCAATTTGTCCATGTGGTCATACAGTCTTAAAATATTCAGTAGCTCTGCAATCAGTTTACATTTCATCAGGCAAGCGGATAGCACTCATTTCCTCCTCTTCCCCCCAAATATATTCATGGTTAGCCACAGCAGACACATTTTATTTGCAATGTGAGCACAGATGCATTTTCCTTGAAGAAATGTAGAAAGTTAATGTTGTAACCTTTATTTGGAAGGGGTAATCCCCAAACAAAGACAAACTGAACAGGGACATTCAAAACAGGATCCATGTCCAAGAAACCAGGCACCTCTGGACTTTGAAGCTAAGGTTTAATTCCTACAGGTGAATCAAAGCTCTCACAGAAACTTCACATGGATGATTCTTTATTTAGATCTTCAAATTTAAGTGGGACATCCAAAAATCAGAAAGTCCCCAAACTGACCTAAGCCTTGCTTGACCAAAGAAGTCTAGTAGCACAGCTTTGATGGAAGAATAGCTCAAAGCACCCCCAAAATACAAAAACATTTGCATTGGAACCAATATAAGCAGCATGGTTAGTTTATTATTTCTTGCAAGACAGTGAATGCTATTAGAAACAGAGGAGGAAGAGAGTTCAAGAGAGGCATTCCATCAGCAGGGGACACAGAACAAGTTAGCCTTTTCTTATATAAGGATGGCAACAAAAGAAGTTTCTGTATCGATCAAGAGGGCAAAATACATCTCTTCATATAGAGTATGTAATTCCTGACTCCAACCCAAAATTTCGGAGTGGGAAGAAAAAAACCAAACACTGTCAGGAATATCAGCAAATTACAAAACTTCCCCATCCTTTTCCTTGTGCCATCACTGTATCTTCTGCAGTCTGTAATTTTGTCTATTTAGAGATGAAGTGCTTCCTCACAACGTCATTAAAGCCAGAAGTCTCATAATATTGATTCAAGGACTTCGGTTTGTGCTAATATACTCACCCTATTTTAAACACATGATTAGAGAAAACAGCATTCAACATAAAACTGCTTTAAAGGTAGTAAATAAGTGCTATTATCTCTAATATCTTGCTAAAGGAAAGTACTAAAAAATGTTTCCTCATTATTTTTTGTTCCATTAGCACTTTGTCTTGAACATAAAAAAAAAAAAAGAAAAAAAAGGAAGATTTCTCAACTACACCAGAGGAGGAAATAAATTAATCCTCACAACTGTTGTTTTTTAATTTTAGTTTTCAGTAGCAATATCATTCTACTGCTCTGCGGACTCTGACTTACAGAGCAGTTTGAGGGACAGCACAAATCCAAATTCCCCTACGGCTCCTTCTTGATCTGGGAGTTGGAAGCCCCTCCAGAGATGACAGGATAACCAAAAGAAAGGCTGCTTTACATGAGAAAGCTGATTTTGGTCCATCAGCAAAACCTTGGAAACCCAACCCAAAGCAGAGATATCAGGGCACAAACACCACTGGTTCCACATGGTGCAACATCTGCCCCATTTGCGCTGCAGCCACCCACCCAGAGTCTGTGACTTGCTGCTGAAGAAGCCAACACAAGGGATCTGATGGGTTTTCACTCAGTCCTTGTCCATCCCCCTGGGATTGACAGCACAAACCTGTGTCAATCCTTCGGGAAGGCCAACATTTCAGGCCACATAAAGCTAAATGAACAACCTCTCAAACACTCTAATTAACTGATTTCTGTTTCTACAAAAGTGGGCAAACTCCCACCCCCTGAAAGTGAATGTAAATGCAGAACAATTGGGAGCAGCCTTTGCACCCAGTTATCTGAAATGAGACCAGAACAGGGAAAATGGGTTCTTGAAAAGCTCATGCCAGCTCTTTTCCATTACAACAGCTTATGTAGCAGCAGTAATAATGACCTTCACTAGACATTTCCTTGAGTACTAACGACCTGGGGTTAATGGCCCGAGGCATAGTTTTATGCAGTCAACTATTGCAGCTAGCAATTAATTACCAGGAAATACAATGTGCTCTGACCACTATGGCTCAATTAGCCTCATATTATTAAAAAATGAAAAACTTGTCAATCTTATTTACCGTGAAGGTGTCCTGGATTTTATTTTAGTGTATTAGACTAAAAAACCCCTTGAACCTATATTAAGCCAAACATATGTTCTACAACACTCCTCCATTAACTTTGCACAAATTACGGGGAGCCAAAGCTGAGTGCCTTCCAGTACGAGGATTACCACAGCCTGCCCACAGACACAAAAATATCGTGGAGCAAGGCTCTGTGCGAATTCTGCTTCTGCACAAGAAAAGCCTCCCTAAAAATAATTTTCATCTCTCTGGTGGTTGTAAACGGATTGAGAGAGGGGAGAACAGTGAGGGACACACTGCAGAGAACATCCCCTCACTGGCAAGAGGTGGGCAGTGTGTGCTGGAGTAAGGCCAGGAAGGGGAAGAGCTATCTGGCTTTTTAGCAAACTTTGTTGTGCCCGAATATCCCTGCAACAGATTTACAAAGATATTGGGGTGGGTTATTTTTGCACCCAGGTTTGTGCTCTCCCAGTTTATGTTCATTCATTATGTTTTATTGTTTCAGCAAGGCTTTTGCAACATGCCCTGAAAACCAAGCACTGTGGGCTCAAGTGTCATTGTTCTTGGCCAGTGGTTTGTATTTCAGCACTATCAGTAGGTTTTTGGGGACCCAAAAAGCTGAGGCTGGGCACTAGAGCTAGCACCAGGAGACGCTGGCTTTGACTTGGGAATCAGCAGCTTCAATCCCATGAAGGATGCAAAAAGGTGATCAGATTGTGCCTGTAGATCCATTCCTCTGTGGCTCTGTTTCCATGAAATACAGACACTCTGTGGGTGTCCTGGGAGGCTTCTCAAGGAACAATTGGTACGGCAGTGCTTTCCAGCAAGGCTTGGTCTCAGGCATTGCTCCTGGACAAGTGCATGCTGACAGTCTGAGCAGGACTCCTTAATATGATAAGGCCCTTCCAAAAAGAAAGCAGGAACTTTAATCACATGCTTTGAGAGTTGCAGTTTCAGGCCAGAATTCATTCAAATAAGAAAATTCATATCTCTTGAAATAAATGATGAGTTCATCTTAGTTTGATGCTCAGTGCCATTAAAAGCTCTCTGTGAAGTGGCTGCTTTCAGTGCATTTCTACAAGTTTCTGTGCTGGCTGACAGTTAAAAGCAGTAAGAATTAAGACATGTGGGGGCAAAATGTATATTTTGTCATCTGTCTGGAGGAGCGCAGGGAGGTGTTTATCCACGGTTTGCCAGTGATGGCAAAGTGGACACACACATTCCCTGGTAGCCTTTGTGGTGGCTTCGGAGAGCTGGGAACAGTGTGCTGGCTGGCGAGAGCCCAGACCTCCATCCTGTCCCTCTGACTGACCCCTCCATCCAGCTTTTGGTGGGGGGTCACCCACCAACTGTGGTGGCTTTTGCTTTCAGCAAGTCACATGACACAAAGCAGCCCTCACTGGTGCTGGCAGGACCAGCCACCTGAGCACAGCAGCTTTGTCACAAAATCTGCCACATCACAAAAATCTTCATTTTCGTGGGATGTACTGAGGAAGGATCCACATGGGACTTTCATACGTCTCTGAGCCCTGACGTGCTAACCACACGTCAGCTTGTCAGCAGGCTGGATCATTGCCACGCTGAGAAATTATGAGTACAGTAATTACAGAGGTATGACATTCGTAACCAGAAGGCAAAGAATGGGAAAAATTGCAGTTGTCCAATATTACAAGTCTTTCCCATGTATTAATAGCTACTCATAACCTTGCATCTTTATTAGTGCAATTATAGTTTTTTTAACATTTTATTTTAGTTTAGGGATATCAGTCAAGTTTTCCAATGCATTTTATTTTTAAAAAGCCAAAGTGATATGATTCTTTTCTATACTGCCAAAAGAAGTTGACGTATTTAAAGATCTTTTCAATTTGTTAGTATGTTGCTTTTCGTCTAATTGTAGAAATGCTCCAATTAATAATAATGATAATTTACTCAAGTGCCCACTAATCCTCTTCCACAAGTAGCAATGCTCTATAGAATTGGAAAAAAAGTAAAATCAATGGCCACATCTCTGATGAGATAATTTTATCAGTCATTCAGAATGATCAGCTAGAATATAAAGCAAAAGCCATATATATAATAAAAAAAAGACATAATAAACCAGTAATCCCTCTTACTCCTTTTTTAAGGCATAGTAATAAATGTGAGAATTCAGATGTGCAAACATTATGGTCTGCTTCTTCAACAGCATGCTCAAGCAGAGGGACAGGGAAAAGAAAATTGATGGCATGCACTAGAGCAGAATTGAAGGATAACCATTTTATAGTTGCGCAGCTCAGATGGGTAAAAGGTGACATCCACCACAGGGAAGCAAAGAGTAATCCCAGGGAGTGTTTAATCTCATTTAGCTGAATTAAAGCACTGTGTTTGAAGTCTTACTGCAAGTTTACAAAGGCAAATAGTAAAGTTCAGAAATAATTCAGTGCTACAGGGGAAATTATCAACAAGGAATGGCTAAATTCCCAGTCCACAGGAGCATGCAGCCACACAGCACCAAGCAGGAATTTGCTACTCTCATCTCAGACTCTGAAAGAGCAACCAGCACAGCTCAGCTATTGCTGCTCGTGAAGCCCATTAGCAAATTACTGCCTGTCTGGAGCAAGGACAGAGCCAGGGAGGAAGGGAGATTCCTGCCAGCACGGATCCTCCCCAGCGACCTCCAGGTGCCGTGGCACATTAGCATCTCCCGCCCAGACCTTCTGGGCAGGCTGCGGGTGGAGCCCACACACCTGCACGGTGGAAATGTCTGCAAAAGGAGCATGGAGAGGGCTGCATAATCACCTCCCCTTGCTGTGCAAGTGTCCCCACAGACCTAATTTTGGGCATGAAGCAGAAGAGGGCCAGATGTCACCGGCGCAGCGGGATCCCGCGGGAAGGCGTTATTCATTCCCAAGCAATGCTGCTCACACCCAGAGTGGTGTGCAGCGGTCACGCACTGCTGACACGTCACCCTGCCTCAGCATCAGCTGAGAGCTGCATTAACCTCCTCACCACGCCACGGAAAGCAATGAGTGCGTTTTGTTTTCATGGAAAGAGCGTGCCAAGCATTGACCTTCCAGGGCAGCGTGGTCTAGAGATAAGGTTGGGGCGAGGAGGTTTGAATGTCAAGGGCTTTTGCACACTGTCAACGTAGAAATAATTTAAGCCTGAGATGAGAGAGGCAGAAAATGACCTCATACTTCCACTGTAACCTTGCTGCTCCCAAAGGTTTTAATATGATCCTCCAAGCTGAGCTGTGCTGCTGCAATCTGTCTAGAGGTTTGAGGGGGACAGAACACAGCTTTCTAGGGGAGGGGGCAGTCCAAGGTCTAAATGGGGCTTGGAAGCTCTGTATCACTTTAGTTACTAAATTTGTCTTCACGAGGGCAGAATTCAGACATAAAACATAGCAGTTAAACATATGAAATAATTTATGGCATATCTGGAATGTTGTCAAGTCCAACAGCTCAGAAGCCAGCCAAGCAAGGCATGGCCCTTGTAGGGTTTAGTAAGGATACAGTTAAATCTTGGAGTGTGTTTTAAGAGCAATTCTGTAGAGTTCAGCTCTACACTTCAGATAAATTATCATATCAAGGAGATTCACACTGTTTTGAGGACTCCAGTGTAGTTTTGCGTGAGGGATGGAACGATGATTCAGGAGAACCCTCTTATAAAGGAGGGCTGGAATCACATCAGAAATCTGGGATTTTCAGTGGACAATGACACTTAGATGAGAATTATTTCTGACGCAGTTTAGAAACGGAGCAGTTTTCACGTCTTTCTGCTGCAGGTGTCTGCTTCCCAGCAGAACAAGGAAACACCAAGGTCAGCAGCCTCGATACTGTGCTGGCCACCCAATTTCTCACTCTTCACCCTGCGCATTGTGAACACCACTGAGTTAATGCTCCAATTCCTGCTGGCCTTTTTCTCCTCGAACTGTGGAAACAACCAAGTCCCATGTAATGAAGGAATCTCACATGCACCTCTATTCCAGCCTTGACTTGGATGTAACTCAGACCCAAAATAACGAATTTCACCATGTGAAAGCATCACTTGAAGACCCCTGCAATTAATGATGCTCCTCCAAACACGAGCAGTTACCATTAATTTACAAGTGTATTTATTTTCTAATGTTATGTTATTTCTTCAAGGAAGGTATTTGTATATACAGATCAGAAAAAGTAATGCTGGATTATAAACAGGGAAAAACTTCATTTTGATGGAGAGGGTGAGAACAGATAGCTGAAACTAGAAGCTGAAGCTTTACTGCAAACAGAGAACTGTGCTTCTCTTCCCTAGCATTTAAAGATCATTTTAGATTAGTTGGTAAACACTGAGCTGTACACCTTGCTCATTGGAAGCTCTGTTGTCATTTAACGTAGATTAATTAGTTTTAGTGTTATGACCTAGAGTAGTTTGAAGGTCAAGTCCCTAAGATGTATTTTCACGAGATGCAGTAACACTGTCTCAGGAGACACCAGGTATCATAACTTATTGTGCTGTTAAAATATGTGCAATCAATATGTCTGCAGCTTTAAAATTTTACAATACACTAATAAGATAGACATAAAACCTATTAGTATCACTTCCATCAGTATTAATGATCTTAACACAGCAGGTGTTATCCGTCCTAACAAGACATGGTATTTGCTGTTTCATGCTTAGATGCTCCCCTCTCTTGATCCATGGAAGCTGAGGAAGCTCTGTTTTAATAATTTGATAATGCTACAGGCAGAGTCATTTTGAGCACAGTTCAACCCAATTTCCTTCATGCTGAACCAGGCAATATCCCTCATCTCCTGTGATTTCTGGAGCAAGGTAGAGGCAGGAGCCCTGCAGAGCAGGCACAATCCAGAGTAATTTGTAATACAAGATATTTACCAGAACGGACAAGTTGCAGTTATATTTGCAGATTGCAGTCTTTGTATAAAAACAATTATCTTTATTTTAGGAAAATTTATGTTTAAGACTGAAATTCTCCTTCATTGAGCCCTTTCCCTGGTCTGGGAGGAAAAAAAAAAGAAGAAGAAATAATCACTATAAACATGAGGAAAAAAACACACTGGAGTATTGAACTGGCTATAAAACTGTATAAAAAATTAAAAAACCAATTCAATTTAGATCAATTAATTACATAGCAAATATTTTTTTCACTAAAGAGAAGTGGGATCTATCCACCTAAGACTGCAGGTGTAACGAGATAATGGCTGCACAAGAAATGTGCAACTCCTCACTGACCTGCTGTCTGGGAGCTGCTCTGGGCCACGCCAACACCGTGTCCTGGGTAGCATTCACTGGCCACAGCTAAGTCATCATGAGCTGTCATCATGGCTGGCACCCTGAAGACCCACTTGGTCCCATGAGCACCTCTCTGCTGGGGCACACATGTCCTATGGATGGTCCTTCTATAGGAAAGAAAGCCCGCACCCCAGATATGTCCATCTTTCTTCATCGACCAGAAGGGATTTTGGGATGAGCAAACTCCTGATTCGGATCACTCAGTGCATCAAATTTCAGGAAAGGCAATCAATGGCTCTGTACCTTGGTTTCATTATTTGCAGCACAAAGTGCACTAAGGTGCCCCATTGAGAACGAGATATTTTCAGACTATGATGCAGCGCTGCCAAATGCTGCTGCTGATTATGTCTCATGAAAAGTGGATGGTTGGGTGCACATTCTGCATTCTATTGCAGGGGAAATGCAGTACTGAAATTCTCCTCACTGCTGAAAGAAAACTCTGTCACTGGAGAATGCTCATTGAAGTATTAAAACCTACTTCTGTGGACTTCCCAAAGACATCTAATCTTGAAATCTCTGGAGGGTGGCAGTTTTAGAAGAGATGCCATTATAGCTGCTAATTGTGGGATGAATTATGCAAGAATTTATTATTGATTCAAGGGGAGCCTGCTCTGGAGTGCAATCAAAGCCAAGGCAGAGCAGAGGGGAAAGGATGAGGTTTCTGTAGTTAACTAAGCTGATTACAACCCAAGAAAAACCCAAGGCAAAACAGAAGCAGTTTGCAAAGTGGAGCATTTTCCATTGCAAATCACCTTTTCCACACCCATAACCAACCTCTAGTACCAGACCATGCCAGAGCAGTACATGGATCCACTCTCAGCCCAGAAACACATCTCCACCCCTACCATCCCCCAGCCATCCACAGAGTCAAAGGCAGGAACCCCTTTGGCTGGGAATGCCCAACTCAACCTAACATGGGTCTGTGCCCAAGGTGAGGAGACCCAAGGAGTCCTGGTTACAGGCCAGAGCTGCAGAAATACCCCACACACCCAAAAATAACAACAGGGGCAAGGCCATGTAGCCACAGAAAGCCACATTTCAGAAGAGAAAATTTGCTGACAGCTTGGCACTGCACCGAAGTTTGACAAGGTCTGTTCAAGGAGTACAGAAATTGGAGAAAGAGAGGTTTAGCTACAGAATTCAGAGGGTACTGAAACTAAAAGCACATAGAGCCCAAACAATGACACAGGGGCTACGGACACTCATCAATTTATTTTTGAAAGAGAAATTACAAAGAGGTCGTTTAAAAAGCCAGGAAGGCCAGAGGTAAGCAAGAGGAAATAAAATGAGCTTGCACAGCAAGTCAGTCACTGACAAATATAAAACAAATCATGCGGAGGCTTAATAGCATGTTTAGCATTTTGAGTAATGGACATAAAATTTGCTTTTCTCAACTTGACCTTTGTTAACAACCTTAGGCACTGCAGGGCTCTTATTCCCTTTACAAAACTCATCATGTCTCTGAGTGCTAGGGACCATTTCCTAATGCAATCAGAAGAGAGATCAGTAATAATGACAATAATTATATAAATATGTATATAATGCCTACATATCTATGCATTCTCACGCACATGTGCGCACACACATGCTACTTATAACAACTCTCCAGTGGAAATGTTACAGTGACATTTAGGTAGAAAAACATCCAGCAGAGATCTTATACTAAAACCATTTCTGATGCTGCTGCACAGAAAATGGCAACAGAAGTACCAGAGAGGGGAAAAAAAAAAAATCAGTAAAGATAAGCAACTCTCTAATGCCCCACCAAAAGGGTTTATTTTAATTGCAGCAGGATACTGGCATGTTTCTAGAGTCAACCACGTGTTCTGCTAAATAATCTTCTTTAAAATATTATAAATATGCAGAACTTTCAGAAGTAGGTCAGTGGCTCAACATGTTGTAGCAAATAGCTCGGATAAATACCAGTCATTACCCTGTGGTCTGCAGTCAGTAGGAGATCTGACACACTGCAGCAAGTCGAATGGCGATTCACTGCATTAGAGGATCATTCCCCAAGTGATACCACAGCTGAGTCTGGTCACAGCTAACAACATCCCTCTCAACCAGCAGAGAAATCAAGCTCTCCCTCTCCTCTTTTAAGTTGTCTCACAATCAGCAAGGGCAAGAGCTGGAGAAAGCAGGAGGACGTGAGAATTCAAGACACAAATTTAATAAACAAAATAAAGTCTGCTGCTCATGATAAACCCCGAATGCAAGGGGTTTATCCTGCCAGAAAGGTGACTCCAAAATCCTGCCTTGAGCATTTGTCCAGATGTGCTAAAACCCACCGTGGGAGGAATGTCTCTGTGCAAGCCCCTGACGAGCCCTATGCAAAGTTCCCTGGGACCTGTAAAAGCCAAGCACTGCCTCACACAAAATCCTCCTGTGGATTTGGAGCCCTGAATCCATGCGGTGCAGCTCCCCTCGCCCACCCCCCCCTTCCCAAATGGATTTCAGCAAGCACTTACCATCAGCAGGCTCAGAGCAGATTCGGGAGCACGCTGCACAGCCATCTCCTCTCTTCCTACATACAAATCCTCCCCACGACTTGGTCAGCCCTCGGCCCTCCGTCACAGCAAAGCATCCACAGAGCCCACAGCTAACTGCAGGGAGAGAAACCCCAAATCAGGGTCGGAGAGCATTTGCAAGAGGAGGAGAGGATGGATGAGGGGGTGGGGAGGAGAGGAGGGAAGGAAATAACCTTCACAGCCAGGGAAAGAAGCTTAAGCTAGGCCAAATTTTACACTAGAGAGAAGAGGAAAATGAAACAGAGAGCCGGCTGGAGAAACAAGATATCAGGAACTGCAGGATATTTAAAGCTCAGGCGCACACCACCACAGAAAGCAGCAGCATCATAGGACATGTATCAAACACCTACATGACAGGTTAGGTCCAAGCCATCCTCCCCCTGCCCCAGCTCACAGACTGTAATTAATTGCTCTTAATTGCCATGGTCCTTCCTCCACCTAAATAAATCCTAGGTAGCACAGAAGTGCCGTGCCCCTGACTCTGCATCTTCCTCCCTGCCCTGGTGATGCTAGCGCAGAAACAACGTCAAATATCGCCACGTACCGCTTCCAACAGGGTCAAACCTCTTCTCTCTTCTCGCAAAGCCCTGCTTCGCCTGCTCAGGAGAGCAGACGCCTGCATAACACAGACATGAGCAATGAGAGCAGCCAGAGCCAGGAAGCACCCGGTGCTCACTTGAGAGCAACAATTACCTTTATCACATTCGAGCGAGAGCTGGGTTACTCACTGACCCTTTTCACCTCACCCCCCCCTCAAGAAAGTCTCTTCCTCCTCCTCCTCTCCAAATGGACTCAGCTCCCCATGGAGCTAACACACTTCCCAGAAACATGTAATTACACAGGCTGTTGTGTTAGCGCTCTGATCACGCTGCCTGTACCGCATGGAGACGGCAGCCAGGCAGCCCCCCCTTCCCTCCCTTCCCAAGGAGAGACGTGCTGCAATCCCCCGCCGAGCTCCCGCGGCTCGGGGGGCCGCAGACGGCCAATTGTGAAAATGGGGCCGCTTAAGACGCAGAGACAAATTAGCCCTGAAAATAAGCCCCTTGTTTAAATGTTAGGTGTAAATAGAAGATGGCTCTTGAAAGCCCTTAAAAGTAATCAGAGCATCCTGGTAGGGAGGCCACTCCTCTAATGCAGGTGTGCCCTGACAGACCTGTCAGACCCCTATTTTGTGGGGCTCAGAAGCCTCTTGGATTTCAGTGTGTGAACACTCATATCACCCCTCTGAAGAAGCAGAATTTTGGCTTCCTTTCCTAAAATGTTAGGCTCCATCTAATGACAATGTCTGTTCATCTTCCAACTCCCACGTGCACATTCCCCTCCCTCTCCCCTTGATTTTGGAACCCAATTAAAAGTTTCAGACAAATTCAACCAGAGTTGAATTCTCTGACACATGTCATTCCTGCAACTTTTATAGAAATTGGCACCAGGATAGAAAAGAGAATCAAATTACTGTCTCCATGAAGGCAGCAAAATCCTTCCTTGTGTTCTGGAAGTTACATCTGGCAGGTCAGCTCTGACATGTACAGCTCCGGAGTACTTGTTTGTCCAAACTCTCTTGATCACCTTTCACTATGTTTTAGCAAAGGGAACACAGTGACATGAGATTGCAGACATTGCCCTGGGGAGGTCGTCCAGGACATCTGTGGCATAGCCATACCTCCCCCTTCCTATGGGGCATGTGACAGACAGGGAAACTTGGTTTGTTTCATTTAAATCCAGAGATCAGTGAAACCCACTCAGGTCCCCACTGCATCACCAAGCCCGGGTGGTGATGGCAAGGGCTTCCCTCTCCCAGCACGTTTTCTACCAAGAGATGTGGGAGGGGGAAGCCACTTCTACACAGAGGGATCACCTCTCAAGGGGTAGCGCAAACTCACTCATGCACACACAGGAAGGCATTTTCTGGGGTCCTCCCTCCTTGGTTTTGGGTCACAGACATCAACATTCGGGGAAAGTCCCTTGTCCTACACCTGCAGGTGGCATTCACTGATTTCCTTTTGAGACCTGACCTCTTTCCCTGCAGCGAACATAGCTCCTATGGTCACACATGTGCCAGCAGCCATGCTTGTCCCCACTCCCTGTGTGTAAGTCATCTGCACTGAGAGAGAACAGGGGCCCAGCTTCCTTAAATCCACAAAGATACACAAGCATCAAAGGGCTCTGGCCTTCAGCCAGGTGCTTTGACCCACCAAAGAGCTGTGACAGTTTCAAGGTGTTTTTGTAACCACAGGGCCCATCGTGGCTGTCTGCAGTGGGTCACCTTTCGCTCACGACCATCAGAAACTATGAGCTGGCACACAATGTGATCTGCTCCCGTCCCTTCCAGGGGATTTGCCTTCATCCCTGAAGACAAACAGGTTGTTGGCTGTTGCAAGGAGTGGAGAAACAGGCTACTTAAATGTCTCTTGAAAGGGGAAAATATGCATAATAAAAGATTAAGGTAAGTTTTAAAACATGTCTTAAGGCATCAGATTATAAAATATGTAACTAAAACTATTTCAACAGCACCATGACAAATATCCCAAGGCTATTACATTTTCCCCCACACTAACCCAATCTGAAGTTCTGTAAGGAGGGGACTGCAGAAATTACGCGTTCAGTAGCTCTTGAGTTTGACAAGCAAGGTTTCTCCTTTGCCAGGAGATTTTAAGGAAACAGCCCATTCCTACATTTTTGGACTCAACTAAAGTGAAGAATCTGGAAGTGTGGATGTTTCTTCCATCTCTAGCTACTGAATTCACTCCACAGCTGAGTAGGGTAAAATTCGTCAAACACCAGGAGCTAGTTATGATTTGTGGTGTCCTTGAGAAAATTCTAGGTTTTCCCTGAGCTCTACAAGTCTCAGAGTAATGATCATCTGTAGGGAGCCATCTGTGTACAAGTATATGATCTATGGTTTCAAGGTATATTTGCAAACTTACCTACAGCTTAGCCATTTTCTACTATTTACATGAATAAATTTTGTAGCACATGAGGAAAAACATAGATCATTAATCACTGCATGTTGTCAAGAGACAAGAAGAAAAAATTTTTAAAGGAACTTGTTGGATAGACAGGTGAAACTACAGACTTGTGGTTTTGTTTCAAGGCCTGAAACTATTACATTAAGGCCACACCTCGAGTGCTGTGCTCAGTTCTGGCTCCCTCAGTTCAGGAAGGACACTGAGGTGCTGGATGGGGTCCAGAGAAGGGCAGTAGATCTAGGAAGGGGGCTGGAGCATGAGTCCTGTGAGGAGCAGCTGAGGGAGCTGGGATTGTTCATCCTGGAGAAAAGGAGGCTCAGCGGTGACCTTATCACTCTCTACAATTCCCAGACAGGAGGGTGTAGCCAGGTGGGGGTCGGGCTCTTCTCCTGGCTAACCAGTGGCAGGATGAGAGGACATGGCCTCCCGCTGCACCAGGGGAGGTTTATACAGAACATTAGGAAGAATTTTTTCACAGGAAGGGTCATTAGACATGGGAATAGGCTGCCCAGGAAGGTGGTGGAGTATCCATCCCTGGAGGGGCTTAAGGAAACCTGCAGGCGGCACTCAGTGCCACGGTCTGGTTGACACGGTGGTGTTTGGTCATAGGTTGGACTCGATGATCTCAGAGGTCTTTTCCAACCTCACTGATTCTGTGATTCTCTGCTCTGTGATTCTGAGACCTTAGAAAAAGAATTGATTAGATGTCTTCTTTTTTTCCCCCTGTATTTTAAGATAAATAGCTGCTACAATTGGTCAACAAAGTAACTGCTTACAATCACTAAAAGAAGAAATATTACGGCAAACCGTGGATTAATAGGAAAATTAATACCAGTAAGAGGACACAAAGCACTTGCAGACTGGTTTATATACAGACAGATCCTCCAATTCCAGTGTTATCGCTGGTAGAACTTTGACAGGGATAAATAAGCATAGATATGCAATATTGTGGTGGGTCACCTTTGTTAGAGCTGGTGGTTGCTGGGGATGTAAGTTGAGGTTCTGGTAATGCAATGTGGTAGGAAAACCCTCTGCTAGAAGCACATTATGCTGCCTATTCATGGTCATCCAGAAACTGATAGGCACCTGCTGTCCTCAACAGGAGGCTGAGAAGAAGGTGTTACTAAAAGTATGAATAAAGGCAAGACAGAATTCAGAGTTAATTGCAGGACTTGATTACAATCTGGTTTAGAGCTTTTATTTGCTATTATTTCCTGGGTTTTTTTCTTCAGTGAGCAAATAGGAGCTCTAGTTTTCAGTGAAAATAAATTTCTCATGTATTGCTACCATATATGTTTAACCACTCAAAGTCAAAGTTGTCCCTCCAGTCAGCTGTGACTTTCATGAGAGAACAAATTCCCGTTATGAATTTTGATTTGCCTTCTTGCATCATAGATGTGTGTTTGAGTGAAATGTTGTCTAGTTATGTGACAACTGCCAGGAGGCCACTTGTTTCAGCAAAGGCATATATAGAAAAAATTATTTTATCAAGAGAAGTTAAAGCTCTTACCTTGATTTATAAGCAGTTATTAAAGCAAGTCCTGCCACTCTTTTGACATGAAAATAGTACATTAAGGTTAATGAGACTACCATAAGCAATGACATGACCAGAATCACACCCATTTACAAGACAATTACAAATTCAAGGAATAAATGAAGAGCTCAACAAGCACTGGAACTTGAGATGTACCAAAGTTCATGCCATGCCTGTAAATATTTAACCTTAAACTTAAAGAACTACGAGCTTTCAGTGGTGCAAAAAGAATATATGGTGTGAGAGCATGAAAAGCTGTCTGAGTTTACTGAATTTCCTTTACCCATCCATGTCTTCTTTATGCATCTTAACTGTTTACTGTGACTTCAGTGATTATTTTCAAGTATGTGTTAGTCACAGAAATCAAATTTGCATGATGAATGGCCACGGCAGAAGTGCTTCTGCTTTAATCCACAAAGGAGGAACCACTTCATACAACAAACTTCAAGAAAGAAACAAAGCTGGGAGGTCTAAGATGCTTAACCAAGCTATAGAGAATTACACAAAAAAATACTCATAATTCAAACAGACAAATGTGAGGACCTGCATTTTGCTTGTAGCATGTCCCCAAAGAAGATAAAAGCCTGATGCCAAGAAGTAAATTATTCATTGTGAATTATTCACTCAGCTTTAAAAAAGATCTGGAAGGAACTTACTGAATTTGCTTTTCTCCTTACCTTCCTATGCTCCCTTCCATCAACCCAGTTGCTCTAAAAGTGACTTGTCATGCCTCACAAACAGATCCCAGCAGGGCTGGGACCGTTCCTTCTGAAAACTCTCTTAGAAGATTTGATAATTAAAAATGCAGTGATAAGGATGACTCTCCAGGCTGCCAAAGAAATACCATATAGGAAGAGAAATGTCATTCCTGGAGCCAGCAGACTGCCAAATGAAGCCACCATGTGTAGATATCTGAGGGGGAAGGTCTCCGGTCAGCCTCTTCCTCCACTGTCATGCTCTCTTTAGGGTGAACTTAGTGTAGGGTTCCCTACCAAGTGTTTGAGAAAGTATTTTCTTTTTTTCCTCAATGAGGAGGTGTTACAGAAAATATTGCTAGAAATCTGTCCAGGTTAGATGGACACCTAGAATATGACACAGGCTAGGAGAAGGATTGATTTCGAACTCATCTCTAATTTTCTGGTTGGCACATTTCCCTTGCTTTGCTTTTTTTTTGGCAACTGTTCACTAAGAAAATAGTGCTGCTCATGAGTGATATAAACCAGAGGCTCTGGCTCCATCCAAGTGCTGAAAGCTTCTCTGATTGAACCTCTCTGAATCATTTGTCTGTAGAGCTGTGCAAGCAACCCACAGGCTGCTCATTGCTAAGCAGTCTCACTCTCCAGATGACTAATGTCTGAACACTAATTAGCTTTGACAGACACTGCTTTGGAATGAGTCCTAGAAATATCATCTATTGTATGGAGAAGAGTGAGATTGCACAAAACTTTCCTGATATACCACCATTGCTAGAGGTAGAGATACTTCTTGGACCCTCTGAAGACACTTCTTCATGATGGTGACAATCACTGGGGTACAAAAATCCTTGCAAAAAATTGCACACCTCTCCCACAAGTGTGAGGGTGAGACCTGGCAAAACAAGAATACCAGACCAGAACCCCCTTGCAGAACCTGCCTGGGCTGGGAAGAGAATTGAGGCTTCTCGTGGCCTCTATGCCAACCACGAGGCAATGCCCAGCCTTTCAAGAAAATGCCCACTTTCAAGAAACCTCAAAAGGCCAGAAAAAGCTCTTGTAGGTACATATGAGAACTGGAGTGTCCAGAGAGGTAAGCCAGTATCAAGGATTCTGGTTTACAGCAACAGACCATACCCACACACAAGAAATGTGAGTGGGAAGTGGGGTGGCTTCCCATCAGCAACAGTGAGTGGACTCTGAGCAGAGCTACTGCCCTTGCACAGGGCCATCTGTCACACTGCTACTGCCTCTCAATTTTTCGATGAGGTTGGCCTGCTTTCTTCTGCCTCTCAACATGAGAAAGCCTCCTGTCTTCCAGGTCCCCCTTTGGCCCATGCAAGATTTCAGGAATCCTGGTAGCTTGCACCTGATATTTGGGAGGCAAAGCATCTCCTGCTGAGCTCCAGGGCAGGTTCAACCAGATGTGACATCTCCCATCACCCATGAGCACCTGGTCCCACCCATAGCAGAGAGAATTTTGTTCTCCCCAGCACATACCCACCCAGTTATCACACTCCACACCAAGCAAGCCAGGAGAGGGGTCCAGTTCCTAGCAAAACTCCAAACTCCCTCTACTTCATGAAATAGCCTGTGGCATTTAAACCTCTGGCAAGAAAAGATATAGATTAAAGAAAAACCTAACATTAAATATTCCAAAAGCTGACCTCCTATGTTCTTCCAGCTTATATTCTATTTAATTTAGCATGCAAGAACTTAACACTAATGGTGCACTGGGACATTCCTAATTTAAAAAACCCTGAAGGTTAATAACCAGAAAAATAAACATGTCGTAACTCAAAGTATGACTTAATAGCAGCATAGTAATTAACATTCAATAACCATCTTACTCAATTTGAAAGGTCTGGGTTTCATATTATGATTGTTTAATATTAATTTGACATTTACAAGATTATGGCCTCAGCAGACTCAGATATCATGAGTCCAGCTGAACACAGAGTCTCAACAGAGGGTGTGGAGTCTGCAAATATGCATCACTGCTGCAGTTATATTTGCTTTCTGGAAATGCATTATTCCTCAGTGCTGTTGCATGGTCTGTTGGGCTCTGCTTGTGCTACTTGAGATAATCTGCATCTGTGCATGTGAATTTAGTGAAATTAAGCAGCACTTTTCAACCAATTCAGTTTTTTTCTTTTATTATAGTATTCATTTTAAAGAGCCTGGGGGGAGTGATCTCTCATCAACAAGGCTAGTTCTTCTTCTGTAGCCAAGCTCTGTGTAGCTGTGCTAAAAAACTTTTCAGATTTTGTTTTGCTGTGCATTTTTAACTTCCAATCTGCATTTGTTGGTAACTAGTACTGAATCTTTGTGCTGACAATATATTTCAACGAAGTAGCTCTAGCTCCTCATGATTTATCTCTAGCTGCATTTGAGATAACCAAATTTCTTCTGAGCTTTTGTTTTGCCCTCTATGAATTCTCCAGCAGCCTGCTGAGGAAAAGACTGTCTCTTTCCATTAGAAACCCTTTGCTACCCACATCAGTTAGTATTTATCTTCCCTGAACAGCACTGACCAACACCATCTACATTATTTCAGATGAGACCTGACACCTTTGCTACACAATGCCTCATATTTCTACATATCATGCAATTTCCTTTTCCTGTGGGAAAAGGAGCATTGAAATCCTTTTCTTCTCAGTGCATCTCATTATGCACTCACTCAGCTCGTAAATATGTTTTCAGGCTAATATTTTGCACCCATCTTTATGGCCACACAAGTCCCATTACAAAAATCATGATACAAACAGGGATAAGTGCTTCTGTACTGGACTATATGTAAGTGACTAGGGATTATGGAGGGTCTGGGAATTCCAATCTTTTCCCCATGCACTGTCTTTGCGTCTGAAGGGTGTGGTTGACCTTTGAAACTTTAGCAAAAAACTCAGCACATCAAGTGGACCAGTTTTCAGTGAGGGAAAGTGAGGGTTTGAAAGCTCTACACTTTGAACTCAGACCTTGTGGGTCATTTCAGGGCAGCACTAAAAGTGTTGCCTCTATCCTCAGAGACAGTCTGTGATGCAACAGGGAGCTGCATGTCCATTTCTTTAGGCCCACATATATCCCCCTGTGAAACTCCTTTCTTCTCCTCACTGAGCCCCTGCCTTTCAGCCTCAGAGCAGCCTCTGCACAGTGTGGACTTCATTCAGGTTTTGTTTGGCTGGATGTTAAGTAAAGTGACTTCTGCTACACAATGCTTTAGGGCAGACAGTCAGACAGGTTAAATCCAATAATGTGTACCTGGATGCAAGTGTCACTGAGAGCTGTCTATTCTCAGCTTCTGTCCTCAGACCAGGAGTCACCCAACCTAGTGAAAACAATCTATAAGTGAAGACATCCAGCCAAAGACAACCCATTAGAGCTTCCTCACCAGTCAGTGGACTAACATGCAGCTCCAGAGGGTAGGTTACACACCCCATTAATCTTCGAACAGGATGAGTATTCTCTGGAGAGTCTGGGCTCTCTCCATTGGCTACTGCAGAATCCTAAATGACTATTTTAACGTTGTCAGCAAATCTCAGCTTGAGAATTAGCATTGGGAGCTGCCCTCAATTGATGGCGTTGCTGGTTGTACATGCTGTGAGATCAGGAAGCACCACTGCAGTGCTGTGTGTGCCTTTGAGGCTGCATGCAAACCACAGGCTCAGGTCCTGGAGGCTGCTGACTACTCAGGATGCTTCCATTTGTTTACTATTTCCTTCAGCCACCACTTGAGACAAATCTGGAAGGAGACAAAAGTGATTATTCAGAAGGTTCCCTTAGAAAAACAAGAAAACCATAACAAGAGTGGCAAAGATGGGATATGCAAAGAGGTTTATCATTCCCCTTAGGCTGAGGAATAAAAATAGCACAGGCTAAAAATATAACATCTACTCTTGATCTGTCAAAACTATTTGTTTGTACCACAGTTGCATCTTGGATTTCCATCAGAGATGTAGCTGACCCCGTGGTGTTAGACATTGTGCATCTACCTTACTAGACATGGGATGACCCTTCACTTCAGGGCAAAGTGTGGGCTCAAGGAAGAGGAAAGTGATGAATACTTTCACAACTTGTTCACCTGGCTTCCAGCACTGCACTGTAACCTCCCAAGCTACCACAGCAATGTCAGCAGTGACTGCTGTGGCATAATCTAAGTAAGATGCATTGCTCACACTGAGGAGTTGACAATCCACAATGAGGTGGAAGAAACAGTGGTTTAAAATGGGAAAAAAATTACACTCGCAGCAGTAAGATGCAAAGGCTTTTTGCATGAAGAATATTTACAGCAGTCAGTGTGTTGGTGCTTGCCAGAGCAAGTTATTGGAGCGTTAAGAGTTTATCATTCAGTTGCTCTTTCATAATGCAGCCAGGGTAACAGTGTCATATTTAACAGAAGTAAATTTTGAAATAAAAAGGGAAATTAGTTTTATTCATTTCTGAATTACTGTTACAAGTAACTAATTTATAGGACCAGTAATAAAACCAGAACTGTGTTCACAAGGTAACATCTACAGTTCCAGAGGAGTACAGCCATTAATAAACAGAAGTGAGTGCAGAATTTTAAGTACCCTTCCTTAGTCCAGAAATATGTTCTGTGAAAACCTCACATAAGGGAGTGAGCAATTCAGCTCAGCCCATTAATTGCCTTAAATATCATGGCTGGTAATCTGCAAATTAGATTATAAAACTTCATTGCATATAAACAAATGCCAAGATGGATTGCCTCTGCTTTCTTGGCAATTAGTTTGCAGAATAGTTACTGTATTTTATGTTTAACAGTATTAAAGAGCCAACAGCGATTTCACAGTAAAGCAACTTCATAATGAATATTGGTTTTATGAATTCAAAGTCCGGTCTTTTATGGTTGCCCATCTAACTCAATTTTGAAAGACACTTTTATTCTCCACTTGATCTAATCAGGTTCTCCTTTTAACAGCTCTGGGCACCCAGGAACTGGGTCTCCCAGCCCATACAGGGACATTACATGCCTGGTTTTCCACAGATGTGGTCTTTTCCATGTTCCTATTTTTTCCCCTTCCCAGGAACCCAAATTGGTGGGCTATAAAGAAGTTGCCATATCAGCCAGAGATTTTTGGATGTCTCATGTCTCTGACAAATGATGTAGACAGATAAGGGATGCTCTACACCTAGAAATCAAGAGTGGCCATAGAGCACATTATGCACAGTAGCTTTCATATTATGGGGAAAGGAAGAACTAAATGTATTTAAATGCTGTTCTAGACCACAGCAATTAACAGGTAGGTCCACAGAGTGACCACCCCTTCAGATCTGTGGGTGTGAACAGTGACACAGGTCTGTGTACAGACCCATTTCTCGCCGCTTCTCATTTGCTGGTTTCAAGTGTGGTACCAGACCTGAAGGAAGGAATTAATTTCTTTTTTAGGAGACCAAGCTTAACCTATTGGAGAAACTGTTACTTGTGTCAGTCTGCACCTGGGAAGGTGGCTTCCCAGCCCTCCTCAGCTTATTGCAAGAGAAACACTGACTTTTCCCCATTGCTATGTTGGGCTTTGCCATTAAAGCAGCTCATCAAGCTCCTTGTCCTCACTATATCTCGGCCATTAGTTCCTGGCCCTACCTCAGGCACGGGCCAGAAAAATGACAGCTCTTAGGTGTGAGCACAGCGATGTGGTGACCCCAGAGAGCTCAACATCTCAAATTACATGAGCACAAGAGGCAACAATTGTGTTTAAGCTCTCCCAAGACCCTGAGACTGCCAAATGAAGGGCCAGCACTCTCCGCAGGGCTGAGCAGTGAGGAGATGGAAAGCTCCTTCTCCTCAGAGATTTTGGCATCCAACCAACCTGAAGTGATAAGAGGAGTCTGCAGCCCAAAAGGCCCTGCTGGGCTCAGGCCAGGCTCTTTTAGAAATCCAAAAAGCGGAGAAAGGTGCAGATGAGAAATACACAAAAGGCAATTGCCTCAGTCAAGCATCAAGAGGCTGGAAGACCCCCAAGCAGTGTGGGACACCATGGACTGATGCCCACAGTGCATCAAGAGAGTGAGCTCAAACTCTTGTGACCCTGTGCTAACCCAGCTGACTTGTGTGCTAAGCCACCAGGAGACACCTGACTCTGTCCTGCAGAACATCTGTGCATCACCTCACAGGTGGAATTCCTGGATTTCAAGAGCTGCAGAATAGCAATTTTATCTCCAGTCTTCATCACTCCAGAGAAGTAGCTCAAACCAAGTATTTTGTCTCCACAGAGACAAAACTTTTGTACCACAGAGGCTTTTCTTTAGAACACATCTTCTTGTACCTTATTAGAGTGTGTTTGGGGTGGTATCTCCCACTGAGTTTCAATAAAACATTTAACTGCAACAACAGGGTGGAGAAGGCAGAGCTGCCCTGCACCCTTCTAAAGCAAATGAGAGATGCTGATGGCACACTTGGCTCCACACGCACATATAACACTTACGCTTTATAGTGTCATTCTGCTGCGTTTTTGTTTCCCTAATTTTCCAGATTCAAATGTGGTGTTAATGCACTTTCTCCGCCCCACCAGACACAGCTGTTTAAGTCCGGGCTGCCTTGCACCCGCAGTTTAAACATGCAATTTCACTTGCACAGGCAGCTGAAAAAACACACTTCACTCCTTCCAAAGCAAATACATGTGAAATAACATTTTACTCCGCATTTTCAGCTACACTGGGTGTCTAAATTAGAGTCTGCTGAGCTCAATACATTTTCCTACTGAAATTAAGGAGGATTTAGATCAGATTCTCACCGAGAAAATAAATTCCAGTTCTTCTAGGCACACACAGAGAGCTGGTAGCTCAGAGATGTGCATTTTACTTGGAGTGCCTTCTCTTGGATAAAGCAAATGCCTGTTAATTGCCACAAGATGTTGCCACTCAGTGAAGTACATGCTTGAGCTGAGGGCAATGTTACCTGCGTGACATTGCACAGTCCCAGTGCTACAACGTCTGAGTGCTCATATATGCAAAGGCCACGCAGAGATGGAATATTCAGACTATGAATTTTGCACCATTATCACAACTTGACAGCTCTCACGTCCCCATTGTCCTCAGCAGAATGTGGAGTGGCACAGGTAGGAGTGTGGAAGAGCAGTGCCTTTAGAGTGGTCGTTAACAAAGCAGAGAGCCAAAGCTTGAAAAAGAAATAGAGTGCTGGTTTGGGTCTGTGTCACCAGGGAATGACACTCCATTTGCATGACTAATACATGGGATTTTTAGAAGAGAATAGGAATTCTTATCATTGCATTTCCTTGAGATCCTAAGGAACAGTTCTTCAACACAGTCTCTCCAGGGATCTCTGCCGTGGCTCAAGACTCCCAGCTGGACTCCATGATCAGAAATACTCGTGCTCACCTTCTCAATGGGGATCAACACCACTGCTCTTCTCTTCAACATGTCCCTGAGGGCCTGTCATGATCTGATTATTGAGGTTCTTAGAAATACCTCTGCTCAAATTAAGGTGCAAGCAAGACCATATGCCAGTCAATAGCATGGGTTTTATTTGATAGTAAATATGGGAGAGAGAGAGAAAGAAAGAAATAGAAAATAGGTGGGGGGGGACAGAAAGAGAGTGACTGGGACAGAATAAGGAGAATATAATCACTCTGTGGATCCCAACAATGTTCTGTTGGTCCTCTCCAGCTGGTCTTCTTGGTGGTGAAGGTCCCCCCGAAAAGGATAGAATCCCATGGGTTTATAGACCCTCGAGCCAGGCAGCAATGTACAGGCATGTCCCCCTGGGGGTGGGGGCAGTCTCTTACAGCACTCTGGGTCTGTTGCACCACGTGCAGTCCTGTGGTGCAAAGCCTCTCACGTGAAAGTCCCGTGGATGTGGCCTGTGGGGTTGGGGGTGCTGCAGCTGGGCTGGTTTGTGTAACAGAGGATGGGGGGTCAGTGCCTCTGACCAGACGTTACGCCAAGTACCCAAAACTTCCTCCTGCCCCCTCAGCTGGTGGGGGGAGTCTGTGTAAACCTAGTTTCTGTGAGCTGTGCTCTCCCCCCACCCCAAACTCAGCTGGGGATGGTTCTCAGTGCAGCTGGTGACACTGGCCTCTTGTGGATGCATTCCTATCCCTCAGCCTCAGGTGACTGAACAATAGATTTCTCTTTATCTAATCAGCAGTTTGACATACAGTCCGAAGTCCCAGTCTTCAGGGATGCTTCTTTGGTTGTAGCTTCTTTATAATGAGCAAAGCTTTATATCAATATCAATGTTTGAGGCATGAACTATTTTCAGTCTCTGACAGGGCCCCACTCCTCTCCTGGTCCACACAATGCATGAGACCATCAGGCTAAATCCAGAGTCATGGTGAACATCCTGATCCACCAAAGCCCCCCTGAGCAGAGCATGTCTCCAGCCCCCCAAGGCAGATGCATCCTGATTACCCTGCTTGGGTTTAGTGACACAGCCACTCTCTTGGCCAGTACTGCTTGTTAATCTGAGCAGACAGTGCACAAGTCATGGATGGCTACGTTTGCTCTTCCCCTGTGTGAACTCCTCATGGCTCCATGCAGGAGCCACCACAGAGACAAGATGTCTTGGAAGTCCCATTTAGGTGTAACAGACAGATTTTCACAACCTGTTTGAAACCCAAAAAATAAACAATCAAAACCCATACACCAATTTCAGTTGGCTCAACTACACTTCCCTTGGCCAGTGGGTTTTACCTGCCTGTGACAAACTGGATGTCCTTGGGAAGGAAGAGCCAAGCCTGGCATCTGGAAATCAGGAATCGAGCAGCTGAAAGTCATCCATGAAGCACATATCTCCTCTCTCCTGGCCAGGAAAATGCTAATATTCTATAACCCATTCAGAGTCTTCCTTCAGGGTATCAGATTTTCCATACAAACATAAAATTGGGAACTTACACCTAAATAAAGCTGTTTTACAAGGCCAACAAGATGATAGACACTCCGCTGATCTCTCTGATAATGACTCTTCCTTCTTCCCCAGAAACCACCCCAATTACCTCTCTCCACCCCCCTTTATTCCTTCATTTGAAAAGTTCAAAGGATTTTCTTCTGGATCAGTCTCACCTGGGACACACCTTAACAAGCAGAGGTGCAGCTCTGTCCAAACAGCACAGTCAGGAATTCCTCTGCTTTACATCAGGAAACAAAGGGTACCAAAAAGGGACGTTGTTCCAAGTTGAGCGAAAGTGAATTCCCACTCTACTGTGATGGGGTAAATAAAGATGTATGTGTTTTGTTTGGGAAAAAAAATGTTGAATTTTCTTTGAAAAAAAATTTAATTAATATGAAAAGATTACTTTTGTCTTATGTTGACCTAAAATGTTCTTTCTACTTCTAAATTTAATCAAACAGAAAATCAAAAAAAGTCAATTATATGCTAAGCCTCATGAGTGATACACACAGAAACAGGTGATTGAACTTCAGCATCACAGTTTGCCTTTCCTTCCTCTCTTTCTTCAGAGACAAAGAACACTGTCTTCATTAAAATACAGTTAAATATACCAATTCTGCTAATGCAAATCTTTCCAAGTGTATTTGTGTAATTTGAGGAGGTCTGCTTAGAAGTATGTGACCTTTTACAGTGCTGGATCTAAGCAAAATGAAAACAGTTTTTTTAGAGCCACTCAGAACAGCTCCTGGTGAATTAGATAATGACAATTTCCTTTAAAATGTCAGATTAACTTACAATCAATTTAGGGCTCCCAGCTTCCTTTGTGACTCAAGTATTCTTAGGAAAGTTCTTATCCAGACATCATATTTAATGCTATGTTTACTGCAAATGGCATAAATAAAAGCCTGTATAGCTCAGATTAGGCAGTGATGTTTGTTAAACAATAATGTGATGTATTTGTTTTATGTTCTGGGAATACATCTAGGAAGCAATTTGTAGCCTCGATATTACCAATGGCTGAGTGATTGCTGCATCAGGGTAAGTGCTGTGTGCCTTTTCACAAATAATGAGCCGGAATGTCTTTATTGCTTTGCTAATTAATACAAAGTTTAGTTTAGGGCTTTGACTTCGCATAAGATGTCACATTTTTCTTTAGCACAAGAGTGCCTGAATTTCCCTTATTGAGTTGTAAAGAGAGGAATATAATTTCTACAGCATTTCAAGGATACTCTGTGGAAATCAATAGCTTGGGTTAAATTTTCTGTTTTGTTTTGTCAGAAATGGTAAAATGCTAAAAGTGAAAGGGGGGAGGGGTCATGTCATTGCTATTGCTATCAGAGCCATTTAATAAGACCAACAAAAAAACCCCACAAGAACAAAAGAAAGCCAAAAAATCAGAAAGGAGAAGACAGAGAAAAATCAGATAGAAATAGATAAAAGAAAATTTGACAACACCTTTTCAAAAGCGTGAAAAAAGACATTGAAAGAACAAAGGATGAAAAGAGATTTTAGCCATAAAACAAAACTAGGTTTTGACCGTTGTTTTATCGAGAAGCTCCCTTTGAAATCAGCTGCACCAGTAAGTCACTCTGAGCTCAGCTGACTCCAGTCAGCATGGTTTGAAGGAGTTATAACAACATGTGTGTTTGTGTGTGCCAGAGAAGTAATAACAGCAACACAAAGAAAAATAAGATGAACTCTAGGAGATCAATAAAATGCAACCCTTTGACCCTGCAGATGATCACTATCCATTTTTTAGTTGGGTGATAAAATCAGTACAGTATAAGGTTTTAATCTGGCCATTACTGCTATCTTACATCTGTGAACTTGAGCATTAATTTGACACACAGATGTGTGATTTGACCAGCTCACACCTCGATAAAGGTAGAAATAGTGCCTCTAGAGAAGAAACCAAATTCCCAATTGGTATAAAAACTGGCTTTGGTAAGATTAAGATTTGTACTCAAACTGTTACAGTTCTCAAGTCTTATCTCAGGCAGAGAAGGCTCTGTCTTTTCTGCTGTAGAAAAGAAAAAAAAGGCAAGATAACAAGCAATGGAGCAGATGGAGTAAATTTTCAGAGCTGTGTGTGGGAGTCAAGCATTCAGATCCCATTAACTAATATTGGAGTTGGAGGATCAGACTCCTACTCACCAGGCTTCAAAAACAACAGGTTCACATTTCTCCAGTTTCACTTACGTGCCCCTGACACCATTCTGGCTCCTCTCTACCAGGCTGACATTTACACAGCAGCACAGGGCCAAATGTGCCTTTACACTTGGGGCAGGGCTCCTCATCCAGCAAATAGAAGTGGAAATATGTGAAGAACAGATCTGAGTTTACGTATGGACCACATGTGCTCATGGATGTGGTATGAAAAAGGACAAATAATGTGCAGTGGCTTTATCCCACAGCCAAAACAGCCATAGAGCATCAGTATTTTGGTAAAGACACTCCTAAAATTCATACTTTACTGCTTTAGGACACGTGAAGGGTGAAAAGCAGGTAGATACACTCGGTACAGGTGTTCAGTGCAGTTCCAAGGTCTCTTTCACAATGTCTCTCTGTATACACCAACCTTGCAATCCCTCAGCCATGAGAAATGCACCATTCAGGTCGGTGCAAAGGTCTCTGTGAGTAAATACATCTCATACTAACCTCCTGCACCAGAGGAGCTGATGGGCACAGCTTTTTGCATTTGCATCCATCGCCTGCATGCTGGAGATGTGCAACAGCCCCACACATTCAGCTGGGATGGGCACATGTTGTCCAGGATTTGTCTCCTCTCCTGGGTCATCTCCACAGTGTTCTATTTTGTGACTAAACCCTCTCTTCTGCAAAATTAGATTCTCTGTCCCTGATAGCTGTGGGAAACAACCATCTTCAGCTCCACTGTGTTTTACCACGGTAGCTTTATTTTTAACGGACTTTAATCACCCAATTATTAAGAGTGACACAGCACTTACACCCTATCATTGCAATCTAATTAATTTCTGATCCCATAAATCATTCTTGTACATCAAGTATGTGGTATCTATGGACTGAATCTCTTATTTGCTCCACAGGGACACTCAGCAGCATCAGTTATGTGTAAAATGCAGTAGAGAAGGAGAACAAAGCAGTTCCTGAAGAGGACATAGAGGGACTGTCTTCCTTCCCTCCTGCAAAGCTTAAAACACCTGCAGATGGGCAGCAAACGCTGAATGGCCTGATTGCTACTCAGGGCGCCCCAAAACACTGCACATCCCACAGAGATCTGGGGAAAGCAGGAAGATACCTGGGATTGCTGTTTATTGCTATTTATTTCCCTATTTCTCTGCATGTAAAGGATTCAGCAAAGCTGACACAGATTTTGGTGACCTGCAGCACGGGGTTGTGACACATCTCACAGCCAGGTGTGTGCCTGGTGCTGGTCCTTTTCGTTCTGAACTAGGATGGGACCTGGGGTCACACCTTTAGCAAGGCACACCTCCAACAGGACCCTCAGAAGTAACGTCTTTGAGTAACATCTTACAAGTCTTCGAGCAGCTCTTAGAAGTCCTGTGAAGTTCTGCTACCAGCAGGACTGTAAAAATACAAACCTGCACATGATTCAGGGAAGTCTGTTGTAGGAGACATCGTGGGGACACTCTGGGTCCAGTCTCCTCCCCCACCTCAAAGGCTCTTCTGGACAAATCTGGTTATCAGATGACACTTCTTCCTCTTTGTGGACACAGAGGGATGTCTTGCCATTTCACATGCAACCAGAAATCTCCTTCAACTTTCATTCAGGTAAAGTGAAAAGAAATGTTTTTATTTACACACCTAAAAAATAAAAACAAATCAACAAACCCAATTTTAATTATCAATTTCATGAAAGACGTAGCTTGAAGAACTGAAAGAACATATTTGAACAGTCTGGTCATAGAGAAGTTAATTCTGCCTGGCCTCTCTGTCTCTCTCCCCCACAGCATCCCACCTGCACAAACCATCCTGACACATCCTTTGTCAGGGGTCCAGTCTGAGCCTCATCCTTCAGAGAACCTGTTCCTGGTAGATGACCCTAGATTTTATAGATAATTTCCTTTTTAGAGCCCTCAGGAGTATCTGGCCAGATTTACTCCTTCCTGTTCAAAGATATTTATTTCTAATGTCTTCAGAAGAAAAAGACTGATGTGTCTTTAATAACAACAAGAATTGCTCCACTTATTTGGAGATGCCAGCATGGCCTTGCTAGTGCAGATGTCACATCCTTGACAGTCCCAAACTCAGAGAGGGAGAATTTCCCCTCCCTCCTCTCTGTACGAAGTGTATCCATGTTCTGAACCTTATTTTTGTATTCATCTGCACAATAACAAACAGAGTATCAACATTTAAATGCAGTGACAAAGGTGACTGACTACAAATACCATTTTAGGACAGTGGGAGTGGTCAACAATCCCTGCATCAAAACATGGGAAGCATAAATGAGGAGGGTATTTTGACTCAGCCTGGCAAGGCAAGCAAATGGCTGTGGGGTTCAGCAGAAGCTGTATTTCCAACATGAGACATTACTCCAGAAGGACATGGGCTGTGATCTTGTCTTGGTTTGAAAGACAGG